>JAJJWW010006872.1:600000-1056015 GCA_023531295.1 Papaver armeniacum
CGACCCTTCAGTCGCCATGATAAACCCTAGTTGTTTTTGAAAAATCCCCTCTTTCTTTTTTCTGCAAAAACCCCTAAATTTCGAAAGCTAAATGGAACAAGGAAGTGATACTGTACTTCATCGACTTGTATGCCATGAATGTAGCGTAGTAATCAACGGCCTAGATAATCTCGTATATAAAATTTAATAAAGGTCAGCCGTTTGATTATTAGTAGGGTCCACTATGTTTTTTAGTTGCAAGTTGGAAACTTGGAAAAAGAAAATACTAGTCTAGACTCAAGAGCAATCTCCCCTCCTTTAAAATGCTAAGTCATATGAGCTCCCACGTTGCACGGTGAGCATGACACCCCCCTCAAATTAAATTAGATAAAAGCTTTCACATTGCAGCAATTAAAGGAGAGGACAAGTGGCGGAACTCTATTGGTTGAGACATTAAAAACTGGATTACACTTTGTTTACACCCTATATTTAACTGGCCGTTTGTAACACCGTTAGCCAAAACGAGGGTATACAATACTTATGTGTCAATTTACACTTAACTAATTACTTACACTTGGTTTACACCAAATACTTAACTGGACGTTACTCACGTCCGTTAGGTATACAGTACATCTGTGAAGAAACCTAACGCTTTCCTGCTTTCTTCTTTTTCTTCTGCAACAAATCCCTGCCATACTTTTCTTCTCCGACAAAACCCATGAGCTGATTGAGATCGAGAAATAGGAATTGAGGCTGTTGTAAATCCGAGATGAAAGAGATAATTGGGCGTTGTCACTGCTCAACGGATGAGATTGGAAGGGGATCTGAGATTGTGTACATAAGAACCTTTTGGTTTGGTTATAAAAATCTAAAACACGGCTGAAGAAATTTTTTGTTCTAAACCATTGATATCTGCTGCAGACTAAACCTAAAACCAAATCCATTCCTTTCGAACAAATCTAGGGTTTCGTCTTTTGGAACATAAATTTTTTGTTCTGCTGAAAAACAGATCTAATGAAATTGGAAGATGTCGAAGAAAAACAATTTATCCAGAAGGAAAAATCAGTATGAATTCGACCTCAGAAGTAAGAACCCCCATTGATTCCTAAGTTTTTTCTGTTTAAAAAATCTGTTTTAATTTCTGATTTTTAATTTGTGTTTTTTAAATTAGGAGAGAAAGAAGAAAGAGAAAAGAAGGCGAATAATTACAAGCTAAGATGGGGAAGATGAAGGTAAGTTTGCTCTTTTCATCCGATTTCTGATAGTTTTTGTTCTGTATCAATCTTAATTCTGGATTAGGGTGTCTTCCTTAATTTCTTTTTTTTTTAATCTGATGGTGGATGGTAATGCGAAAAAGACGGGTTCAAGTGGATTTCAATGTTTTCAATACTATGTTATTTATTTCTGAGTTTCACTTATTCTTAGAACATGAGGAAATGTCTTTTAAACCTTTTCTTGAATTCCAACCAGTGACCGAGTTATGTGGATATATTTTGTTTGTTTTTTTGTTCTTTTTTTTTTTTTTTTTTTTTTTTTTTTGCAGATGTTGATCGCACATTAGCTTTGATTTTACGTTCATATATACATATGATTGATCTTTGAATAGTTTGGATTGTATTAGGGGTTGCAAATTATACGTGACAGATCACTCAATCGTAAAGAAAAGTATGTGGTGATTTCATTTACACCGAAAAATCAGTACTGAAACATAATGTCATAAATAATTCTCTCTGAAATTTGAACAATCTAACTAATTGATGAAGTGCAAATTTATATTCTGTTAAGTATACTAATTGTTTAGGAAATGAAAGATAGGTGAATTACGATAAATGAACCGGCAAAGTAAAAATGTGCAAGAGAGGATTCTTCACAACTCATATATTTTTGTCATATGCAGGAACTATTTATTGTAAAGAGGATCCTACCTCTTAGATTTCGCTTCTCACAAAGACGATGGAATTCAAGACCACATTAACAGCTTGAGGAAGATCCAACTTTTTAATTATGATACAGGTGTGGTACAGTACACTTTCTCAACATGAGGTCTTATAGTGAATGTGTATCAGAAATTAGACTTGCTTGATAGTACACGATATTAATCTATGCACGCAAATATTTTGCTTAACAGTCGCAATGATGTTCAAATATCGAAAATTGGAGACAAGTTTAGTGGTATGCATTAGTAGAAAGGAACCATCGGCATGATATGCTCTTATAAATGCATTATAAAGCAAACTTCTGTCAGCATGTTTTATTACGGGAAGTACCCATCTAAATTTTTTCTAATCCCCATTGTGATTAATTTTATGATTGATTTAAAAGTTGACGTGTATGTACTTATCATTGGAAAGTTAACATGATATTGAAGGGTAGATGAAGATGATGAGTCACATGTTGTGATGTTGAGGTAGCTATCCTAAAATTCAGAAAGACTAACAGTAGTTGTAGTACTACTTTGAGTGGCAGACTTGAAATCAGCCTTATTAATTTTTTCCCTCTACAACAAAATCCTTTTGGTAGTTTTTTTTTCTTTACGGACTCTGATTGCTTTGCGACCCCTATGCGTGCATGTTTTTCCGGTGAAGATTAACTTTGTCTGGTGTTTTTTGTTTTGGCAGAAAATGTAATTGGGGTGTTAACCTGCTTTAAAACTCTGCAGTAATTGAAACAAGCTAATGGCCAGCAGTATATGATGCTCTAACTGGCATACAAAACATCAAGCAACAATATCAGGTCTGAGTATTAAACCTTTTTGTTGATAACAAACCACTCAAAATGTCAGGGGATGCAAACTAAAAATATGAGGTTGACCAAGTTATCACTTTTAGTATTGACTATTTCATTGTTATTGCAATTTGCTAATGTGCAACCAGGTGTTTGTTATCTCTATTAGCTGGACCTGTATCTGTCGTGACATTCCTTATTCAATGATTATAACCTAGACTAGAGTTGTTATTACACAAAAACTCATGGACACTGTTTTCCCACAAATGTAATATCTTTTGAGGAGGATTGTAACTATCACCGTAATAATTTGTTGAGTATATGGGACATTGAGAAGGTGTTGTTTTGACTAGCGGTTAGGTAGACAATACTTTCGTCCAATTAGGTATCTAATTCGAATATCTTAATTGTTTGATTAACTTATCATCCAAATACAGTACCTTGGTTAGACAAATAAGAACTGTCTTTGCACTGTGTTCTTATTGTTGATTTTTTCTCCTTCTAATTATTGTTTGCTCGGTTTATTACAGGTGCGATTTCGGCTGAATCTGGAAAAGGTTTATTGACATGATTGTTAAGTCTAACCCTTTGAATTCTTCCCCATTCTCAACTCTGGAGGTTAGGATTCTTCTTCTTTAAATTTTTAGATATGGTTTCTGTGATTTGTTGTTCATTATATTATTTTGATATTTGATTTTGTATTTCCCAACTATACAGAGAACAGGGTTTGCTCTTCTTTTTTTTTTTTCTTGATTTTGGTTTTGCTCTCTAATCTATAGATTCACTATCCATGTAACCCTACTCATTGTCTGTATCTTTTTTTTTTTTTTGAATATTACAATCTCTTGATAATATTCAAATATCACTTCAAAACATAGAAACATGTTGGAATTTACAATGCCTGTAATAAGTGATTTTTGATGCTAGCTTTTTGGGTCATATTCTATGGATTAAGAGTCATGTTTGAAGAGTTGGAAGATTATTTAGAAACTAATAAGGATCCTGAACATTGGGTCCATCTCAAAACTCGAATTATATTGAGTTTGTATGAGTTTAGGACAATAATTCACGCCCGAAAAACAACCAAGTGGTGTTGTTTCTTTCATTGTTTTTGGTGTTGGAAGGTGGCTATTTTAGAGGTGTTTTCGAGTTTTGATTGTTTGGTACTGTTTGAACTTGAAATTGCAGGTCAACAAAACTATAAAAAGGGGGCCAAATCTACGCAGCGAACTTGCCTGCTCAAGCACAAAATAGTGCACATCATTTGTTTGATAAAAAGCCTGAAAGAAGGAAAAATAAGGGAAAACGTTTTTACTTCTTTCTGCCTGTATTATGGTATTGATATGGAAGATTTGTTTGTGGGTTTTCATTGAATTGATCATTTAGAATGGTTAGTGGTTGGTGACAACAGAGTCCAAGTCAAGTACATTTTTCATTTCTTTCATTGAGCATTAGAAAAAAAATCAAGCTCTCTCTATATGTCACTGTGAATCACGAAATCCAACCAATCAAGTTAGTTCTTTGGTTATTTTTAAGAAATCAATAACATGCATAAATATCAAATTTGCATTTATTTTAAAATGGATGACGACTAAATGGGAAAGGTAAACTCACACCAAATCAGAAATCCTAAACATGCGTCGGGACGGGGGCTTCTAAGCGATGGATGAGTGCATGCTGCTCCAATGGAAATCTGATAGAATGGATGAGTGCATGTTGCTCCAATGGAAATCTGATAGACTTGCGTCAATAGAAAACCATAATTTAAAGCCGAGCCACCCCAAATCAAAAATCTTAAGCATGCATCGGGGGCGAGGCAAGGAGAAGCCAAACACCAAATCAAAGATCCTAAGCGACGGGACGAGACGAATCCAAGTCACACCAAGTCAAAAATCTTAAGCGACGGTGCGGGGCGAAGCCCCGCGACACCAAATCAAAAAATGCACGACGGGGCGAGAAACAAAAAATGGTGGTGGATGGTTTGCGGAGCCGCCCGGTGCGTAGCACGGGCACGAAATCTAGTTTGTAGTTTACAAACGTAAGAGCCCTATGGGATGAACAAACTCAGAGTTTGTTCATTTTGCTCCCACTATGGCATGAACAAACATGAAAAATGGATGTTCAGATCATCAAATCTGTTGCTTTGAACATTCAGTCGGAACATTCAGCGCGCGTCGGTGTTAAAGACGGATGACATTTCTTCTGACGCTGGCGTCCGGAAGAAAACTGCCAGCGTAATTATTCCAAGCGCGCGTTTTAAGTTATAACGTTCGAGTCTGTATCAAAGTCGCTAGCGTCAGTCCTAATGGCGCCAACAGTTCAATCTAAACGGCTCACAAATCTTGTGATCCAACGACTATATTTTTTGAATTCTATAAATACTCCTCATTTCAACTCTAAATTCACGCATTCTACACATTCTTCTCTTCACTCTCAATTCTTGATGGAACATGTCTCAGCCCCGATTAGTTCGGCGAGTTCCGCAAGCTAAAGAAGAAGATGAATCTATTTGCAGAAACTATGTTTTTTTATCTACTCCGCTTGCTTCGGCAAACTATCCATGGGTGAATTTCTGGGCGGTTATTCACGATGGTTCTGCAGTGACACTCGTAATCCGAGTCGTCGTTCTATATATCTGACATAGAACATCGTTTTGGTACAATTAAGAAAGAAGTAAATGAGTTTGTATCTTTAACCATACACGTAAATCGATATCGACTGAGAGGTGAAACTAATGCTGAGATGGTAACAAGATCGTTGGCTGAATGGCGAAGATGGAAAAATGTGGCTTTTCCTTTCGACAAATGTTTTGAAATCCTTAAGGTGTTGAACAGTTTCAACCCTTTCCTTGGTGTTGTTGTTCCACCTAGTACTCTTTCTCATTAGTGAAGCTAATGTAATGTGTAGTCCGTCGTAATTTAGTGAAGACAATGTAAACGCTTACTTTTAAACATATGTAATTTTATTTAATTAAGATTGTCGTACTTTTAACACTAAAAACTACAAATGTGTCTGTCTGTCATTTTCGTAGTTGTTCCAAGTGCATCGCCTCTACTTGCCGATTCCGCCAATGCAAATCGTTGAGTCGAATCCGCAACTCTTCCTCACTGGCAGTGACATTGTCGTAAGGATAATCACGGTCCATACCTTGGGAAACATTGGGGATCGTGGTTGACTCACCTTGTGAAGTACTCCCTCCGTCCCATATATATAGGCGGAATTTTGGTTTTTGTTTGTCCCACTAAATAGGCGGACTTTGCTTTCCAAGATGAATTTTTCCATATATACCCATATTTATTGTACATAGGTAATTGGGTTGGAGATAAGACGAAGGGTAAAACAAGAAAAAACATATAAAATTATGAATCCCATGCAATTTTCTTAATCTAAGAGAATTGTCTCTCTCCGCCTATATATGTGGGACGGAGGGAGTAATATTTTGCAGCTCCCAACGAATTTCGGGCATATTTGACGAGGATGATGAAGAACTTGCACCCGTCCTGGGATAAGTCATAAAGCTTGGCTCTTCTGGAGGTGGTCGGCTATGAACGATATTTGGATTATGGGACATGTTTGATAACCCTGGGAAATCAACCCCATAGACGTGCATGTTTTGTGTCCCAATCACAGGCTTCGTAATTGACTGGTACCAGTTGACATAATGTGCTTCACTAATATCCAACTTTGTATTTAGTTCATACCTCTCTCAACCGGTTATTCTCAGCCGATAAAAATCTGATGTAGAGGTTTGCATCTGTTGTAGCGGGTTAATTGCAATTGCAAATATACCTTGTATTTGGTCTTTGCACTCTTTCTCCCATATACCAAACCCCTCTTTGTGATTTGGATTTGTAAAAAACAACTCTACGCATAATTAAGAATTCTTTGTCCAACATCATCACTATACTGAGGTAAACCAACATAAGGGTGAACAACTACGTTGTTGTGGCTCCGAGTCATCTGTTGTAACCTCTGCAAAAAACTGGAAACAAAGACGTCACTGCCAGTGTTCTTCTCTATGTTGTTCTTCATATACATGTCCAACATTGGAAATCTAATTGTCCCGTCTTTTAGGATTGGTTTACCAACACGGAAGTAGGTATACCACTTAAGCGCAAATTACTCCATAATTTTAGTATTTAGTAATAACAATAAATTTAAAAATAATAATTTTGATATTTACCTCTATGATGCTCCAGAAACCAGTGAAGTTTGGTTCTCCCATGGACGCTTTATCCAGCGCACAGTACAATTCTGCTAAAATTGCAGATCCTCGGTCATAATCGTGTGCTTTGTCGAGATCTTCTAACGCTTCAAGCCAACCAACATGAGCAACAAAAGTAGAGTTTGGAAAGAATGCCTGACCCAGTACCCATAAGATAAACATCCTTTCGAGTTCAGGATAGTCATCTACATGTTATGGGTTTCTGGGTTTGGTTAGAAAAATCTTCAAGGCCGCACATCTAATCCCACCTCTTTTCAAATCTTTACGAGGGATATCTGATTCCACAAACGAGGGACAAAGCGTCTTCCATTTACTATTTGAGATCCATTCGTCTTGGTTGAATGGTGGAGGGTCTCCCATTCCACTTAGGATCCCACAAATGAAATACAAATCAAGGGGAGTAATTCCTATTACAAGTATAATATCAACTATGATTAATTCTTTTGATTATTTAATAATTATTCAAAAAAATTAATTTAAGTTAAGTTAAAAAAACTTACCAATTTCGAAATCCATAAAATGGAATGTGTGCGTCGTCATCCACCACCTTTCTACCACTGTTTTCTAATTTTTTTGTTATGGTTTTTAGCTTTATTCTAAAAAGCGCACGCCAAGGATATCTGTCAACCCTATCTCGGACTGCAGCCGTTAGACCAACATAAACATCATTTAATTCTGAAAATCCACCTCTCGTGACATGATAATCCTCAGACCGTTCATGATGCCCCGACACATGACCTGAAACTAATGATGGAGCAGCAACTATATTTGGGTTAGCAAACTCTTCTTCTCGATTTTGAGAAAAATCTACACCTGTGTGAGGCAACGGTGTCGATTCATTTTTTCGATCTCTTTTCTTCTTTATACTATTCGCCTCTCTTCTCACTATGTTCATATTATATTAGAAATTTTTGATTTTAGAAGAGTTTTAGAAGAAGGAAATGGAAGTGGTGTGACTGAAAATGAAATCAATAGAACGAATTTATAGGGTAGAAATTCGACCGTTGGAAATATAGGCATTATGGAGTCGACCGTTGAAGACTTTGTGCCTAACGCCCGAGTTAGGACCCTGAACGCCCGCGTCAGGCCTACTGTCGCCGAGTTTTGAGTTCAAACGCCCGAGTCTGTCATCCTGTCGCGCGCCTGGTGGTCCAACGCCCTACGCTTTACCATAGTGGAAAACCCAGTTTGGCCTTCCACGTGGCTGAAAAAATGTTTGAGTTTGGCCATTGCCATAGGAACTGCTCTAAGGAACGTGATACGTACGAGTATTATTCGGATTTATAAATATTAAATTCGGTCAAAAATCCGGTCAACATTTCGTGATACGGCAGTAATCCGGAACGATATACGTACGTGTATAATTCGTTTTAAAGATATCAATCTGCCTTTGAAAGTTTGGCATATACGAAACTAATATAAAATACAATTTTAAGGTCTTACAATATGATTTATGCATACAAAATGGATATATTGATAATACATTAATTACAATCACCAAACAACGGGCATACCAATGGTTGGATTTTGTTTCAGAATGTAGAGGACGTAGGTTCGATTCACATTGCACACATAATTTTTAAAAACTCTTCAGAAAGGAAGGAAACGGGATGGAACAGTGAGAACCGGATTAACTCAGCCTGAGTCGAGCCAATGACACGAACAGACAGTTGTCCGAATTATATCAGCGAATAAATCGCGAACTCGTATAATTTGCGAACAATTAGGATTTCCCACAAAATACACGTACCTGGTTCGGAGTTGGAGTGAGACCCCCCATATTGTTCGTTCCCGATCAAAACGCGAAAATTCGCGAATCCCTAACTAGGGTCAAGAGAGGAATGTGGAAATTTGTTGTATGTTGTATTTATAAAATGTGGAAGATACTAGTCCAGAGAGGAATGAGGAAATTTGTTCGATAATAATTGAGATTTGCACCATGTATGCATAGGACATGGGTTCGATTCATATTGCACACATAATTTTTAATAACTCTTCAGAAAGGAAGGAAGCGGGCTGGAACAGTGAGAACCGGGTTGACTCAGTCTGAGTCAAGCCAATGACACGAACAGACAACTGTCCGAATTATATCAGCGAATAAATCGCGAACTCGTATAATTCGCGAACAATTCAGATTTCCCACAAAATACACGTACCTGGTTCGGAGTTGGAGTGAGACGGTCGTATTGTTCGTTCCCGATCAAAAAGCGAAAATTCGTGAATCCCTAACTAGGGTCTAGAGAGGAATGGGTAAATTTGTTGTATGATGTATTTATAAAATGTGGAAGATACTAGTCCAAAGAGGAATGAGGAAATTTGTTCGATAATAATAGAGATTGGCGCCCTGTAGATATTCTTGTTCATAATTGAGAGAATGGTCAAGATGTTTGTGTGGATGTCACAGGCATCTCACCCTTTACATGTGAAGGTATTCTTGCCTTTATTCCGAGCCAAGCTGTTTCGAATGTTGTATTGCGAAAACGTACTAAATATTGAGACCAATGTGTTTCCCATGGTTATGATTTTGGTGTCCTAGCATTTTCCATGTTGGGGAAACTTAGTGATGATACTTTGTGTTTTTTTAAGAGATTGAAGAATTGTCTAGTAGTAATGACGCTAGTAGTGGTGTAGGTAAATTTCTTTTTTATAGATTGGGTGTTGCTGCCTAGGTCATTTATTTGGGGCCTATACAATTCCCCTCCCACCTTTCACAAATGGCTATGGGGGTGCAAAATTTGGGAAAAGACTAATTTAGCCCCAAATTAATTACTAAAACTAACCCTTATAAATACTAATCCTTACAATTTTCGGTAAAAAATCAAAAACATAAAAACTAAACCAAAAATAAATCTATTCTCATCTAAACTTCCAAATTCCATAAACTCTAATAAAAAAAATAATCTTCTTCTCCAACGATCTCCGATCCAACCAAGAAAAGGTAAATCTCCTTCAACATGTTCTATGATTTTCATTTCTTCATTGTTTTACATGTTTAAAACTTCAATTTTGAAAAATCAAAATCTCTTATTTATGCAAAATCGGTTTATGTTGGTATATCGTATACACCGATTCTGAGTTTTGTTCTTCGTCCATAAAGAGCATGCAGAGTAATCAGTTTATAGGATGATTTGCATCCACCGATTCTGGGTTTGAAATCAGAATATGAAAAGACATCACCGGAATCGGTTTATAAGTGCATTAGCATAAACCGATTATGGGTATGTTTTTTTAACTCTGCAATCCCACAATCGGGTTTTATTTGCGTGGTAATACACCGATTGTGAATTTTCTCTTCAGATTCCATTTGAAAATCTGTTTTTATATATGTATCACATAAACCGATTGTTAATGTTTGAATTCATGTATGTTTTTGTAGTTAGAATCGGATTACATGTATTGTTTTATAAACTGATTCTATGGTTTGATTTTGTTGTTGTAGATATGGACTTCAGTCATCTGAGTTTCTATAACCACCCCATGGAGAAAGAGGATGGTGCCAGAAAAACGGAGATCGGGGAAAGGATGCGTACAAGTTCTCCTTTGGAAGGGAGACCAAGTTAGAGCATGCGTTGAAACTTGCGGACCAGCTTTTAATGGAAGAGTTGATTGAGCTCATCCGATTTTCCATAAGGAGGAAGAATGAAATTGCATCACATAGGGAGGCACACACTGAGGATGATACCATGTGGGAAGAAATGTCCGTTGATGTTGCAGTTGGTGCTGCTGAAGATGTTGATGCCGGTGATGTTGTTGAAGCTGCCAAGGCCGATGATACTGGAGCTGAAAATGAGGTTGGTACTGCTGATCCTTGATGACATTATATTATCATAACTATTTAAATTTGAATTATTATGTTTATGGTTTGGATAATTATGTTTTTTGTTTTGGATAATTATGTTTTATGTTTTAAGTTTGGATTATCATGTTTTAAGTTTGGATATGTTTAATGTTTGGATTATTATGTTTGAAATTGGCAGAACAAGTTTATGCAGGCTTCATACTTTGTTTTTCAAAAATACAGGCACACAATCGGAGCATACGACTGCACATATAAACCAATTGTTAAGACTCTACCATGGAATCGATTTATGTGGGTGTCAGCATAATCCGATTCTTAATGGCTCATAAATATCAGTTTTATATATCTTTTTCTAGTTAGAATCGGATTACATGTACAAATATATAAACCAATTATAGTCCGTGGAAAGTTCAATTTTTTTTTGTTGATTTTTAGGCACAATCGGTTTATATTTCCAAACATAACGACGAATTCTTATAGGCATGAAACAATAATCGGTTCTTATTGACATTCGAGAATACCTATTGTACCAAATTATTTCACTTTTTTTCGAAAAAAAACTAGTCGTTGGGGTCTTTGTCTATATATAGAGACCTCATCCTTGGACCCATTTTTGAAAGTAGCACTACTCATTTCATACCTCCACATACAAGAAATGGCATCGTTTGACTCCGCGGAAGACTTGGCCATCACCAAAGCATGGTACGCCGAAATTCGAGTTGATCACTCCTCGTCCGAGAGCTTTTGGGCAAAGATATATAACAAATTTAGGCAAGATTATGGGAAACCGGATAGAAGAGCCTTCAACAAATCCATGATAGGCACCAAGTCATCCTAGATGCGATAGTTGCCTTTATATCTATCAAACAACGGATTATGAACGCTAGCAACTTTAGCATGTCCCTTCAACAATTTGTAAGTATTTTTATGGTTTATTCTACATAATCTACATTTATAAATTTGTAACTAACAAAGTAAGCTTGTGTTTGTGTTTTTGTAACATGAAGACGTGAAAGCGCGCTACTTGGAGGAAAAGGGGGCAGCATTCACATTTGATGAAAGCTATCATTTCAAGGTATCCAAAATTTTAGAGTACGGCCTGGACTTTATGGTGGGTGAATCGGACTCGGATTCCTTCGACGAAGATTGATGGTTTTAGAAGTTTTTGTGTAGGTTTTGTGGGTAGATCTCTATGTAAACCCTCACGAGACTATAACTCGTCTACTATGGTCACCTAGGGGTTCAAAGGCTTGATTCACGTGCTAAGTGCATCTGTGATTCCTACGAAATGGAGTAGATATGAAATGAATGAAAAAAAAAAATCTTACGAAAAGGTAAAAATCAGTTTATATGGGACGTCAAAGAATCCGATTATAGGAATGGATTTTATTTGTGCATAATTCAATCGATTCTGGAAGTCCTCTGTTAATTTCGAAAACATGCACCAACCCAGGATCGGTTTACTAATGCATGAACTAAACCGATTAAGGTGCTATTTTGGAAGATGAAAAAAAAATCAATTGTTTGATGTTTTGAATATCGATCTCACATCTAAAATATAATTAACACCTAATACGATTAATTAACACTAATTAACCAGAGGTAAAATAGGTAGTAAGAGAATAGTTGGATAAAGGGGTTGTGTGAAATTTATTTCTAATAACCTTTTTTGTCATCTATTAACAGGCCCCAAATAACTGGACTAGGCCCCAAACTAGTCAGACACTATTGACAACAGAAAAAAGAATGGGGTAAATTATTTCTAGCCCATTTTATTTTTTTTATATATATGATAAATCCACCATTAAGATGATATATATGTAGAGCCCATAATTAGTTATAGTATTAGTAAACTTACATAAATAACCTTTTTCTAAAGGGGAAAAATATTTCTAGTCCAATTTTGAAATTTTTTATATTAGAAACCCACTATCAAGATACCCTATATTAGAAGCCCAAAATTAGTTTTAAAACTACTAGTTTTACTATACTGACCTTTTATTATAGTAATTATCGTATTTTTATATTTGTAATTATCCAAATTTAGTTTTCGGTGAAAAAAAAAAAGAAAAAAAGGAAAATCCCAAAAATCAGTAACTTAGTTATTATCGCGCCGCCATATTCTCCCAACCCGCGTCATATTTTCTACATCCGTTACTTCTTTGAAAACAGTAAATATCAAAATATTGGGGATAATCCCAAAAGTTACGCTCATCTTCGTTTATCACGCCCCCGTCGTCTTCTCTAGCTTCATATTATTCCTCTTCCTTGAAAGCTAAAAAAAAACAGAACCGAAAGAAGAAAAAAAATCCAATATCACCTTAAGAGCTTCAAATTCCTTGTTATTCTCTTCGTTTGGTTTCTTCATATTAGTTATTTGAAGATTTGGTTTGTTATCACCGGCCGTGCTTCGCAATCAAACAAAACCCAGTTTTCACCCATTTTGAGGTCATCAAATTGAGTTTCTTGTTGTATACCGATCATTAGGCCGACCGAGCGAAGCGAGGGAGGACTTTATATATGGTGACTTTGTGTCAATGTGAAGCGTGACATTTTTTTCTAATTAGACACAAAAGATTGGATTTGGTTCAACGATGAAAGGACGACACTGCCCCTCTAAATCAAAATTTTCTTTTTTTCATTTAGATATTTTCGTAAATAAACTCAGAGGAAGGGCACTAAGGTATTAGACATTTTCGTAAATAAACCAAAGAGGAAGGCGGTAAGATATTAGACATTTTCGTAAATAAACAAAAAAAGAAAGGCATTAGATATAAGAGTCAAATTTTATTATAATTAAGCATGTATCCTATTTCTTTAGGGCATAATTGACAACCAAACTTTAATATAACATATCTAAAAATCCGTGCCTTGGAATTTTACAAATTTTATCTCGTTGGAAAGGTTTTAAAAAAATCTACGCAATGAGTATAAACAACAATATTAAATTTAGAGTTTTAACGAAAAATTTGAAAAAATATTTATCATTTTAGGCACAATTTTGAAAATAAAATGGAGATCCATTATGCAAACTACCACAAAAGGATACATAATACTTTATGTAACCATATTTTGGTTTTATGCATCAACTAATTTTCTTTTGCAACTAATAAAACGATGTACTCTTTCTGTTTCAAGAAAAATGATATTTTCACTTTAGCCATAAATTTTCTTTTACAGTCCAATTGTAGGAGTGTTTCCTTTTTTTTTTTTTCGGTCGGCCTTCCCACCGTGGTAGCGGTCATCTAGTTAATTAATATGCAACCAACATACCCATGAGTTAAGTGTTACTTTGATTGTTATTTCTTGAGTTAATTAAAAATAATTACATTTATCACTTGATTTTGTAGTTTAGTTATTTGCTGCAACATCACTTACCATCATTGAAGCATTGCCTTACTGTAATCACATATGTTTCTTGCTCTATCATATATATTTTGTTTCTTCCTAAACAAATGAAAAAAATGGATTAAGCCAATATGTCTGCTCCTAGCATCTAATTGATGTGAAAAATTCACTTTTCGCTATTGTGAAATTTGCAGTTTTCACCTTTTCCCAAATTAATGTGAAACACTCAGATTTCACAAAGCCATCTGGTTCTGGTTCTCAATCCAAGGATGAATACCTATTTGACAAGATTGATATGCAAATTAAGCTTGTATGTGGAAACTGTGCTGGTACTGTCACGGCCTACGATGTAAGCATTCTTCCCCATATCTCAAATTTATATATGAAAATGTAATCCATATACAGCACTATTGGCTATTTGTACTACTGGCAATTTATTTATGATAGATTTTGCTGCATGCAGTTATCATCGCAAGGGCCAACACACGATGAAATCAACTTTGAGTTATTAGGTAATTTAAGTGGAGATCCTTACATTCTCCAGACCAATGTGTTTATCCAACAAAAAGGGAGAAGAGAACAATAATTCCATCTTTGATTTGATGCGGTTGCTGACTTTCACACTTCTCTATTCTTTGGAATCCCCAACGTATTATGCAAGTCAAAATTTGCAATATTACTGGTCAATGACACTACATTTTGTTTGCTAAGTAAATATTTAAATGATGTGAAATATTTTGATTTCACATTTTGTTTTTTGTAAAATTTGTAGTTTTCACCTTTTCCCAAATGTGAAAAATGCAGATTTCTCATTTTATTGTTGTGACAGGTACAATTTTCACCTCATACCGAAGTGAAAATAAACATTATCACTAGAAATACCAGAAACTGCAATTGGTGAACTGCATTCTTTCATAAGTTTCAGTTGTGAAAACTCCAAAATTTACCTGTTTTAGTTGTGACAACAGAAATTTGTACCAGAAATACCTAAACTTGTAGTTGGTGAAAACTGCAGTTCTCATATGTTTTTGTTGTGATGATTGTAATTTTCACTGGCTACACCTTTGTTTTCTAGAAAAACTTGCTTATTGGTTTACTATGATATCATCTCCAAGGAAGGACAAAAGTATTTAGCAAAGTGTTGTGCAGTTTTGAACGCTGTGATAGTTCTTGTTTTCCTAAATGCAATTGCAATTGTTAGAACACTTGTCAAAATATGTTTTTCTTTAATATAATGCGTCTCAAGGAAGGCATTCCCACGAATCTCACCTTATTCCTTACAATAGGTTCCATATCCTTGTTGATCTTACTCAGAAAAGCATCCTGCATGGCTAAAAGACCATGTGCTATAATGAAGAAGCAAGTATAAATTTGAAATGAATCAATGGACACCGTCTTATTTGCGACCTCACGGAGCTTGAGTTGATAGTAGTTTGCATATTTTTTTTGGATAGATGTTCCACTTGCTTTTCCTGATTAGCAGCAGGTAGAAACGATGAAAGAGAATGACTATAAGCATCTTTTTGTATACAAAGAGAATGAAACTGATTTCGGTGGATATTATTGTTAAAGGATGTTTGAATTTTGGTAAGCACGAAGACGCGCTACAACTGATTTACCGGAGGTTAGATTTGGACTGATTTTTGAATTAATTTAAAAGAGTGAGAACGATCCTATAATTTAGGCATCAAGTAGGGCAAAAATGAATTTTTATTTATCGATGATATTTCTGGTCAACAAGACCGTAATAAGTGGATTACTTTTCTAAATAAATTAGTTTAAATAAAAAGGTTAATTTTGTCCTACACAAAATGTGAAAAACTAAACTGAATCCAAAACTATTGATCCCAACCGTAGATTTTGTATTTTGGGCTACAAATATAGTCCATCTTAATGATGGGTTTTTGAAAGAGAGAGGAACCAAACTTGGATTCCTCAGAAATTTCCACAAAAAAGAATCTAAGGTGTTATTTGCGATTTTATAGGATCTAATTAAATGCTATAAAATAGGATATTCTTTTTAGTTAATTTTTTTCCTTTTTTCTAGGCTAGTTCCGTGGTCAGGTACGGAGGGAGAGAGTGCAAGTGGGATCACTTGCACCCACTGAATTTTGAATCTCAGGCATTAAGGGATTGGATTTTATGTAATTTAAACGTTTTGTGGGTGCAAATTATATAAGGAATGGGGTCAACGTTTAAATGATCCTCTTCGCTCTTTTCTCAACAAACTCTCTCTAAAAAAACAAAAACAAAAACTGCGTTGTATCGGATTTGTTGTTCGTTGGCGATCGCTTAAAGCATAATAGGGTAAATTCTTCAGAATTTATTTTTTGATTCTCAAATCGATACATATTGGTTTTAGTGAATATGAGATTTATTGATGTCTTACTTTGAATTGCTTGTCCTGATTTGGGAATTGGGAAAAAAAATTCCATTTTCATAATTTGTACGAGCCTAGTAACGCAGAAACTTAAAGCTATTGCTATACTCTGTACACATTGATCGAGGACATTAGACTTTAAAGTCAGTGAGTTATCGAACAAAAAAAGCTCAAGGAACAATAATGGTAGACTTTAAAAATGAAGTTTTTTGTTAACTAAATTAATACTTAGTGAGTATGCAACTGCATATTTTCAATGGTTTTTAATGTACTTGTATTTCATTGTTGAAAGTATGGAGAGGTATTACAATCATTTGGGATGAACCACAAATTCTTCGAGATATCTTGGCATATTCCATGTTGCTATTGTCAGTTCTTGGCGTCTATGTGCACATTCCTTTGCTGAGATTGGTTTATTCAGAATAGGCTTAATGGTGTTGCAGTGGTAAACTTTCACAACATGGTGTTTGTGTTTTAGTGGTTAACTTTTATATGTTAGGGCTTCTACGATATACAAACACGATGTAGATTCTTTATGAATACTATTGTAGATACCATATGAATGATGATTTCATGAACAACAATTTCATCGATGCTAATATGTTATAGAAATCTTGGATGTTGATTGTTAATCAACGGGATTGTTATTCTTGTTGGTGTTAGTTGTTTACAATCAACTGTGATGCCATTTTTGTTATTTAATATACTATGAGTTGTTAATGTATTGTTGCAGGTGATTTCCATTGTTCCTCTTTTTATTTGATTATATCATTGATGTTGTTTAATTTTTCTAACAATTATTAATGTAAATGAATATGCATATTCTTTAACTATGTTCAGCTAGCACTACCCTACATTTTTTTTTTTTTTTTTTTTTTTTTTTGAAAGGAACCGGGGAAAATTATTATTATCAATTATGAATAACGCAACTGATATGAAAATTGATTATCACAAATCGAAATATCTGGAATTTGCAGTTATCACTAATCGATACTAATTATTGTATGTGAAATTTGTAGTTATCATAAAATATGACTGCAATAAACAATGGAAATTTCACTAGTTTTCTTGTTGCTTATTTATGTAGTTTTTGTTGTTGCTTATTCCAAGTGGAATCTCCGCTTATGGGATCATTAGGGAGAATAAACTCATAAGCATTCAAATTTTCACCGGTAAGAAGTGGAATTTGTAAAAATTGGAATTTCCCCTTAACCTCACATGTTTTAATAGGAGATTGAACTCCTAACATCGACATCATTATGCCTTGCTTCTAGTCACACAAGAAAACAACAATACTCGTGCTAAAAATGAGAAAATATTTGATGGGGGCGAAATCCGAAGGGGGCATGGGGGACAAATGATATGTTGGCACGTGTCTTTGATATTAACTGATTCCCATGAACTCTTTTTCCAAAAATACCAACAACAATTAAGAAAACAAATTTTATATCCAAATATACATTTCTTTTATATTTTTGGAAAAAAAATTCATGAGAATCAATTCATTTCAAAGACACGTGTCAACATATCACTTGTCCCCCATCGCCCCTTCGGATTTCGCCCCCATCAAATATTTTCTCTGCTAAAAATGAAGTTTTCACATGTGTTATCGTTTCAGACGTTAGCTTGTGATAATTGTGACTTCGGAAAATACAACTGTTTCAACAATCGAAAATTGTAATTATCACTAAATGTGAAAACTTGAATTTCTCAACAAACATATAATAATTGGAATTTTCACTACTTCAAACAAGTGAAAATTGTGAAAACGAGAATTTTCGATGGACGGTGATAATTGCGATTTCCCCAAAACATAAATAATTCTAACAAATTAAAATTGTAGTTATTATTACTAGATTGTGAAAACCATAATTTTCAATGATTGATAATAATTATGCAAGAAAAAAAAAAAGGAGTGATTTCACATTTTCACAGTCAAATAAATGTGTTAAACGAAGAACAAAAAACAAAAAGAGTGGTTTTAAGGATTTTATAAATTAAAATGTAAATCAAAGAGAAGCTAAATAGAAAGAAAACATTGGGGTTAAATAAACCAATAATTCCATATAATAAAAATGAAGGATGACTTGATGGAGAAGAACTTACTTAGGAATTGTTTTAGAGAGTGAATTTGTGAAGGATGAACGGGAGGAGGAGTTGAAGGAAGAAGCACCACCAAGTTTACATTATGCGATTCGAATCTAGTAGTTCAGTTTGAGGACGATTTTGACTTAGATGTTCAAAGAAAAAACCATATCTGATTTTGATTTAGATGTTTCATTAGCTTTTTATCCTTTCCGGTTAAGTTTTTTATTTTTATTTTTATTTTTATTTTTTTGATTTATTTGCTTAGAATATCTTCTTGTTGTTTATCAGTATGTTTCACTAATCTATCTGGTTTCTCTATTGTGTATTCTCAGATTGTGCAAGTTCTAGTAAAAATGGCGTTTGTCCATTCGACGTTTGTCACACAGGCGTTTGTCTCTGTGTTCATGATAGTTATAGCGTTTGCAGTGGTTAATCACAAGCTCGTTGAAGATGAAGGTTTCTCCGTCGTCTCCATTACCAAAGTTAGAATTCATACCGATTCCCGGGTCAATAACGATTCTGTGACTCTCTTTTTTCAAACTCAAAACCAGAATACACGCGTCACCTACCTTTCACCGCTCCGAAAAAGCCGTTACAAATTTGAATTCCAAAATTCTTGCCCCCCATCTAGCTGGTCTACTAAATTCAACCATCTTTTCATAATTAGTTCAGCTTTTTTAGACTTGAAAAGATTTTATCATCCGAGTATCCTGCATTCTAGATATGATAGAGATGTTCAAACCCTAACCCTAATTCTTTAAGTTACAAGCTTTATAAACAACCTTATCAGTCTCAAGAAATCAACTTTTTTTCTGGGAAAAATATCATGGAGAAAGAAACTAATGAAGATGTCTTTGATCTCACAAAAAAGTTTTAGAGTGCAGCATTAGAACTTGGAAATGTATCTGAGGCTATTGTTTATCATTATGAATCGAAAAAAGAAGATGCTGAGGAAAACCAATGGGATAATTGCCTCATTGGTAAGATTATAATTGAAGGGAAAATGAGTGATAAGATAGTGGAGAAACAAATTCAATTCACCTGGAATTTTATTCCTCCAGAAGAAGTCAAAGTTATTGAGCTTGATCCAAACACTATGGTTTTCAAGTTTAAAAACCAAACTCAACTCAACAATGTTTTCATTACTCGCAGTGATGGACATTTAGTTGTTCTCTATCATTACTGGGAAAGCTGCATTTATAAGGATTTCGATTGGGATTCTCAGGATTTCTGTATTGAATTAAAAGGATTGCTTCCAGAACTAATGAAGGTTAAGATCGTTGAAGATATGGGAAAAGTCTTGGGAGAGATTCATGCTATTGAACCAAAAGATGCTATTCCGGCACCTGGAAAATCTGTTAAAGTTTGTGTGAAGATCAATCTTCAGACTCCACTAAGAAGAGGGATTCTTGCAGTTGATTCAGCAGGAAACACAAGATGGATTTGTTTCTTCTATGAGAAACAACCACACAGAATTTGCCCTAAATGTTTTATCCTTAAGCATTCAAAGAAAGCTTGTGCTGCAGCTTCAAAGTATCTAGAATTAGCACATCAGAAGCCCCATTTTTTTGGTTCTTCAAAGCTTCAAAAAAAGAATTCTGCTTCTAAGAAGATTATCTCAATAGATGCACCTGAATCAAGTCAGAGAAGAATGGTGAGAGCAACACCTTTTGTTCCTCCACAAGATGGCATTTATGTTGGATTTGGTAAGGAAGTATGAAACAATAGTGAAGACAGTGTAGAGGAATCTGGTAGTCTAGGAAAGCATCAAAGAAACTCAACTTCCCAGTTAGTAAACCAAAACCAATCTTCTACAACAGGTAATGGGAGTCAGATGGAGAATCCTGAGCCACTAATAATTATCCAAGGAACAACACAATCTAGCAATATCACTGTGGAGGCTCAGGTATTTCCTAAACATACTTGCTTATTTTCTATTTATTCAGAAATCAATTCCTTAAACTGTTTGAATCATATTTATATTCTAAAGACTCAGTTTACCAATTCATACAATAGTTTTTCTTTAAGCATATATTTCTCCATCGATATGAAAATCATTAGTTGGAATTGCAATGGTTTCAACAACAAAAATACTAGGAATCACATTGAAGATTTAAATAAGTTTTACAATCCAGACATTATCTTTCTTTGTGAAACAAAAATTGATTCTGGAAAATTTTTAAGTCTTGTTAAACCATTGAATTTCCCAAATTCCTTTCATGTACCTGGTATAGGTAGAGCAGGTGGACTCATTGTCTTATGGAAAGATGGTTTTAAACTAGAAATAGCAGCACATAATAGTAACATGATTCATTGTCTTATAGTTAATGACCCATCTAAACCAGAATGGTTATTGACTTGTATGTATGGTACTCCATACCCAAATCTAAGGAATGAACAATGGAATTATATAAGTAACACCTTGTTTGTTTGCAGCTGACTCGGTGTCTGGGTCTGAGTCAACCCCTGACTCGCACCGAGTCAGCAGTTAGACTGTTTGGTTAGTGTTTTTTGCAACCTCTGAGTCGGCATATGAATCAGAGGTAACCCCTGACTCGGGTACGATTGACTCAGGCATAAAAAAGCCCCTGACTCGATGGTCCTTACCTCTGAGTCGTGGTTAACTACTATAGTGCCCTCCATCTTTTAAAACAAAATCTTCAGTTCCATTTCATTCTCTTTCTCATCGACTACAGAATGGGGAACTAAAAATCCTAGATCTCCTTATCTCTTTCATCTTATCTTCTTCATCTCTTTCATCCCTTCCATCTGATCTATTCATATCTCTTAACTGATCTTCATTACTTTTGTGAAGCTAATTTGATTTGATAAAAAAGGATGTTCTTTAGGATTTTGGTTTCATTAAATGTAGGTAAAACTTCTCCTATATATGTGACATAAAGAATTTTGGTATTTATTGGACGCATTTATTAAATTATTGGGCTTCCATGAATCATGTTGAACATTTCTGGCTTATCACTCACTGTTCTTGATGGTTTGGTATACTTAGGTTCATTTGGTTTTAATTAGGAAGTGAACCAAGTATTTTTGTGCAGGGAAACGGAACTCGTGAAGGCTTCTCCATGTTTCAATTATAGTTCATGCACTGCAAGATTGTCCCAATCCTCGTTATCATGCTGCTGTAAATATTGTTGAGATGAGGAAGCATTCGACAGCTTTGGTGAAATTACTAACGGTTAGTGACTATTTTTTGTTCTTTTTACATCTTGTATTTTGGCTGCAGTGGTTTTGCCCATTCTTGTTTTTAAGAGCACCGAGCTTTTCTTAGGATATTGGAGATTACAGTTTGCATGCTCTTTTTGCACAAGAAAGTAAATATGCACCATTAGATTATGAGATGCTGAGATTTAAATGTAAAATATTGTAGAGATAAGGAAGATTAAACTCGTGTTTTCTTACATAAGATGTTCAATACTTATTGGATCATTTAATGTGCAATTAGAGTTATCACAGACAGAAACTGGGAGGTCAAGGGGCTTTGGATTTGTTATTTACTCTTTCTGAGAAAAATGCTAGTTGAGCTCTATCTTCTATGGACGGTCAGGTATAAAATGAATGGAATTAGTATATTTGCAGTAATTGAATTAGTTGTGATTCATCTATAATGATACTAAAAGGACATTATTGTTTGTTCAGGATCTTGGTGGAAGGTCTATCCGTGTAAGCTATGCCAATGAAAGACTTCCCCGAATTGGTGGGAATTTTGAATTGGTTAGACCAGTTCCCATTATGTCAAATTATAATTTAGCTTCAACAGAAACATATTATTATTGGTGAATGAACGCCATATATTTTATAACAAATGTATATGCATGTATTTGTTTTAGTTCAAGGTTGGAATGAAGTGAGTAAAGAAAATGATGCAAAGTTAGCCAGTCAAGGGTATTTTATGTCCAAAAAAATTTAGTCAGTTGAGTCAGGTCTGACTCACAAAACAAACACATTTTCTGAGTCAGACCTTAGTGAGTCAGATCCAGATGAGTCAGGTGATTTCAGTCAGATCCAGACGACTCAGATCCAGATGACTCAGATGAGTCAGCTGCAAACAAACAAGGTGTAACTTAGGAAAAGAAAACCCATCTTTGCCTTGGATTTTGATAGGTGACTTAAACATTACTTTAAATCTTGAGGATAGAAATACTCATAATGCTTCTTCGTCAACATCTTCTAGTATTGTACAACTAATCAATGATGCAGGATTAACTGATTTGGGGTTCCATGGTAATCCATTTACATGGACAAGTAATAAACATGGTACAAGATGGATAAAATCAAGACTTCACAGAGCTTTAACAAGTGCAGACTGGTTACTTATTTTTCCAGATGCTCACATACTTCATCTACCTCAAATGGGATCTGATCATTGCCCTATACTTCTCAGTCTTTCTTCCAATACTTCTAGAAGACATAAAAATTGGAGTTTCTTTGAATGTTGGCTAAGGGATGATACCTGCAAAGCTCAAATTACTTCAGCTTGGGCCAATGAAGCAAGAGGATCATCCGGTTTTGTCTTAGAGAAAAAACTGAGCTTTACAAGGAAATATGTCATTATGGAACAAGACAAGTTTTGGGAACATTCAGCATAAAATTCAAGATTTACAGCAACAAATTACTAGCTTACAGAGTTCTTCTACTGATGGCAGCAACACAACTGAAGTCCAAAATTTGGCGATACAAATAGAATAATGGCAGACTAGAGAAAGTCAGTTCTGGAGAAAAAAATCTGGTGAAGGTCACATTATTGATTTGGACAATAATACCAAGCAATTTCACATAATGTCCAACCAAAGAAGATCAAGAAACAGAATTGAATCTTTAAAGGACATCAATGGGAATTGGTGTGTTGGTAATGATGAATTGGAAGTTCTTCTTAATCAACACTTCACACAAATCAGTTATACTACTAATCCTTGTATCAGTGAAAGGCTCATTAATCTTGTCCCAGAATATATTTCTGAGATGGATAATGTTCAACTCATAAAAATACCTGATGAAAAGGAGATTTATGATGCTCTGAAGTCCATGAAACCTTGGAAGGCACCTGGACCTGATGGATTTCCACCAGGTTTTTTCCAAACTCAATGGGATATTGTTGGCAAGGAGGTGGTGAACATGGTTCAGAGATTCTTCAGAACTGGCAAATTGCTCAAGAGTATGAACAAGACCAATATTACACTGATTCCCAAGGTTAAACTTCCTCAAACTCCAGCTGAGTATAGGCCAATTGCATTGTGCAATACTACCTATAAATTAATCACCAAGATTTTAGCTACAAGGATGAAGGTGTATATGGATAAGATCATCTCTCTTATGCAGTCTGCTTATGTTTCTGGAAGACAAATTTCAGATAATATTTTTCTTGCACAAGAGCTTATACACACAATGAAAAGGAAAAAAAAAAGGGAAAAAGGGTTATATGGCTCTCAAGATGGACATGTCCAAGGCATTTGATAGAGTGGAATGGTGTTTCTTGAAAAGAATAATGCAAAAAATGGGTTTTTCAAACAAATGGTGTGATCTCATTGAAGAATGCATTAGCACATCAGAGATCAGTATCAAACTTAATGGATCTTTATGCACTTCTTACAAACCCACAAGGGGATTAAGGCAGGGGGATCCACTCTCACCTTATCTCTTTCTACTTTCTATGGAGGTTTTCACAAGAGCCATGACTGATACAGATAATTCCAACAAGATACAAGGGGTAAAAATATCCAGAGCAGCACCTCAAGTAACAAATTTATTATTTGCAGATGATTGTATGCTATTTATAAGAGCAAACATTCATAATGTGAATAATCTACTTGATGTCATACAAGAATTCAGTGCAAGTTCAGGACAACAAATAAATCTCCAGAAGTCTGCAGTTTTCTATTCCAAGAATCTTCATCCTAGACATTGCAGATTACTATCCAGAAGACTAAAAGTTCAAAGTATGAATGTGGAAGAGATGTATTTTGGAATTCCACTTTTTCTAAACAGAAAGAAGACATGTTCTTTTTCTTCTTTAGTTAGAAACATGAAAAGTAGACTGTACAGATGGAATGGCAAACTGGTTAATCATTCAGGAAGGACAACTCTGGTGAAACATGTACTAAATGCAATGCTAGTCCACCAAATGAGTACTTTTAAATTGCCAAACAAATCCATAGAAGAATTAGAAAGAGTCCAAAGACAGTTCTGGTGGAATAAAGAAGTTGGAAAAGGTATTATCATCACAGCCTGGAGGAATTTATGCAGAGACAAAGATTATGGAGGACTAGGATTTAGAGACTTGAGAAGCCTAAATATTGCTCTTCTGGCAAGATCATCTTGGAGATTGTGTAAGGAAGAAAGCCAACTATGGGCTAGAGCTCTAAAAGCTAAGCACTTTGCAGATTCTTCTCTACTTCATGCTACAGCAAAGAAAGATTCAACTTGGGCTTGGAAAAGTTTGCATGGTACTGTAGATTTTATCAAACAATCCATCTTCTGGCAAGTTGGGGATGAAAAAAGTATTCACATCTGGATAGACAAATGGGTAACTGGTATTGAAGGGCTTGTTAATCCAGCCACTAATACTTCTTTCAATCTGCAGGATTATAATCTAGTGTCTGATCTTATTCACTCAGATACTAAAACATGGAAAATGGAGATTGTTCATGAACTTTTTCAACCAGAAGTGGCAGCAAAGATTGTTCAGATTAGAATTCCTCAGAAGTCAAAGGATAATTTAGTGTGGACCTTGAAAAATAATGGATTGTTCAGTATGAAGTCTGCTTACAACAAGTTAATGGAACTAAAACTCAGTTCTCAACATGATTATGGAATTGAGAAGAGAATATGGCAAAGACTATGGAAATTAAAAACTGCTTCCAAGATCAAACTATTTCTATGGAAGTGTCTTACAGACTCAGTTTCCATAAGTGAAAGACTAGAGATATATGCTGGTGGAGATGTTTCTTACTGCCACTTTTGTCAACAGGAATTGGAAACAACAGAACATCTCTTCTGTTCTGTCCTTTTACAAAAGCTGTTCACAAAAGCTGTTCTTACTTATGTACCAGGAGGCCTGAGTTCAGTGGCTCAATTTACTGGAGTACAACAGTGGGTTATTAGTTGGTTCAACTCTTAATCATTTGTTAATGAAGACTGGATCATACAAATATCTTGTGCTTTATGGGAAGTTTGGAAGGAAAGATGCAATGTGGTTTTTGAACAGATAAAACTAAACCCAATATCATGCATTAAAAGAGCTCAAAGTCTTTAACAATCTATCAAGGATGATATATCTAATTCTAGGATCACTAATTCTACAGTTCCCTTATCTAGGAATAGTCATTGGAAACCACCAACCGATCCTTTTGTCACCATTAATTTTGATGCTTCATTTAAGTTATTTTCTAAGGATTGTGGCTTAGGACTGATCATAAGGAATTTTGCAGGTACCTTCCAAGGAGCAAAGTGCATCTACAGCAATGGAAAACTGAATGCAGAGGAGGCAGAATGCATAGCTGCATTGGAGGCGGTTCGATGGGCAATGAGTCGACAGTTAGAGTATATCATTCTAGAAACATATTCATCTAATGTTGTTGCTGCCATCAATGGAGATGATGCAAGAGTTTGCCGGGAAAACTTACCAATTATCTCTGATGTTAAATTTTATCTTAATAATTTTAGCTCATGGAAAGTGAGGCATGTAATAAGAGAGTGCAATCAGGTGGATGATTCTTTAGCCAAATTCTCTAGAAAAAACAAGGTCAATAACTTATGGGAGGAGTCACCTCCAGATTTTATCTGTAGTCAGTTAGAGGAAGATCTAAAGGATATTTCCCTTATCTTACCTCCCTAATCAATAAAACTTCCTTTTGAAAAAAAAAATGTAAATCAAGGAAGAAGAAAAAGAGTGATTTTGGGATTATTAGTTAGAGTTGTAACAACGCCAAATATATAGTATATGCTTTAATAAAGAAAGAAAAAATGAGTGGTCTTGGTAATTAATACTTATAAATTTATTAACAACAGTTTTTCATTTTAACAACAGTTATTAAAAAAAGAATAGGTAAAAGGTTATTAAGGTTATCAAGATCATTTTGAAACTAATTATAACCTTGGGTTACCGATATAGATATTTTAAATGGTGGGTTTTTTATATAAAAAATCAAATTGGGCTAGAAAGAAATTCTTATATATAAAATAGTTTATCTTTAATAGACCATGTGACGGCATATGGCATATTACAGAGGAACCAAGAAAAGAGATCGTGATGAATGAATTGTTTGTTGATGAAGTTATGTCACAAATTTTAGCACGACTGCCTGCAGAAGAAGTAACATCCCTTATAAGGTAATGAACAAAAGATGGAATTCATTAATCTCCTGTGATTTCTCCGTTGGTCGTTTTAATTATGCCAATCCTGCTGTTCTAGGTTTAATTCATCATTCGATAGGTGCAAATCTCATAAAGTTTTTCTCTTTTGATGTTAATGCCAATGGCAAATTAAGCTCTCGTGAATTTTTGCCTATGAATGATAAGGGTCTTACTGTTCTCGAACCTAACAAAATTCACCCGCCTATGAATGATAAGGGTCTTACTGTTCTCGAACCTAACAAAATTCACCCTTACATGGATCTTAGAGTGCGTAGAGATTGTAGCTTCTTCGATTGGACTTCTTTTGATACGATGAGGAAAATTTTATTATGTTTGTAACCCGTTAACCTTGAGAAGCAAACCTATTACACTTCCCTGACCTTCTTCTGGTGGTGATAAGATTCTCATACCTCGGCTCGATTTAGTGATGTGAATTAAATTATAATACCGCAAGTGCACGACTATCGATTAGATGGTATGTAAAATACGGGTTCGTTCCACGAGAATTAAATAATTGCTATCTTTAAATGTACAATATTAAATTGTGCTAACAAGAAAAAATAAATGAATTAAGAAATATATATATAATTAAGAAAAAAAATAACTATAATTATTCAAAATAAAGAAAATTAGAGTTGTGGAATCCACCAATTTCATTATATAAAATACTCATGCAATCCTTAACAAGTATTCTAATGACAACTCAAGACTATCAAGACCCAACTGATACGTCTCGGAAAATATTATGGTTAAAACAAATATTACAACTTTATGTTGTACCAAAACAATATAATCTCCTACGCTTATAAAAGGTCGACAGCCGAAGACTATTCAGAAAAGTGTTAAGAATAAAACATTAATTAAAAAAAACTAATAAAACATTTAAGCTCAAATGAATACTTTATTTAGAGATTACCAGAGTTTCCTACATAATGGAACTGGCTTCATCTTCAACCCCGGTGAAGGGGATTATCTAGCCATCATTATTTATTACATAAGGGAAAAGAAAAGAAATAAAAATCGTAAAAACTATTGTTGATGTCCGGCTCTTGGCCGTCTCCACTTTTTTCCATCTGCTTCCACCACTATTTATATAGTTTTCAAAGGAAAAACCACTTTCCTTTATCTTATTCCACTACCACATCATCATCCAATGAAAATAATGCCACATGTTGATATAAAATAATAAAATCTTCCAATCATAATGCGCCATGTGTCAAATACTGCAATCAATATCTTAATTATTATTTCCAACTATAAAGAATCATATTCTTTCTCAAATTTTCATATTTCATATATTCCATTACTCCACATTCATAAAGAAATATTTTCTTCATTAAACAATATCTTCAAATATCTTTTATCATAATTAATATCTTGCACGTCGTCTGCATACTTATTTACACTCCATGGCACACTTCTACACACGCCTCAACTTTATCCAAAAAAAATTCCGTTTCGCGATTTTCTATTGGAATATCCTCCAAAACCTTAAAAAAAAAAATCCTTTTTTATCCTTCACAAAACCTGGCTGGTAATTGACTATTATAAGTCGGAAACTTTGTAAGAACGATGAATCTAACCATTTATAGGTAAGATTCCATGGAATATTCTCTGAAACCTTAAACAAACCATTTTCTGGCGACTTCGAGAAATAATGTGGTTCAAGGGCATACGAACCATGTGTCATTTCTATTTTCAAATGTGGTTCAAGGGCATACGAACCATGAACCCTCAGTGCCCGAAGTGGTTCTAGTTCTAAATTTATCAGGATATATCATAAAAACTCGTAAAGATGAACCATTTACAGGTAAGATTCCATTGGAATATTCTCTGAAAGTTTAAACAAACCCTCTTTTAGATATTTCTACCCAATCTCAAAAGTCCCAAATTTCTAGAATTTAGTGGGGGGTGTTAGAGAAAATAGTTTTTAGCAGAAGTGAGAAAAATATAGCAGAACCGGAGACCAAAATAATTTTTAGCAGAAGTGAGAAAACTTTAGCAGAAGTGAGAATTTTTTTGCAGAAGTGAATAAAATCTAGCAGAAGTGAGAAAATTTAGCAGAAGTGTTTATACCTCTACGACGACTCTTAGGGGGGGTTGTAGAAGGTTTATTTATCAGAAGTGAGAAAAATTTAGCAGAACCGGAGACCAAAATAATTTTTAGCAGAAGTGAGATTTTTTTTCGCAGAAATGAATAAAATCTAACAGAAGTGAGAAAAATTTAGCAGAAGTGTTTATACCTCTACGACGATTCTTAAGGGGGTTGTAGAAGGTCTATTTATTTATTTTTTCTTGTCTTTTCAATCTCCCATCATAACCATCCATTTACATCATAACCGTCCATTTATTTTTATTCCTTAACATTTTTTTTCTTATCACTTTTTTTATAAAAGTAGATGTAAAATATAATCAAACATGCAAATGTGGAAGGATGGTTGGAATCCCAGACTTGGATTGGTGAGTCTCAGGTTCGACTCACCTTAGCCTCTTTTTTTTTTTTTTAGAATCAATTTTTTATTTTTACAACTCTTATAGAGGTGATTATGAATGACAAAAAAAAAAAAAAAAAACCACAAATCTACCAGTATTGTGAACACGGAAGGATGGTTGATGACTTGTATTCATTTTTTTTTTTTTTTTTCAGAATCAATTTTATTTTTACAACTCTTATAGAGGTTGTGATTATGAATGACAAAAAAAAAACACAAATCTACCAGTATTGTGAATACGGAAGGATGGTTGATGACTTCTACTAAAGCATAGTAGGCTTGTGTTCGAATCTCTCCAACAGCTTTTGTCGAAACAATATTTCTTTTTATCTTCAACAACCACAATATTTCTTTTTATCTTCAACAACCGTTATGAATGTTGTTATATAGTTATTCACTACCTTTAAGTTATGAGTAGTTAAAGTCTAAAGGTGGTCACTACTCTTTTCACACAAGATGTTGTGGTTTTGATTCTCCTCACTACTCTTTGGTCATCTTTTTCCTAAGAGTTGGACATTTTTTAACTTTGACAACCATTATTTGATAAAGGTAGTAAAACATGCCACCTTTCACAACCTTAAAAATATGAATTGTCAAGTTACAGTTATAGATAATTGTTTTTCCCGTAGTGAATAGATGAGGACCCAACGGATAGGTACCCAATTTTTGGTGTGCACCCTAGTTCGCACAAAGTGCAAGAAGCACACCTACATAAGACCATTCGCGCGTCATATTGGGAATATCCTAGAGAAATCAATCAGGGAAAACGATAAGACATGTCCGCTGAGGTACCCAATTTTTGGCGTGCACCCTAGTTCGCACAAACTGCAAGAGGCACACCTACGTAAGACCTTTCGCACGTCATATTGGGAAAACCCCATAGAAATCAATCATGGGAAACGATAAGACCTGTCCGTTGAGGATCAATAGGAAAACAACTCAATAGTCTTCGGTAAGGGGTGCAGAAATATGACCAGGGCGCCGAGGTCATAGTTGAGCTAGGGTGCCTGTGACGTCTGGAGCGTTTCCGGCCACTACCGTATGGTAAGTCCTGGCTACGATGCACCCGGTCCCAAAGAAACCCCACTTAGGGTGTGACCTCGCAACCATGATCCATATCGGCGAAGGGATAAGAGGTCACAAACACAACTGATTGTTGCTAAGAATGGATGGGAGGAGCCCAACTGTAGCAATTATGGGTACGCCTCATTGAAAGGGCAGTCAGGGACACCCTCCAAATGAGGGAGCCGTGTGACCATAAAGACATCAATATCATGGGGCTATTATTCATGGGAATAGTCAGGCCTGTCGTATTGTTTCGAGATAATATCCTGCCGAGGCAACCATACAGAAGCTAAGGTGAGATCAATGGACTATTACTCGTAAGAGGAATAGGCGCCAGAGAACTCGTCGCTAATGATGAAAACCTTGAGGCAAATAAGACCTACAAAACATGGTGAGGCGCAATAAGACCTTAATTAGGAGACGCAATAAGACCTTGGAGAATAACTAAGATATCACCAAAGAAATAAAAGCAAAGGCAACATCATATGATCTCAAATAATTAACACCACATGAAGTTATTATAAATTATATTTTTGCAATATCACTAACACCGCATATATGAAAGAAATCAAAAGCTGAGGCATCGGATGTCATACGAAGTAAATGACGATAACACCAACACCAACTTCGAAACTTCACAAAAGAATAGAGGCAAGTATATACTATACCGACAAGTCATCGGGGTTATCGCCGAAGCAAAGTAGAATTTTATATCGAAAATGGAAGTAGCGAAGTAAAAGGGAAAATCACATGAATTGTGTGAATATTAGCGAACTAAAATGAGTTGTACTCCACTTCACTGATTGTGTATAAAAGGACGCCTTAGGGCATTGTAAGAGGGGTTGAGTATTTTGTATTGGGAGAGACATATTGTGAGTGATAGTTGTGAGTAAATTTAGGGTTTTGGTTGTGAACTTATACTTAAATTATCATCTCATCTTAATAATAATTCATTAATTTTACCATTATGTCTTGATTGTCAAGTTCATATCATTTGGCTGTGGCTGTAGGTTTTCCTGCAGTTACAACACTATCTCACACTTTAAACGCATACACATTGTGAGACCATCGCCAACAGGGAGTTTTTAAATTTGAATGCGAGAGACAGATGCTAATGTTTTGTTATCAACAAAGTTATCTTTAATTTCTTTCATCATTTTATGAAGTGTTGAATCATCTTCCCAAGCAACTGTACCTGACCAAAGCGGTATGCGTTTTGGATTGATGCATTCCTACTCAGAAGCCAACACCCAAGTTTAGAAATTACCTTATAGTTTACTTTATATGTTTTAAGATTGTGATGTGTCTATAATACAAAACAGAAGGGGGTTTTGAGCTATGGACGATCAGATAACAATTTGAGAGACAAACGTTGCATCCGACCATCCCTGTCTCATCTTAGCGAAAGACATCTGACAACCTATAATAATTATGAATATACATTAATTGGGTTCTGTCATGGTTAGGATCATAAATAAAAATTAAATTAAATTAAATTAAATAAAAATGATTAAGACTTTTGACCTTAATTATGTCATTATTCTATTTTTTCATTGTATTTTCCATCTACAAATAAATAAATAAATGCATAACCAAATAATTTCTCAAAATTAACAATAGAAAATTTCAATTAAATCCACCCAATTAAATGAAAACTAAGTTATTCGGCCACTAAAGGATTGTGCATAAAAAACCAATGATAGAGAAAATCCATGATAACGAGATTTATTTATTTATTTTTTATTTTTTTTATTTTTTTTTTGTAATGCATCAAAAATAAAAATAATTTGCAAATCATTATAAATAACAAAATACTATAGCATACCTAGAAACAAATCAAAACACAAAATTGTTTATAAATGACCTGGGTGATATGAAGACGTTTGTGCAAATAATCACAACCAACATTTACATTCATATGAATCAAACCCTTCAATTGATAAACATGTACAAAGAATCATAGTTAAATGACGAGTTTTACATGTTTTCTCCTCGACTACGTACACACCACAAATATGATATATGATATCACTAAATCGCCCTTTCCAAAAAAATTAGTAGACATGAGATGGAAAATCAAAGAACGGATTCAAAATCCGTTCAGTTAATCTGCATCACCTGAGAATTTGAAGGGTTTCACTAACTTATCTGAAGTGAAAACCAAAGACGTAGCGGAGATCGATGAATATTTGAGGGAAGTTATTAGTTTTGAGAAAGTCAGTATTTTTAGGAGACATAAAATATATACTCGCATATCTTTTGGGATGAAATATCGTATTTATTTTAATACCTTCTGTGCGTACCTTTTTTTTCTTTCTAATTTTTCACATTTTTATTTGGAAAGATAGGGAAAGCGGAAGGATATATAATTGTATATACATGTACAAACCATCTTAATTAATCCTAAAAAAAATATCATAAAATACTAATACGAAATGTTTGAGATTCAACCTAACCAGATTTTGAGGATACATTAGGGGCCAACTATATTTTCACTAGAAGTAATAATTAAATTAGATAAACCCTTTTTTTAAATCTTTTTATCGAACATTAACACCATATTATAGGTAATTTAGTTATTAAAATAGTCTCGATAGATTATATGCTCCCATTAATTCATAGGTGGGATATATACGCCCAATTTTGGAAAGAAAAACTTTTGAGAAAAAGCTCTGCGAATCGGTGGAAATTGAGTCAACTCAGAATTTAATTTTTTTTAACAAAATATGAATCATAGCAGATAGATTTAGCTATTTTTGATGTTTCTTTCTGATAATTATCTCCTTAGATTTCTTTTCTAAGCACCAATATTATGTTTGAAAGTAATCTGTGTAGTTCATAATCCTTTTCTTCCTTTTGAAATTATGTTTTTTCGTTTACTTTAATTAAAGTAATCTGTGCAGGTTTACTTTAATTTGTTATTGAGCTGCTGTTAATTGTTTCTTAAAACAACTATGATAATATTTTGGTTTTCTCTTCTACTGATATGGATTTCTAATTTTGCAGATTCCTCTGATTGTGCAATGGATTCCTTCCTATATTGGATCCTTGTTTTCAACACATGCTTGATTTTCAAGACAGTTTTGTCGCAATTGGCTATATTGCCTATTCCAGCTCGTCCTCATCTTGCACTTTTGCAAACTACAAATGTTACTCCTTTCAGTTCTTCTCTATATGAGATTCATCACCCTACCCCGATTAAATTTTTTACAACCATGATTCATCAGTATCCAAATCCGAGTCAAATCCCGATCCAAAATTATAAAATTCAAATTGGTTCCTTTCCCCTAATTTTGTTCGTGATTTTAGAAGATGTCATTATTTTGCGGATCACATGCAGTTGACTGCTAACAAAAGAATAATAGTCATCAATCAACAATATCCTAAGCTTTTATTTAGGAAACAATATATTTGGAGTCATTTATCTTTAGTAACAACCCTTATTATAAAAAGAAAAAGAACCATTCTCTTTTGAAGTCATCATAAACCCTAATAGAGTTTTTCTATGCTACTCAATGGAGGCTACTGGTACTCAGACTAACAGTTCTGGTGTTAAGAATATCACAAAAAAAATGAAAAGCACATCAATCAGAGGAAAAAGAGGTGGTATTGGTTCTGAAAAGAATTTGAAAGAAGCAGCTGATGCTTGGTCGAACAGTTTGATTGGGTTATTAATCACTACAGATGACAAAATCGAAACTTCGGCTATCAAAGAGGAGTTAAATGTACTTTGGAAACAATATAAAAAGAGAGAAACCAAGACTGTTGGGAAATACTTATTTGTGTTCAAGTTCAACTCTGAGAAGGATATGAAGGATGTGCTAAAAAAGACTCCATGGAATGTTCAGAGAAGCCTTCTTGCTCTTCAAGAATATACAACTGGGGTAGCATATACTGAGTATGTGTTCAGGAAACAAGGCTGGAGTGTTCAGTTTAAGGGTTTGCTCCTAGAGCATCATCATGAAGCTGCTGTTACTGAAGCAATTGAAGACCTGGGAAAAAGGATCTCCATAGAACCTAAAAACTGCAGACCAAGATCAGGACATATGATCACTCCTCGCATAGAAATTGATTTAACTGAACCGCTAAAAAGGAGAGAATGGTGGAATTCTAATCATGGTGAACCTGTGTGGATTCGATATCACTGGCTGAAACAACCACACAGCCTATGCTCTAAATGTTACATTATAGATCATGACGATACTATCTGCGAGGAGGTTGTTGAACTTCTGCGTGAACGAGCAATGACAGTTGAGGAGTATGAAGAACATTGTAAGACAAAGAAAGATGGTGGAGCTGAAGATGCTGTGACTGAGGAAGATTCGGTGAAAGATATACAAAATGGTGAAACAATAGATGATGTTGCGGAGGAGAGATCTGTCAAAAGAGCAAGAAACCAAACTGAGATGGATAATGGATCTAACCCTTATATTCAAGGACCTATTATTGCTGTTCATGGTGGGGAAATGGGTGATTTCATGGCGAACTCAAATGTTGTAACAATGAATGGGATGGAGACTGGAGGAAATGAAAAGCTTTGTGTTGAAACAGGGAAGAATAAGATGCACAATCAAGGGGAATATGCTCTTGAGGTAAAATCTTACTTTTGTATACATTCTTCTTCTTTATTTTTAGATCATTTTTTACAAGAAAATAAGTTTCTTCCGATTTTTCTTTATTATATCTGTTTAAGAAACTATAAGTCTTATTCCACTAGCAACATGAGAATTATAGCTTGGAATTTTCAGGGTTTTGTTAGTAAGAAAACTAGAGACCACCTAAAGGATCTTATTATGACCCTGACATAGTCTTTATTTCAGAAGCTAAAATAGGTGCAGACAAAATGGTAAAGATAATTAAGCGCTATAATTACCCAAATCATAAATTGATCTCCTCTAGAGGTTTAATAGGTGGTTTTATATTGTTGTGGAAGGATGGCTTCCATCAAAATATTATCAACTGGGATTCTTGGATTATAAACTGTTATGTGCAGGATGATCTTTCTAAACCAACTTGCCTTCTAACTTGTATGTATGGATTGTCGTATCCAAACAACAAAGAGAAATAATGGAATTACATCAAAAATATCAGTGCAACAGTTCAACAGCCGTGGGTTATTATTGGTGATTTGAACTTGGTTTTCCCTAATGAAGCAAGATCATCTTCAAATAATATGGGTAGACTTTCTTCTAATGCTTCTTCTTCAAGTACTTCTCTATCAAGGGACTCACCTTATATTAGTCTAATACAAGAAGCAGGATTAGAAGATATGAGTTATACTGGGAAATCATTCACATGGTCTTCTAATGTTCATGGTACTGGAGTTCGCCGTTTAAGACTTGATCGGGCACTAATAAATGCAGATTGAATAATTCATTTTCCGGATGCTAAACTTACATCTTCCCCAACTAGGATCAGATCACTGTCCTATTATGTTTGATTCTTATCATTCTTGAGGGTGATAGAAAACGTAACTGAAAATACTTCCAATGTTACGAAAGGGATGGATCTTTAAAACCTGAAGTCGAAGGTGCGTGGAATCACCAAAGAAATGGCTTTCATGCATTCAGGTTGTCCAAAAGATTGATCATAACTAGAAAATACGTCTCAAAGTGGAACAGTGAGAAGTTTGGGAATATACAAAGCAACATCTTTCTCTTGCATCAACAAATTGAAGCGATCCAGCATGACAGTGAAAACGTTGAAGCTACATATCAAGTGCAGCAGTTGGAAAATCAAATAGAGCATTGGCACCAAATAGAAAATGAATTTTGGGGACAAAAATCCAGAGATGATTATTATCTGGGTATGGATAGAAATACAAAGCACCATCATGCAAAAGCAAAAAAAAGACGGTCAAAACATAATATCACAACCCTAAAAGATGAAAATGGCATTTGGTGTACAAAGAGACCAGAATTGAAGGTTTTGCTGACAAGGTATTATGGTAACTTGCATACCAGTATGAATCCAGAAAAGAACGGACAAATTTTACAGTGCATCCCCAAAACAATATCTGCTGAAGATAATATGGAGCTCATGAGGTTACCAGATGATATGGAGGTTTTCAAAGCGCTAAAAGGAATGAAGTCTTGGAAAGCACCTGGACCAGATGGCTTTCCACCAGGCTTTTTCAAGAGTCATTGGAATCTGGTTGGAAAAGATGTGGTGGAGACTGTAAAACAATTCTTCCGTACAAGTTTCTTGTTAAAAAGTTTAAACTCCACCAATGTGTCTCTAATCCCAAAGACGAAAAATAAATAATTTCCGTCGATTTAAGACCAATAGCGTTATGCAATACAACTTATAAGATAATCTCGAAGATTATGTCTTCAAGAATGAAGAAGCTAATGTGCAAGATCATCTCACCACTCATAGCAACATATGTTCCGGGAAGACAAATTTCGGATAATATTCTTCTAGCACAAGAGATAATACACACTATGAAGAGCAAAAAAGAAGATACTAAGTTCTTGGCTTTAAAACTAGATATGGCTAAAGCCTTTGATAGGCTTGAATGGTCGTTCTAAATGATGTGATGATTCAAATGGGTTTCTCTCATGAATGGTGTAACCTCATTTCGCAATGCATCACCACTACAAGGATTTCTATACTTCTCAATGGAGCCCCTTGCACTGCATATCAACCTACACGAGGGGTTCGACAGGGTGATCCTTTATCACCTTATTTGTTCATAATAGCCATGGAAGCTTTTTCAAGGCAACTTTACCATGCAGAATCTCAAAGTCTCATAGAAGTTATTAAAATTGCACCAAACGCTCCTTCTATTTCACATTTATTCTTCGCGGATGACTGCTTACTGTTCCTGAAAGCAGATTTACATAATGTGAATAATGTGTTGAAGATTATTGAAGATTTTGGGAAAGCATCATGCCAAATGGTGAATTTTGCTAAATCTAGTGTGCATTACAGTGAGCAGGTTACTTGTAGATTCCGCAGAATACTAACGAGAAGACTAAAAGTGCCTATGATGCTTCCAACTGAAAAATACCTCGGCATACCTTTTATTATTGGTAAAAAGAAAAAAAGAGTCTTTTTCTCATTTATATGAAAGAGTTAAGAACAGACTCTCATCATGGGATGGTAAAACCATGTCTCAATATGGTAAATCGTTGATGGTAAAAACAGTAACTAATACTATTCCAGCTTATTCAATGAGCTGTTTTCAGATCCCTACAGAAATCATTAACAAAATTGAGGCTGCACAGAGAGACTATTGGTGGGGTTTTGAGGACAAAAGAGGCACATATGTTACATCATGGAAAAGTCTGAAGATACACAAGGATTGTGGCGGTCAAGGCTTCAGAGACTTGAAGATATTAAACTAGGCTTTACTGGTTAGAGCAGCATGGAGGATCTGCACAAATACTGACACACAGTGAGGGAAAGCTGTCCAGGCAAAATATTTTTCATGTACAAGCTTCCTTCATGCAACTGTCAAACCAAACTATGGGCATGGAAGGGTTTTCAAAAAAAAATTGGTTTCATCAAACAAAATAGCCAATGGAGGCTAGGAAAAGGTGATAAGATAAAAATATGGCTTGACATTTGGGTGTTAGGGCTTGAAGTACCACCAGTTCCAAGGGAAGGCAACACAGACAGTGAGTCTTGTGTTTGGGTTCAAGATTTAATTCTTCAAGATAGCCAAAATTGGAACACTGAATTGGTTCAATATCTCTTTGATGAACACACAACGAAATTAATAATGAGGATGAGGATTCCTTCTTCTGCTGAAGATAAACAGATTTGGAAGCTCACTCATAATGGAGTTTTTACGTTGAAATCAGCTTATAAAAAGTTGTATGAAAGTAGTTTAGGAGATCTACAGATTTATCCAATAATACAGCATACATAGATGAATAGAAGAGATTCTGGAGGATTCAAACTTGGTCGCGAATAAAACATTTCTTCTGGAAGTGTTTTACTGATATTTCGCCAACAAAAGTGAGATTATCTCGGTCAGGTCATTATATTAATAGGCAATGCCCCCTTTGCAACCAATTCGAAGAAAGCGTGATGCATGTTCTTTTCTCTTGTCCTTTCTCAAGGGAAGTATGGATGCTAATACCTGGAGGATCATCAGTTCTTTCTGGCACACACAACACAGTATCATAACTTTTTGAAAGCTGGATGCAACATGGTCTGCAACAAAATTTACCCCGTGATTGGATGAATACAACAATGGTGGTTACTTGGACTATCTGGAGTACGAGATGTGATATACACTTCCAGAATTTGAAGATTGCACCGCAAACAATGTGATGTAGAACATCTAGACAAAGTCACCCCTGTTTGACATTAGTGTCAAACCGTATTCTATTTCTAGTATTATTTCCTAATTTATGATTTTCCTATTCTAGAACTATTCTAGGAAATATTAGTTTCCTAGTTTGGTATGATTTCCTTTTCTAGTTTTATTACTTTTAGGAAATAGTGAAGCCTATATAAGAAGGCCTGGCCTTGTAGAATTCCTACACATTCACATTATTATCTTATTTGATTTATCAAAGATATTTTATTTAGTTATTGTTCTCTAGTTTTCTTATAGCTTTTGTGAATCTATTGATTTCACACTAGTTTTCATTATCTTTTGGATCCTTGATCCAAATTATTACGCTTCCGCTACGTTAAGTGGTACCAGAGCCTCGATTGAGAGCCTCCACTAACATGGGTGATAAGAAGATTGAAGAGTTAAGAACTAGTTTGAGGAAAGACCTAGAAGGCTGATGTGAAAGCAATGGGAATCAATATTGAAAAGAAGCTAACCACAAAAGTAATGGATGAACGTTTGATGATATCACAAAAAAATCGAAAGTATGTTTATTAAGTTCATGGGAGAAGAAGGAAAGAAAGAAGAAGGAAAGAAGGTACTTGGAGAAAAATCTAAGACCCAAGATGAAATTATCCATCCCCATACTTCCACCCCTCCCAACTCTACTACTAATCTTCAAACCCCCCCACCTCTTCCCAACCTTCTTCCAAAGAATTACGCCTCCCTAAATAAATCATATTATCATCCATTACAATCCACTCCAAAGATACTCTTCTTGTCCACCTTACACAACCCCACAATTTGAATTCTTTGAAGATTTCAGCTCTTACTCTACTCCCCAAAACTTGCTCAAATCTTCTACAAAACAATAAGCAATTGATGTTGAAGATTATGAGCCATATTATTATCCTCCACCACCGCGCCAGCAAAGGAACATGGGAAATCCACAAAACTATCGCCCCAAAGCTGATATAACCCCGTTTGATGGACTCTTACACATTGAAGATTTCTTAGATTGTCTATGTACAGTTGATCGTTTCCTTGCTTATATGCGCATACCAGAAGATCAACAAGTAGAGCTTGTTGCTTTCAAGTTTACTGGACCAGCTTCTTCATGGTGGGATCATCTTCAAATAGAACGAGCCAATCAAGGATTGCGACAAGTTCAATCCTGGACAGTCATGAAACAACTGTTGAAGAGAAGATTTCTTCCTCCGGATTACATACAAACCTTGTTCATCAAATTGCAAAACTGTCGCCAAGGCAACCGCACGGTACAAGAGTATGTAACTGAATTTTCCCGTTTGTTATCTCGGAACCAGCTGAATGAGACGGTTGATCAAATAATTGGGCGGTTCATCAATGGACTTGATTGGAATATACAAGAAAGGTTAGCTACTCAACAATATACTTCTCTTCATGCTGTCATTAATAATTCTCTAAAGATAGAATCTTTCATGCTTTCTCCACAACCATACCAAAAATCCTCATTCTCTTACCCTAGAAAACCTTCGTTTCAAAATTTTCCTAATAGGCAACGACCTTCTCCATTTCAGTCCCGTACTTCTCCTACTCCCATCACCACTACCACCCAACCATCTTCTTCCCAAACCCCACCTACCACTAAGACTCCACCACCTCCACCCCAGCCTAGTAATGCTCCACTCATTCGACCAAAACCTCAAAACCCTTATGCATACCCAACTGAAAACAAGTGCTATAAGTGTAAGCAACCAGGTCATACATCAAACCAATGTAGAAGTGGGCGTACATTGATGACCGAAGAAGAGTCTGTTGTGTATGAGGAAGAAAGTGAAGATGTTCATAGAAATATCGAAGATATACAAGCATATGCGGAGGAAGGAGATGAAAGTGATTATGTTTCTTATGTTATTCGAAATCTATTGTCCATTCCTCGTGTTGACTATCCAAACCGTAATCGTCTATTCCGCACTCAATGTCGTGTGCAAGACAAGATATGTGATATGATCATTGACAGTGGAAGTTGTCAAAATATTGTTTCATCTAGATTGGTGGAAAAGCTGCAATTATCTACTCATCCACATCCTAAACCATACTCCATTGGTTGGATTGATGATAACAACAAGAAGAATGTAGATTCTCAATGTTACGTGTCATTTAAAATTGGAGCATATAACGAGACAGTGGTTTGTGATGTTGTGGATATTACTGCTTGCCACATATTACTTGGACGTCCATGGCTATATGATGTAGATGTGACTTATAGAGGTAAAGCTAATACGTATTCATTCATGTACAATGGAAACGTAATCATATTGCAACCATCGTATGCGAAACCTAAGCCAAGTCTACAACAAGAAGAGACTACAATGTTTGGTTTCCCGGATATCTTAGCAGATGCACAAGAATCAGGTATGATTTATGCTTTAGTTGTACAACCTTCTACCCCGGACCTTCCGACAACTATTCCTACTCAAGTGCAGTCCTTATTAGATGAGTTTGCATGTGTTTTACCATCTGATATGCCCGAGTCTTTGCCTCCTATGAGAAATATTCAACACCAAATAGATCTCACGCCTGGTGCAAGTCTACCTAATCTTCCCCACTACCGTATGAGCCCTAAGGAACATGATATACTTCGAGGACAGGTTGATGAATTACTTTCTAAAGGTTTCATACAACCTAGTTTGAGCCCTTGTGTTGTTCCCGCCCTTCTTGTGCCTAAAAAAGATGGAACTTGGTGTATGTGTATTGATAGTAGAGCTGTTAATAAAATCACAATCCGCTATCGCTTCCCAATCCCAAGATTAGACGATATGCTTGATATGCTCTCCGGTTCCATAATATTTTCTAAGATTGATCTTAAAAGTGGATATCATCGATCCGAATTCGACTTGGGGATGAATGGAAGACGGCATTTAAGACAAAGGATGGTCTCTTCGAGTGGCTTGTTATGCCATTTGGTTTGTCTAATGCTCCAAGTACATTCATGAGACTTATGAATCAAGTCTTAAAGTCCTTCATTGGTAAGTTTGTTGTGGTTTATTTCGATGACATCCTTATCTATTCTAAATCTGAAGAGGAACATCGCTCTCACTTAAGGGCTATTTTCAATGCTCTCAAGGAGAATGAGTTATTTATCAATCTGAAGAAGTGTCAATTTTTCACTTCAAAGGTTTTGTTTTTGGGTTACGTTGTTTCTGATGGCTGATGGTATTCAAGTAGATAATTCAAAGATCGCAGCTATTCGTGATTGGCCTACTCTAAAACAGCCTCCGAAGCTCGAAGTTTTCATGGTTTAGCTTTCTTTTACCGACGATTTATAAGAGATTTCGGATCTATTGCAGCCCCTATTCGACGAGTTGGAAGGATAAAAGGTTTGTATGGACAAATGAAGTCGAATCGAGTTTTCAATTACTCAAATAAAGGCTTACTTCCGCTCCTATCCTTGCACTACCCGATTTCAACAAGCTTTTTGAGGTACATTCCGATGCTTCTATATTAGGAGTTGGTCTTTGTTTTATCACAAGAAGGTAAACCTATTGAATTTCTTAGTGAAAAGCTTACGTAAGCTCGACAAAAGTGGTCTACTTATGAGTTAGAATTCTATGCGGTGATTCGTGCACTACGAAAATGGAGACATTACTTAATACACAAGGATTTTGTCTTGTATACCGATCACCAAGCCCTCAAATATATACAGAATCAATCACCATCCAATAGAATGCATGCAAGTTGGATCTTTACTTTACAAGAATATACGTTCTCTATTCAAAGACAAATCACGGTTTGAGCAACAAGGTTGCGGATGCACTAAGCCGTTTCACAAATCATAGTGCTCGTGACTTACTCCTTATTACTATCCGTCTTTGAAGTGGTTGCTTTTGACTTCCTTAAAGAGTTATATCCTAACGATCCAGACTTTTCCTTACTTTGGCGAAATGTTCCTCCGCACAACAAGGTACGGGTGATTTTGCTCTACATAATGGGTTTCTTTTTAAGGGTAGTCGTTTATGCATTCCCGATGGTTCCATTCGTGAACACCTTATTAAGGAGTTACATAATAGTGGTCTTTACGGGTCATTTTGGGCGAGATAAGACTATTTCTCTTGTGGAAACTCGTTACTTTTGGAATTCTCTCAAAAAGGATGTCCATGATTTTGTACGACGTTGTATGGTTTGTCAACGAAGTAAAGGTCATGCACAAAATCTTGGTTATACATTCCTCTCCCGATTAGGATGCTCCTTGGGAAGATATATCAATGGATTTTGTTCTAGGTTTACCGAGAACCCAAAGAGCTCATGATTGAGCTTTTTGTGGTTGTTGATCGCTTCTCAAAAATGGCACATTTTATTCCTTGCAAGAAGACTATGGATGCTTTTTGTGACTACGGCAAATCTTTTCTTCCGTGAGATAGTCCGTTTACATGGTATTCCAAAGACCATTACTTCGATCGAGACACTAAGTTCTTAAGTTGGTTTTGGAAGACACTTTGGACTCGTCTCCAAACCAAAAGCAGTTTAGTAGCACAGCTCACCCACAAACAGATGGGCAACCGAAGTAGTAAACCGATCATTAGGGAATCTTATTCGTTGTTTATCGGGAGACAAGCCTAGACAATGGGATCTATCTCTCGCTCAAGCTGAGTTCGCCTATAATTCAGTTCCTAATCGGTCTACAGGTTATGCACCTTTTCAGATTGTTTATTCCAAGGTTCCTAACCATACATTGGATCTCGTCTCTTTACCATCCATTCCTAGTTCCAATGTTGTGCAGATCACATGATAGAGTCCCTACAAGTGCTACATGATAAGGTAAAGAAAAACTTGGAAGCTGCTAATGCCAAGTACAAGATAGATGCTGATCGTCGACGTCGTTTTCAATCCTATGAAGTTGGTGATCTGGTTATGGTGACTTAAGCAAGGATCGTTTTCCGACGGGTACATACAACAAGACGAAGTATAAGAAGATTGGTCCTATCCGCATTCTCAAGAAGATCAAAGAACAATGCATATGTTGTCGACCTCCACCTAATATGAACATTTCGTCCACATTCAATGTTAAGGATATCTTTCCTTACTTTCCACGCGATGATGTTTCTCTTCCAACACCAAACTCGGGGGTCGAGTTCTTTTCAAGAAGGGGGGCCTGATGTAGAACATCTAGACAAAGTCACCCCTGTTTGACATTAGTGTCAAACCGTATTCTATTTCTAGTATTATTTCCTAATTTATGATTTTCCTATTCTAGAACTATTCTAGGACATATTAGTTTCCTAGTTTGGTATGATTTCCTTTTCTAGTTTTATTACTTTTAGGAAATAGTGAAGCCTATATAAGAAGGCCTGGCCTTGTAGAATTCCTACACATTCACATTATTATCTTATTTGATTTATCAAAGATATTTTATTTAGTTATTGTTCTCTAGTTTTCTTATAGCTTTTGTGAATCTATTGATTTCACACTAGTTTTCATTATCTTTTGGATCCTTGATCCAAATTATTACGCTTCCGCTACGTTACAATGGCAAAAAAAGCTATAAATTTTTCTAGATATCTGGAAAATATTTATAGTGGACAACAACATAATAGTCTGGTGAAACAACCTCCCATGCATATAGAACAATCATGGAAACCTCCATCTTTTCCCTTTGTGAAAGTTAATTGTGATGCTTCATATGATTTAAACAATGGTTTAACAGGAATTGCTCTCATTCTTCGTGATGATGCGGGAAACTTGAGAGGAGGGATCTCAAAGTGCTATGCAGGAATAAGAAGTTCTGAACAAGCAGAGTGCCTTGCTTTCTTGGATGCTGCGAACTGGTGCGTGGAGTTACAACTTTCAGAAGTTGTAGTGGAGACAGATCTCAAAGGAATAGAAAGTTATATTAACAATGCTGCTCCAGCCATATCATGGGAAAGTGAAGCTATCTTGCTTGATGCGACAAATAAACTTAAGTTATTTCTTAGATGGTCTGTTTCTTTTCTTCCTAGGAATTGTAATAAAACAGCTGATAAACTTGCAAAATACTGCAGGCAGCATAGAATATCCAGGGTTTGGAAAAATAATCCCCCTGAAGTTATTGAGTCTTATCTGATGTCAGACATGTCTTCTATCTCTGATTAATTAAAATTCTCGTTTTGCATAAAAAAAAAGAAGGTAATTTAGTTAGGTTCAGGATATTCATCATGATAGAAGATAAATGTTACAACGCGTGCCGTTACGACACGGGTTATTTCTAGTCATTATATTATTATAAATCGAAAGGAGTGGGTATTATAATTGTAAACCGCGTTTCATGAAACTAGTTGGATTTTACAGTCATATGTGGTGTCATATAATATGTGTGGAATGTCCAGTCTAATGATCCGCCCAGTAGGGAAATTCACACTTTTTCATATGTGGCGACAAACGGGCGGGCCGGGGCTGGCTTGTTACGGGTTACACGAGTACGGGTTAATACGGGCAAAAACCCGCGGGTTGATATTCTTCACGGGTGGTCATTTCTTCAACCCGCACCCGTAACGGGTAAAGCTTGCGGGTTCACGGGTTAGCCCGGCTTGTTTAATTAAAACTAAAATTAAAAATTAATCAACTTAATTTATGACAAATTACAATTAGCAAACACAAATTACAAAAATTAGACCTCAATACAATACCCATCTCAAATTCATTAAATCATTTTCAGGCCTTTAAACTCCTTCCCTGTAATGGACCATACATTTTCACTGTTAACAGTTGAACTAAGATAGAAGATTTTAAATTTTACATCAAGTAAATTGAACGATGACTGGTATAATCATCATTGATGATACATATTTTCAGTGTCGTAGACTTCGTATATAGTAGTGATTCAGCACACCAAAATGAACATAATACATTGGTTTCTTTCTTATTTTTTGTATATTACAACACATCTTCTTGCAATTTCGAAACTGGTGCTGTATAGAAGGTAGCACGAGCAGTATATACGACTTTCTTTGTTCCCTTGACCCTGAACTCAACAGATGTTGTAGTTACGTTCCTGCCACTCTTTTACAAATTCATACAAACAAAAGTGAATTTGAAAATTTAAAACCCAAAACAGTTAATTAAGCAAAAGTAGTAATCAAATTAGTAATCATAAAAAACAAAAAATCAAAATTTCAATCAAGAATTCTAATTTTCAGCATATATTAACAAAACCCAGACACCAAAACATCATGCCAAGTCAATAAACAGAGCATATGATTTTAGTAAACCCTAACAAACCAAAAATTAGCAGCTTCAGGTGAGTATCAATTCGAACAAACCCATCGATCCATCCCATCTCAAATTCATCTTGTTTTCATTACAACCACTAAATCTTGATACAAACAAAAGCATCTTAAAAAGTAAGAGAAAATTGGGTATACCATCTTTTGAAGGAAACTTAGCAGCAGCAGCAGAATCAACAACCAGAGAAATGATGGAGGTAGTGAGGAAGCGCAAACGAAGGAGAAGACTGTGGGGAGAAAAAAGAAAAGAAAGAGGAAGAAGAAATGAAAAGATATTTGTTTGCTAGGGTTTTTGGTGTTTTTATATTTTAAATGTAGGGATAGGATTAACCCTAGATGATCCAACGGTGAAAAATAATATAAATTATTATTGTACACGGGTTAACAGGTTTACCCGCGGGTTCACGGGCCGGGCACGGGTTAACCCGTTTACTAACAAGCCACCATTTCTCTAACCCTAACCCGGCTTGTTTATAACCCAGCCAAGCCGGGTTAGGGTTTTCACGGGCCGGGTACGGGTTTATCCGCGGGTTTCGGCTTGTTTGCCAGCTCTATGTGGCGTCATGTAATATGCATGTGTGGAATGACACACAAAACAAAACTCGAGGAACATCGATTCTCCAAGTGGCGCTTAATTTTATTTCTCTTAACGTTTTGGAAGTTTCCTCCGCTAGACTTATTTTCACAAATCTATTTATTCCAAAGGTGACATGGGTCGAAGATGGAATTCTTCTAACATAAGACTTGCATATAATGCTTCCACTCCACATGCACATGTTTATAATGCTTCCACTCCACATGCACATGTTTGGCCGTGCCACAATTTAGGGTTTCTTTATTATTATTACTGGCATAATTTCTTGCTTCCTCACCCAAGTAAGGAAGCTCAAAACCACCAGAAAAAGAAGAAACACGCTACAAATACTCTAGCCCAGGCAAGAATCCAATGAAAGAAACAACATACAACATCAGAAAAATAAGATAAAGGACAACCTACCAACAAGCAGACCTAAACAAACACAAAACGTGAACCATACATGAAGGGCATAAAGGTTGAAATAGGTGAAACGAAATCTTAAGAAGCAAATGCAAGGAGTTCTTCGTGACGTTCGAATTCAACCATGTCTTCCTCTTCCAAGCTTACCCAAGCTTCTATCCCATCCCCTGAACTTGTATCCATAAACATAACAAAATTCTTACCAAGTTGTTTAGAAGTGCTAGCCCAACTGGGTTTTCCCCAACCGAAGTCTGCTTCATATACGGGGAACCTACACCAACTACTGAACATTAGTAGCTCTCTAGTGTTTTGATGAAATTTACCTTCCTTTATCATCTTAAGCATTTTTATATGGTTGCATGAGATCGCCAAGTTTCTTTTCATGGCTTCCACGTGCTCATTGTCGACCAAATTTATGGAATCCCTAATCGTGGACACAACTCCGGATAGTATTGGCCTAGATCAGTAAAACCTTTCCCGTTATTATAAACACTACCAGTTAGGTTACTGGGTATTTCTGCAATCGCGGTATCAATCATATTCCCGAAACTATTGGCTGGCAATGGTGGAATCGTCTTAGCCCTCAAATTTATTGCAAATCCTACTACGTACTGTACCTGCTTTGGATCAGAAACATCATCGTCTATCTGTTTTACCTTGAATCGATGCACATCCATGATACACATCAATATCAAGGATGTTAACGCTTCAAATCGTGTCGGCAGCTGCTGTTCCTGCTTATCAACCTGATAATCTGATCTGTTATTGGTGCTTACATGGATGCACTTCTTTTTAAGTTTAGCTATACTAGAATTCTTGAACACAAATCTTTTAGTTGCTATTTCAATTTTATCTGTCTCAATTTGGGTGTCTGCAGCATCTTTTTCTTGTTTTTCTTCTTGGTTGCCGGAACTTGTCGGTGGGAACATGGATGAAAATATGTAACAAGGCTTGCCAACCACTGCAACCTTTTGTTTATCGTCAAAACCACCACGAGATGTGGCTGCCCAATCATTCACAAAATTAAGGAAAGAAGACGCATCAACTATCTTGTGTGAGTAGGAGAAACATATAACCATTCCACCACAATCGAAGACATTGACTTGGATTTTTAAGAGAGATTTGGAGTTCGAGTGTATTCCCCCTCGCCTAAACGCCGTCGCAGTCCCTCCATAAGGCTCATAAGGTAGGAATGGTTCCATAACCGGTTTAAAAGAAAGCCTGACTTGGTCGGTGTTGAATCCTCGCATATCGGGCGCCGTAATCGTTTTAGGGTTTTCTCAGCATATATGCAGGTGTAGAGGTTTTGAACCATTTTTGCGATTTTTCAATAGGGCTTTCCCACAGAAACTCCGTTTCCTCATCATGTCGAACAACAGTGGATCGTCTTCTTCATACCATCCAGGATCTTCCATTAAACGTGCACGACCTGCGTCTGAGCTTCATGATCAATCCCCTGCTCGTGTTCTCCGAATCAAGAAGATCATACCGGTTTGTCTCTTTTTCCTTTTCTGAACCATTGCTTGTTCGTCGTAATGATCAAGTAAATAATCCCTTCATTCTTGCAGAGATACCCTACCGGAACATGTGACCAGTATTGTGGTGGTATAATATGAGAGATCTTCTGAATAAGTGTGCAAGAATCCACATAAACATTTCCAAAAGCTTTTTCCATGAGAGGTTGGGTGACGTTTGAGGGTACCAAACTGCTACATTTCTCCACTCTTTTTGAAAAGGGACTCGAACTACTGACTTCAAATTCGAACTACTAGTGGACTGTAAAAAGAAACAAATTGAGACTACTGTAACACAAATTTCCTCTATTCAATACACAGTATACTTTTGTTTAATTATATAACTATAAACAAATCATTTACAAAAAGTTATTGGAAAGTCCCGATTCATTTGACAGTGCCGCAAATTATTGTTGTTAGTCCAGTAGACCCGTACGCGACGCCTTTTAGCAATTTCATGACTAACTAAGATGGCAGTTTTTAAAACAAAGAAATAATGTCCGATATTGATAGTTACAACTCTAATTGTCTTCATCTCCAAAACTTAAATTCAGCAGATGCCCTTCAAGTCGACTGGTAAAGTGATGTAGGAAACATAAGACGACATCAGAATAGAAGTTGGCTATTCATAGCCAAGTTTTAGAAGTCGGCTATATACTACAGACTTAATTAATCTACTTCTTTCCTCTTTCTAGTATTTCTATATTTAGTTTGAGTTATTTTAGGTATCTAGTGTATGCTATAAACAGTGCACCAGTACATTAAATTCTCTTTAATCTCTTTGATATCTTTAGTTCGCATCCCTTGCTGCTTTCTTCCAGTTCAGAACTAGTCGGTATTAGCAGGAATGGACGAAGCAAATCTTGTTTTTGGTACTTCACAACTTTTTCGTAGTTTAATCGTTACAATTTCTAAAGAGGTTGCTCCAGAACTCAAAGGTGACTTGAACAAACTTAATGACACCTTGATGATGGTTTATGCTCTAACTTCTGAAGCCGAGAGATTGCAACAAAGTGATGATATTGTTAAAGTGCTGAGAAGGCTTAAAAATATTGCTTATGATGCTGAGGATTTATTGGATGACTTCTCATATGAACTCATGCGTCGCCGATTGAAAATGGACAATCTGTTGCTCAAGGTAAAGGATTTATTTTCTTCTTCTAATCGTCTTGTTTTTCGTACAAAGATGGCTTATAGGGTTAAAGATGTAAGTGAAAAACTAAAGAAATTAAGGACAGTTTTGTACAAAATTCGCAAAGGCCGTTATACCACCAGTAGTGGCACAAAGAAGCGAGCAGCCCCGGACACGATAGGTGATTCCGATAAAATTATTGGAAGGGAAAAGGATATATCAAGTTTAGTAGATTTGTTGATCACACCATTAAAGGATCAACATGAACGTGAACAAATATCGGTCGTGCCAATAGTTGGTATGGGGGGACTAGGAAAAACGAGACTAGCTCAATCAGTCTACAATGATCAATCTGTTATCGAACACTTCGAACTCAGAATATGGGTTTCTTTATCTTCTGGTTTTGATCTAAAAGATATTTTAAGAGAGATCATAGGATATATTGATGATGATAAACATGATTACGATTATGGAAGTCTTGAGCCAATGATCAGACAAGTTTCTAAGATGTTGAACGGGAAGAAGTATCTGCTAGTACTGGACGACTTGTGGGATATTGAGGGCCTAGACAACTGGGAAAGGCTACAACACATTTTGATGTGTGGTTCTCATGAAAGTAAGATTTTAGTCACTACTCGTAAAGTCCATATTGCATCGAACATCCTGCGGATCACCCCTGCATATCACTTGCAACAATTGTCAACAGACGAGTGTTGGTCAATTATCAAGGAAAAGGAATATTTTCGTGGCGGCGTATTGGAGAATCCGAAAATGGTGAACATAGGAAAAGAAATAGCAAGAACATGCTGTGGTTTACCACTTGCTGCTAGAGAATTAGGCAACATTTTATGCTCAAAAACAACAGAGATGGAGCGGGCTGCAATTATGGAAGCCAAAAGGAGCATCTATTCAGCAATGAAGTTAAGTTATGACCGTCTGTCGTCATCAGCTTTAAAACAATGCTTTGCTTACTGTTCTATATTTCCTAGTGGTTGGGAGATCGATAGAGAAGAGATAATTAAATTATGGATTGCGGAAGGCTTTCTTGTACCATCGAGTGGAGGGATTCCAATGGAGGATGTTGGAAATAAGTATTTTAACATGTTGTTGTCTGATTCTTTATTCCAAAGTGTAGAAAACAAGGATGAGTTAGCTGACATTCAGAAGTGTAAGCTGAATGACTTTGTACATTATCTAGCGCGTACTATTGCTGGCGATGATGGGTGCTCAATTTCAACAGCCAAGAAGGTACCAAGTGATTCTGAAACTCGACGTTTGGTTTTTGATGAAGATATGCCTAGAATGTTGCCAGAAGTTGGTAATTATAAAAATAGATTACGCACGGTTGTGGCACTTGAAGCAGGAGACTGTGATAATATTCAAAATGTTTCTCGGAATAGGAATTTGCGTGTAATATACTTGAGAGGTTCGTCGATCCAGAAAGTACCGGCTTCGCTTTCAAAGTTGAGACATTTAAGATATCTTAATCTCTCGGGCTGTTCTAATCTTGATGTATTGGATGATCAGTCTGTCAATAGTCTTTATAATTTGCAGACATTGGTATTACACGGCTGCAACTCGCTTTCAAAACTTCCAGAAGACATTGGATCATTGAGAAGCTTGAGGCACCTTGATCTTTCATATACAGGAATAAAGATACTGCCTATTTCACTCACGAGTCTACGGAACTTGCGAACGTTAAATGTCTCCAACTGCCCGGATTTTGAAAAGTTACCTGCAAACATTGGAGCCTTGGAACATCTACAGAGCCTGGATATTTCACATACAAAGGTGGCTAAGTTACCTGACTCTATCTGTTGTCTCAAAGGATTGGTGAAGCTCAGATTGCACTCTTGTCCCAACCTTGAATCTTTGCCTAGAGGAATTGAAGCATTGAGCGGCTTAAAAGTTCTTGACATCCAAGGTACAAAGATCAAATTGTAGTTTCTTGTTCTGAGACTGTCTATGTATAATATTGTACAGAAGATCAACAGTCTTGATTCAGTGTGTTTGTAAAGTTTATAATTTAATGATAAATTTCTTTCACTCAATGGTATAGTTCGAATTTTATAGCTGATTTAGCACAATATGAGAGGCTATTTCAGCTTCAGGGGAAGTTTTGACATCAAACCTGCAACTCGGCACTTACTGACACAAAAAAGAAGTAATGTACAGTACAAAACTTAAATTCGGCCGATAAAAGGAAAGAAATGACTAACACGAAGATAATATCATATATGCCAGGGCATTCGACTTTGTTCACCATCATTTAGAGGAGATGCACACTCAACTTAGATTATGCATGTATGGTACAAAATAAAATAAAAGATTTCCGACAGATACACCCCTCTTAAAAACTGCACTCGCATCATTCAGGGATCTCACCTTCTTCCAATTCTTCGTCGCCAAAACCTTGGAGAAACTCACCATCAAGATCAAGAAAGTCGTCGGGATTTATTTCTCCAATAAGCCCTGAATAAGCATCTCTAAGATCTTGTTCAAAATTAAAACCGGAATTTTCCGGGAGTTCCAAATCCTCAATATTGGAAAAGAAGAATTCATCAGTATCTTCTGTTGCCCCTCTCAACATTGATTCTGCATTTACACAATTTAAAGGATCTAATATCTGTGGGTCCTCTTCTTCCTTCGGTTCTTCTTCCTTAAAGGTAACATGTTTACGGATCGGGGAATTAGTTTCAGTCGACTTGTAAGCGGGAGGAGCTGCATCTTTAATGACCCATAAATCATCGCTGGCAGAAGGAAGATAAACGTAAATCACAGGGTACTCCACAATGAATGTATTGGCTAACTGTTGGGATATTGAGGATTTTATGTCCAACTCACGATATGGAGACTTGTGTTGCTGCAAGAGAGACAGGGAATGTGATTAGGACTTTTTTACAGTGATTAGGACTTGTTTGCTTAATGCTTAATGATGTACTAAGTTGAGAGACTATCGTAACTCATAGAAAATAAGTTTTTTAAACTTTATTCCTATTGCCTATCAAAAAAATAAATAAACATAAAATCGTATAGGACCACTTGTTAGCAACAGCAGAAAAAAACCCATCAAAAACTTGAAGAAAGCAATGCAAGTTCACAGCACAGTTAGTAACGCAATTATCACTGAACACAGAAGCTATACCAAAGAACGAACAAGGATTTCTTCAACCCTGCATAATCTAAAGAAAAGACGGGTACCTTCGCATTTTTGCGAATGAAGAATTTGAGACGATCTAATGGCTCCTCGCAGAATGGCCTCAGCTTATTATTCCAAGGACCAAGCTTCAGATGCTCCTCAATTACTGAACAGAGTTTAGTATTTTCATTTACTCTGAGCAACAAAACCAGACATACCGAGCCATTATGTAAATTAGTTTTTAACTGATACGCGAGGGCAGAACACATAATAAACTTTGCTGTTCAAAACTACTTCTCAAGAATAGCATTAGTTATATGACTAACCCGCTGTCAACTATAACTACATCAGTTGAATGAAATCGCCATTCAATCGTCCACAAAATGGATGCCTTGCTGCAAGAAAAATAAGACATTGCAAAGAAGTATCAGTCGTCAATCCTTTAAAATATTGGACTATTCCTAAACAGAATTATGACTTAACTATGTTGGAGTCTCCCTGACATCTAAAAATCATTTCAGGCTATATAGCACATAAAAAATTCAAACCTCAAAACTCGAAAAAGATGAAAATAAAGCAACATTAAACCCATCATTATTGCCGAAACCTTTAAAACATCCCTGTCATCATTTACTTAGCAGTACCTTACACCATGAACAGCAATATAACTATTAAAAAAGAATTCGACAGGTTTAGTGTTGTAACAGCTAGTCAGAAATCTCGTGTGGAAGCGCAGCTCATCGCACCATGACAGATGCTGCTTTTGCACAAAGACAGATTTCATCATTCTGTTTCTGTGTCTACAACAACAGAGTGGAATTTCCGTCGAGCAAAACTTATGTATCTTCAATGACGAAATACATATATTTATACTTAAGCCTTTGAGAACCATATATGGTACTATAAGTTATCTATAAGGACAATATCAAAGTCAGCTCATATATACAATCAAAATATATAAATTACTGTTCATTGTCAACAAACTCACCCCTTTTTGCCTGATTTCGGTCTTTGTATAATAAGTTGGGGGTTTTGGTCCCCAATTGATAAATCATTTTAAGTTGCTCAGAGCTGAAACTGGTGTGGCGGAACTTTCCAGTCCAACAGGTCTAATCTCATCTAATGGCTTATAAAACTAGGCTTCAAACATACGATGTCAGACCAACCAAAGCATCGATAAACCTAAATCAAAAGCTTTAAATCCAAAACCACTAAGTGAAGAGAATTGAAACACACAACAGAAAATCGATCAGAAAGATAACAATCAAGCAAAAGGAAGTAAAATAAAATAAAATCAAACCTTTCATAGTAATCGGACTTGTCTTTTTCCCTCTTACACATTCCATGATAGCTTACTTTTAGTGGTCCTTTTAAGAGTACAGTGCAGGTCAGGACCTAAACACGTAACTAAGAGGGAGAGGAGATAGCAGTGACACTGAGCAAATGTAAGTCTAACCGCTTCTCTTCCTTGAATTTGTTGGATCAATGGATCAGTTTCATAATTGAAGAGCTACTGTCTCCGTTTTCGAGATATAAAGGCAACTAGGTGTTTTTTATAGTGGTATAGTGTGTGGAGCCCATAGTCGGCGCATACTTAAGTGTTTTTCTCTAATTCAACCTCCACCTCCCCTTCAGTTAAGTGGTGGCCGTAGTGTTTAACTCTTTACTAGTGTTATTACATGGAGTATTTCACCCGTCATCCATGTTAAAATTCAATTCCATTTTAACACAAAATCATCTCCAATATGCTTTTATTAAACTTAGCGACTCCTAATTCATCCTATAGTACTGCAACTACACTACGAATTCTATAAATCAAAACCGGATACACACCTCTCCTAGAGTTATGTGCATATTGATGAACTAAACCAAATGAAACCGCATAATCAAGAATACCAATTCCTAATTGTTTATCACATTTCCCAACATTCAAATCAAACCCTACTCATACGTTCATTCTCTAGCTGTTAAGCAACCAATCAGTAACAGTAAACTAAAACTGGGAGCAACACCTGTTTTTCGTCGATTAATCATTTCAGTTAGTCTCAGCTCAAACTGGTGTCACCGGATATCAACCCATGGCTTCTAAAACTAGGAATCAAACATATAACATCAGACCAACCAAAGCATTGATAAACATAAATCAAAACCTTTATACATATGCAATCCATAACCACTAAGAGGACAGAATTAAGTGAAATACAGAATAGAAAACTAACAAATTGAGCAAAAGAAAGTTTAAAAAAAATCAAACCTTTGATCGTATTCGGACTTGTTTTTTTCCCTCTTAGACATTCCACTGGGAAGAAATGCAAGTTTTATGTTTCTTTTCCACGCTTTTTCTCTAAGCTGCTTAAGCTTATACGGGAACTTATTAACCTCCCCCAAAGAATCACCAAATACAGCTTTTCTCGTTCTCTTTGCAGATTCAGCTAATCTTTTAGCTTCTTCTAAGAATCTATAATCAGAGAGAAGAAGATTATCATCGAACTGCGATAATGGAATGATTTCATCACGAGGTCTTTTACCAGTACAAGAAGTTCTTTGTTTGTGTGATTTTACACATGGTAGACTACATGAACGAATTAAACAACCTGGGCATTTGTATTTCCATGGATTTTCTTTACATTCTTCACACATTGAGGAGGACTCTTTCAATTTAGGGTTTTCTGTTGATGATTTTTCCTCCTCTCCCACCATGATTAGACACAAAATTACCCCCAAATTTTCTTACTTTCTGAAAGAATATCGAAATTAATGGCTGGGTTTGTGATTAATTCATGGTTTGATTCTTTCTGGGAGAGAAAATTTGGGAGGCTGTGGAATTTCAGTTGCAGAGAAAAGAGGGGTTTTAGAAGAGAAGAAGAAGGGCCAAAAAGGTTTTAGATTTTTAGGTTTTCCATATAAAACTCAGTGTCAAGCACTAACACCTGCTCTCTGGTATATATGTATACGTGGCAACATCTAACGGTGTAAATCAGATGGCAATACTACAGACGGGTGTTCGGAACGGGTTGCATGGATACGGATACGGGTATCCGATAACATTGCGTGTCCGATATCAAAATTTGTTTGTTTCTGACGTCTTTTTGATTAGGCGCCACTCGCCAATTCATAGCCATGCAGCATGAAGAATGGCAGAAGAATCTCTGCTCCAGCAAGACACCAAACTCAACCACTTCCATTTCGTGTCAATCCGCCATATCCTTCTTCTGCTCTATAAATACTAAGCAAATTCAGTTCTCCGCTTCACAGATCAATCATCTCATTCCTATTTAAATATAGTTGTCTAGCAATGGCTAAGTCTTTCTTCTTGATAAGTATTTGTTCAATTCTCTTGTTTCATGGCTGTTTAGCTCAAATTGAGCAGCAACAGGTATGGGGAGGACAACAACAGCCTCAACAACAACGACAACGTCAGTCCCGTCAGCAAAGTGAGTGTCGCATTGAGAATATACAAGCTCTTGAACCCACTCGAACAATCCAATCTGAAGCTGGTGTTACTGAACGTTGGGATGAGAATGAAGAACAATTGCAGTGTGCTGGTGTTGCTGTTACTCGTCATGTCATTCAACCTAGAGGCCTTCTCTTGCCTGAATTCGTCAATGCTCCTAAACTTATCTATGTTGTCCAAGGTTAATTAATTCTCTCCATTTGATTTCCATGCACATATGTTCATGCGATAACTGGTTTTGCATGTCCTTTTTAGAAGACGAGTGAGATATTTAACATTTTCTTTATTTCACATGTACCAACTGCAGGTAGGGGTATCCAAGGAGTTTCAATTCCTGGTTGTCCAAATACATATCAATCTTTTCAACAACTAATTGAAGGAAGAAGCAGCCAAGGCCAACAAAGCAGGTATAGAGATGAGCATCAGAAGATCCGTCACTTGAGACAAGGCGACATTGCAGCATTGCCCACTGGAATCTCTCACTGGTTCTACAATGATGGAGAGACTCCACTTGTCCTTGTCAAACTTCTTGACACAAGCAACGCCCAAAACCAACTTGATCAGAGACCCAGGGTAAGGGTTATTAACCATGCATTAATTTACATGTATCTCAGCCCCAAGAACGAATTATAATCATTAGAACCAGAACTGAATTAATTTATTTCTCTTTTGATCACATAGAGATTCTACTTGGCTGGAAACCCACAACAACAAGGCCAGACAACCTTCCAGCGAAGCCGTCAGACCGAGGAAGAGAGATCAGGAAACAACATTTTCAGTGGATTCGATGTAGAGATGTTGGCAGAAGCTTTCGGTGTTAGCACCGAGACAGCTAGGAGCCTACAGAGCCAAAACGACAACAGAGGCAACATTGTCAGAGTTGAAAATGGACTTCGAGTGATTAGACCACCAAGAAGAGAAGAAGAAGAAGAGCGCGAACAAAGAGAAACAAGGTACAATGGTTTCGAGGAGACTCTTTGCGCTGCTAGACTTGTCCATAACATCGCCGACCCCGTTCGTGCTGATGTTTACAGCCCACTCGGAGGAAGAATCAGCAGCCTTAACAGTCAGAAACTACCCATCCTCAGCTATCTCCAATTGAGTGCCGAAAGAGGAGTTCTTTACAGGGTAAGAACAATAATAAATATCAATTTAGACTACGGCTTATTAGATTAATGGGTTTCGTAACTGATTAAATTGCATTGTACGCGCAGAATGCTATCATGGTACCTCACTGGAACTTAAATGCCCACAGTATCATCTACGTCACACGAGGAAATGGTAGAATTCAAATTGTTGGAAACTACGAACGTCCCGTATTCGATGGACAGGTCCGAGAAGGTCAAATTTTGACAGTTCCACAGAACTTTGCTGTGGTGAAACAAGCCGGAAGCCAAGGATTAGAATGGGTTGCATTCAAGACTAACGACAACGCAATGATCAGTCCTCTAGTTGGAAGGATTTCAACTCTAAGGGCAATGCCAGAAGATGTTTTGATGAACTCGTACAGAATCTCCAGGGACGAAGCAAGACGGTTGAAGTTCAACAGAGAGGAAATGGTTGTTTTTGCTCCAACTAGGTCTGGTTCCCAGCAGGAACAGAGATGGGCTTCTGCTTAAAATATATGTATATGTAAACTATGTTTATGTAATTAGGTCGCGCAATAAAAATCCTTATGGAGGTAGAGAGGTTTGGCTTGGCTCAGTTTGTTCGTAGCGCCAATTCGGTGTAAACATGATCAAACACTTGAGGATAATAAATGTTAGTATTTTCATTTACAATGGCCATCTAATATGCACATTATTTCATTATATAAGAGAGGAGAACTGTAACACGGGGGATAGAGAAACTGACCACCAAACAGGAGATACTACACGGTTATCAATTTTAAATTAAGATTACATTTTTCCATACTTAACAGGCTAACACCCTCTAACCTGGATTTTTCTTCGCATTTAGTTTCTGTGGTAATAGGATTTATTACTTACTGTGAGTTGAGATAAACGTCCTTCTTCTCATATTCTTCGACGGATTTAAAAAGAGCTGATATATTTCCTTTCCCAAATCCCCCACATCCTCCTCTCTGAATAGTATTACCTTCTTCATCCTGCTCCATGCATCCAATTCGTTGTATTATCTCTAAGAGTACAGTTGGCCTGAAAAAGTCATGAAATAGAAATTATAGGATAATGCAGAAAGAGACTAGACCATGAGACTACATATGTATGCATTATGTTATAATTGTTAGCGTGCACACCTATCGCCCACAGGCTTGGTGAAGATTTGAAGTAAAACACCTTGATCATCTTTATCTACCAAAATCCCCAACTCTTCACACTCTATTATCTGTTCATCTTTCAGAACGTTCTCTCCAATTCTATGCTTCAAACTTTTATAGTAAGTTGGTGGGGGTGGTGGCATGAATTCAAATCCGTAACAACTTCTTTTTCTCATTTCTTTTAATGTCGTAAATATATCTTCACTAGCAAATGCCATATGCTCTACTCCTTCACCTTGGTTGTGTTCAACATACGTCTGAATTTGACTCTTTGTCTCAGTACCATAAACCGGTTCTGATATATTTAGCAACACTGATTCTCCGTTATTCGCCAGTACGCCTGTATTCAAACCACTCTCAGCTAGTCCTGTTAGGTCATCCATGGCAAACTGAGCAAACTCATGAAACCCAGAAAACATTTTCACATAATTAATAACGTCTGCGATATTGAAAACATTCCCTGCCACATGATCCAAGCGACGTATCCCAAAATCCTCTAGATCTTTTGAAGCCAGTGGTTCCTCATCATTTATGCCTATAAGATAAGAAAAATTAACGGGGTACATAAACAAGTGTGTACAGAAGAACATTAACATGTGTAAAATTGTTACATCATTATATAGTACATCATGTACATGTAATATGTACGCACCTTTAAAGCCTGGCAAAAAATTGAGATCAGGATTTGAACTATTGAAGCTAATATAACGCAGTACAACATCACCATAAAGTTGAATCTCTGAGATGATTATACCATCATTAATTTCCATAGGAGGATGTGATGGTCTGGCACCATACAAAACACTGATACTGAATGCAGACTCTGCGTTGTCGACTTCTACAGCGATTGCTCGAACACCAAGACCATGTGAAGTGGAAAACGAACGAGCCGTGGAATGATTAAAAGTAGGGATGGAGGCAGTGCCGCTAGTAGCGTGCCTTAATATTTCAGCTACCGAAGGAGAGTAAGGAGCTGTAAAGAGGATCTTAAGGTCACCAGAATGGAGAAGATACGAAGCATGTGCCATATTTCCAGTGGAAAGGTCAGATTTTTCTATAATTGGTATACCAAGTCCGTATGAAAATCTTTTAGCCGCATTGGTTGCGTCACTGCACCAAAACTCGACATGGTGGAACTTTTTGACTTGAAATCTGTCGGATCTTGGATTTGTTCTCGTGAAATTTCCATGACCGACTAGTTTGAATGATCCATCACCATCATGGCTGCTACTTTGTTGCTTCTGCATATCTTTCTCCATCTCGCACTCTCTCAAAATCTCTGCCTAATTTGTTCTTGCAAGGCTTTGATCAAGAAGGTTTGAAGTAGTTGAGAGAATATTGTCATTAATAGGCTTCATAGGTTCTCTTTATATAATATTGATAGATTTAGTTATAGTGTATTTGAAGCAAGTCGATACCGTAAATGCAATTCTAGTAATGAAATAGTTAAATGCCTTATGCTAATCTTCTTTATCACCGCAACCGCAACAATGAAATAGTTAAATGGCTTACGCTAATCCTCTTTGTCACTGCAACCGCAACAATGAAACAATTTAATGGCGTTTGTTAATCATGTTTGTAGTCTTTGACCCTGCGATTCCAATTTGATGAAATAATCACATACGCCTTGTATTTATCCAAATTTTTTAATGGAAATCAGGTAAATATGATTAAACTATTTTAACTGCTTTGTGTCATCTCTATCTACGACTTTTAAAATTGTAAGAATTCTCTTAGCGGGAATAAAGTTTGCAAAAAAAAAAAAGATGATCTGCCAAATGCATGTGCGTTAATTCGTTAAAAGCACTTGATTCCTTGCATTCGATCTCGCATGCTTCATGACTTTATAATTAATATGGGGTTGCAAAAGTTCTTTCTGATGATTTACTTGAAATGCAGATTTCAATGGAGATTTAGCATAGCTTTCCATGAAGTATTACTTGCTGTTAGGAGATATATATCCTCCTTTGATTGGGGGCCATGAATACTAATTGGGTCTCCCCATTTTATTTGCACCCCCGAATTTTCAGGGGCGTATAAATAAATAATATAATGAAAATACTGTTTTACCCTCTCTTTTTTTAAAAAAAAAGTCAATGTCGAGTCTAAAGAGTGGTTATTGTTTTCAATGACAACTCTAAAGTGTCGTTATTGTTTCATGACGAGTCTAAAGAGTCGTTATTGTTTTCAATGACGATCTTTAGAGTCGTTAATGTTTTCATTACCATTCTTAAGTGTTGTTAATGTTTTCAATGACGACCCTAAGTGTCGTCACTATATTCATGACAACTCTAAAGTGTCGTTAAGGTTTTCAGTGACGATTCTAAGTGTCGTTAAAGTTTTCAGTGATGACTTTAAAGTGTCGTTACTGTAGAGTCATCTTTGAAACAATAACAACATTGTAGAGTCGTCATTGAAAATATTAACGACACTTTAGAGTCGTCATTGTTTAAAAAAAATTAAAAAATACCATGACAAACGGAAAATTTGAAAAGAAAAAGTTAAATTCTAATTAAGTTAGATTAACACTAATTAAGTGAGATTATCACTAATTAGATAAGGGCAATTTAGCTATTTAGAAAAAAGTTTGATAAAGGGTGACCCAAATTAGGGTGGGGTGACCTTTTTTGTGTCCCCTAATGAGAGGCCCCCAATCAGTATTCATGGCCCCAAACGAGGATATATATAGTAGTTTTGAATAGTTTTGTGATCTTGGTTGGAGTTGATCCTAGAAGAGGTCCTCCGTAGTAGTAAAAATAATAAGGACGTGGAGCCTTGTCCATTTCACCAAGACCAAATTTAACTCGTTCTTATGAACATGTCTTTAAGGATTTTCCTGACAATTGACCCATTTTGTGTAAAAATAAAAAATTAATAGCTACTGCAAGTTTAAAAATGACCCCAGTTTTATGTTGAAGTCAGATACTCCAGGGATCTAGCTGTAAAGTATGTGGTGGTTACGAAAGAACCAACCCATTTACATTAAAGAGCTCTTGTCCGTGAGAGACTATTGGACCGGTCCTCTCTGTAGGCCAAAATATTGAGTTATTGAAAACTTATTTTTATCATCTCTTACCCCTGTTATTGCTTCACAGTGAAATTTAAAGGATTATACTTAAATGAGAGACTTTGAATAGACAGTTTCATCAAAGTCCTTCCTGTCAATAACAAAAGAAGCAAAAATGGCGCCATCCTCGTTTTTTCTTTCAAATGGAATTCAATCGTCTTCATTTTCTATTCTGCCAAAGGTTGCCTTAATTTCTCGGCAGTTAAGGCCCGTTATTCCGAAACCTCCTCTACATCTGAAAACCCGAGAAACCAGATTTAAATTGTGTCAAAAATTTAACAGTTCTGAAAGAGCATTAGTTAGTTGTTTCAATCCGAGTGATCATAGGACAAATCCTTCAACCGGTTCAGTAGAAAAGGAGATTGCTAATAACCGAAGTGACGATGGTGACAAAGTTATTGGAAAGGAAGAGGAGGTGGTTTGTAAGTTGTCGACTTCATGGGTTGATTTACATCTTCCTACGGCGGTTCGTCCTTACGCTCACCTTGCTCGGTTGCATAAGCTAAGCCCAACATGGTTGTTTGCCTGGCCATGTTTTTGGTAAGTTTTTCTTCCACCGTAGGCAAATTATCAACCTATTGAGCATGAAAACTACATGATTTGCAACATATATTCATTTGAATCAAGAAAAAGAGAAAAACTATGACAGCTGATTTGATCGGATCAGTGTGCAAACAAGAGGTTGTAATTAATAGTTTTATATATCTTCTGTGTGTTAAGCCTGAAATTTGCATGGAATCATATATATAGTTAATTAACCTTTGTTTTCTGCCACTATAAATCTCTACATTAGGTCGATAACATTAGCATCGCCATCATCAAAACTCCTCGACATTAAGATGTTGGTACTTTTTGGATTCGGTTCATTGTTTCTACGGTCGGTGGCGTGCGTGATAAATGATATTCTTGACCGTGACATTGATGCTAAGGTAACACTACTATTCTTATGGGTTTTTTTGTGACTCGAACTTAATCAAATTATATATCTTAAGGAAAAGGATTACTGTAATCAAATGTCAGTCGGATAGATTTAGTTAGATTACTACTCCCTCCGTTCCTAATTAATAGGTTTGGTTTTGTTTTTAGAGAAAATTAAGAAAATTAAGAGAACTAATCATTGAAAGTGGTCCTCATGACACTTGTCAATAAAAGAAGTGAAGTGAAATGGTCATCATGACGCTTGTAAGTAAAAGAAGTAAAGTGAAATGAATCACATGACATTTGTCATCAAAAAAAGTTAAGAGAAAGTGGTCCTAGAAAACTAAAGTAACATTTGACTTTCCCAATTAGGAAATCAGCCTATGTTTTTGAAACATTTATTTATAGAAACCAGCCTATTTTTTAGGAACGCATGGAGTATAATGTAAGAACTTATAATTAATGTCGGTACTCACTGCAACTGCAACTTCAATGTAAATGTAATAATGTTTTCTCTTGCTTTAACATTTTTCAGTAATTGATTCTTGATGGGTCTTAGTGGGCGGAGCCAAGGGTTGACTAACCCTGGCTCTAGCCCCCTAAAATCTGCAAAATAGTTAAAATATGTTTATCTTATATTTTCAATTTAGCCCACCTAATACTTTGTATTTAGTCGACTATGTACCATATACTTATGTAAAATCTTTTTTAGCCCCCCGCAATTTTAAACACTCGCTCCGCCACTTAGTGGAGATAAAGGTTCCTGAATAAGTGTATTTTGGCCTTTCTTTCTATCATGTTAAGAAATAAGAAGTTCCTTGACGTGCTTCAGGTGGAGCGTACGAAGTCGAGACCACTTGCTAGCGGTCTTTTGACACCATATCAGGGGCTCAACTTTCTTGGCTTTCTAGTTCTCTTATACCTTGGATTCCTCCTTCAACTTAATAACTACAGGTGACTGATTGATATATAGTACTCTAATCTGCTGGTAACAGTATGATTTAACTATCACTCTAATCTGCTTGCTGATTATAAAAGTTTCTGTTAACTAAAACTAAAATGTGATTGCTACAGCCGCGTCTTAGGATTACTACTGCTGCCGTTAATCTTCTCTTATCCCCTCATGAAAAGGCTAACATTTTGGGTAACTAATGACTTCTTAATGTGCGAGAGCTCGTATTCAATTTGCAGAAGCATTCCTGTATGGTGATTTAAGTTACAATCATATGGTTGCAGCCTCAAGCATATTTGGGTGTTGCGTTTAATTGGGGAGCTTTATTGGGATGGGCTGCCATTGAAGGAAGCTTGAATTATGCGATTTCCCTCCCGTTATACGTATCTGGAGTATTTTGGACTCTTGTTTATGATACTATCTATGCTCATCAGGTAACATAACTAAAAATCGCATTAAAATTCCACTACTTACAATAATGTAATTTCGTTTCCATAATCCTTACAGTATTTATTGTATTTGGGATATATTTTACAATATCGATAAACATAATTTCTGGAGAAACTAAGTGCTAAAAAGTTCAGTCAGAAAGATATAGGTCATTTTGACGATCGAGTGGTGTTAGTGGTCATTTCGATCGATATGATTCAGTCAGAAAGATATAGATAACTTTCTGATCGTACATGAAGATACATACTCCACGCACATGCAGGATAAATTAAAGAAGATTATATTGATAAATCTCATTTTTACCATGCACCATGTAGGATAAAGAAGATGACTTGAGAGTGGGAGTCAAATCTACGGCAATACTGTTTGGTGATCAGACGAAAATTTGGATATCTGGTTTTGGGATTGCATCCATTATCACCCTAAGTCTCTCCGGATATAATGCAAGCATTGGTATGTATTATTAATTCTGTATGCTTCCATGATTATAAATTTATAAGCCTATATGTTTCGCTAGCAGTCTAGCTCAATGGAGATAGAATGGGCAAGCTAGCTCGTCCTTCTTAACCTGCCAGCATGTCCTGATAAGTCTTGAGACCAATAATCCGAAACCAGCCTTTACTACACTAACAACATGGGTATACTGATGGACAGGATGGCCATTTTATGTATCTTTGATCGCTGCTTCTGCTCAGGTCCCAAATAATATATAAAATTAGCATGGCAAATTTGGACAGCTGATTTATCGAATCCTGTATTGGAAAAAGAAATTGCAGTAAGAAGTGAGTGATTATGCATCTTTCAAAATTAGGATATTAATTTTACAATCTACAAAGTCTTCCAAAGTAATTTTTATATAATTAATAACTATAAAATAATAATTTATTATATTATGTAGTAATATAGTGGTTTAAGTTTTTAGTCAATTAACCATCCAACATTGAATATTTCAAGAAACGAGACTTTAATTCAGTCGTTTTGTTCTTTGGTGCAGATTTTTATCCAATACATGGTATGGAGCAATTTTGTTTGGCGGAATCCTGTTTGGAAGAGTAGTCGCATGAATTTCAAAATGGTGTCTGGCGAGGCTGCGGATCCTCTGTGACCAGAATTACATGTTCCTTTGTACCACCCTATTACATAGCGCCACGTGTTCCATTGTTTATTTATTGTTTGTACTAATGCGTAACGCCGTTAAATTATTAAAAGGGAGTATATGTCGGATCCATACTGCTTCTTTATCTCTTTTTTGAAATTCTTTTGTTATGTTCTCCAAAATCTGAAATTGAATTTACTAAAATCTAGTTAGGAATCAGGAACACGCGACCCTTTTTAATAATCTATGAAATTTCTCGAGGGGAAAATAAATCTAGTGTTACGTGGAAGCAAGAATGAAAATCTGAAATTGGGTTTTTGGCTGTATTTATAAGGAGATGAAGATTAGATTCATGTCTGTGACAGCCAAATTCGTTAAAGAGTAATATGCTGATCTCTTGAGTCTTGTCAAGTCCGTAGATGTTTGATTCTTCTTTCGCAACTAATGAAAGATTTCAATAGTGTAATGGGATCGTGGAAGAGAATCAATTTTAATAAAATCACAGATGTTCATCACAAAGATTAAAATATAAATTTATTTTTCTTATTAATTGGTTTGAGAGATTTATCTATTAAATCCTTTTAAAATTTTATTTGGGTTGCATAGATCATAATAATTCTACAAAATTAGGTTCTTTTTTATCGATGGGTTCATTATATTCTTTTTCTTTTACTTTTTATTATAATTTATCAATTCATGAATAGAGATTTATAGAAAGAATCAGGGACTGTATTTTGATACCAGGGGAGGGGAGGAGGATGGAAGAAGGACAACTAACGGAGTTAGATACTAGAGCAATTGCTAAGACACGTGGCGCTCTTTAGTAAGTTGGAACAGAGGAATTTACAAATTTGGGAACAGAGGATCTGTGCCCGTCTGGCGACAAGTTTTAAAAAAGGAAAAATAATTCTATTTTTCTTGTGCTTTGGGATAATTAATAGGGGGAAAGTCACTTTTACTAAGGGGAAAGCTGAATTTGGGGTGGATTTAAAAAAAAAAATCCTCTATTGTTCTCCCTATTTGGTAAAGCTAATCACTAGATACTAGTTTGTTGGAAGTGTATTGTAGATCCAACATATGTTGGGAAGACTTTATATAAATCACTAGAATTTAGATAACAAACAAACGGATCAACACAAGTGTGCTTTATATTTCTATCATAACATGGATTGACATTAATTTAGAATTAACAAAGTTATTTTGGAGGGTACGACTATTATGAGTAGCAATGACAACAACGTATTTTTCACCTGATTAGAGAACAAGAGGTACAATACTGAATACGGGAGCTTTAGGAAATATGGATCATGTTCATCCAATCATCTATATAAATTTGAAACTGTACGTTCCACGCTTTTTTTTCCTAGCTAAATTGGGGCCTATAGCTAGATGATAAAATAGGGTCATTAAGAAATATTTCATAGAAACCCCTTATCCACTATTTATGTTAATACCTAATATACCCTTGTTAAATTAGTGCTAATTCGGATTATTAAATAATATTTAATCAAGCTAATCCTGAAATTAACTTTCATTAATGCATAATCAACGGTAGTCAAAATTTTTAATTTTCTTTCGAAAGACTCGATCCAGAATCGGTTTATGTTAGTTAATTTGTAAACCGATTCTGGGTTGAGTATTTTCAAGTGACGAAGTAAACCCAGAATCGGAGTTTGAACAATACCCAAATAAACCGATTCCCAAAATTGGTGTTTATATATATCTAAATAATCCGATTATGCCTTGCTTTCAGAAACAAAATATTCAATACATAGTTTAGGAAATTATCGCAATACATATAGGATTCAATATGGGAATTCTAGAATTTGACACATCAAATGCTCGTCAATGAACCTCCGAGCACGTCGGTACAACGTCGTGTATTCTTTGTGGTGAATGAACTTTCTTTCCCCATTACGAATTCTCCATAGCCCGTTGAAACGTTCCAGCTGAAATTCAATGAGTTCTTATATGTTAGTATGTGAACTAGTGTAGTTGACATAGGTATAAAAATGATCGCATTACTCACTTTTTCCCTAATAGGAGCTCGTTGATGATAGTGGTACACCATATTTCTAACTATTACGTACTCTCGCATTGCCTCTTTAATGTATTGGAATCGAAATGCCAAGTCTCTCCACTCTCATCACTTTCTTCATCACCACCTTCCTTGCCACCACCTTCCTCATCACTTTCTTCTTCAACACCTTTCTTACCACGACTTTCTTCTTCAACACTTTTCTTGCCACGACTATCTTCATCACTTTCACTCTCATCACTTTCTTCTTCATCACCTTCATTGCCACCAGTTTCTTCTACATTCATCTCCTCCTCACCACCTTCTTGTTCAGTCGGTGTATCAGAGTCAGATTCTTCATGTGTTGGTTTCTCCGCTGGAGGTGGTGGGTCATTGATGCTGATCCCTTTGGCTTTACTCCCCGTGCCCCTTCGGTGGGAAGCATTCAAATTTTGACCACCTGTTCGACGAGGTTCCAAAGGCTTTGGAGTAGCATGGTCATGTTTCTTCTTATATTTCTTTTCGGCTTGATTTTTTTGCCTGTAGAATACGGATTTAAGCGACAAAATATAATGGAATAGAATGCATTTTTAAAGTCAAGGTACATAATCGGTTTACTCGATATACATATAAAACCCGATTCCTAACATAAGAAAATTCACAATCGGATTTTGTTAAGTGCTAATGTAAACCGATTCTAAAAATCGGTTTACTCGATATACATATAAAGTCCGAGTATAAACTACACAATCGGTTTTTGTGAAGACATATGTAATCCGATCCCAACAAAATAAACTACACAATTGGCTATAACAATCGGGCTATTTATACATTAACGTTCACCGATTCCATTTCACATGCAGCACAATCGGTTTATAAGTTTTAGAACATAATCCGTTTCTAACAAGCATCGGGTTACTTCGTCATTAACGTAACCCGATTTTGTGAACACAAAAAAACTTTGATTTCAAAATTATCGATTTCTAACCTAATGCATGTTACTAAAACCTAGTTTAGAGGATTGGATTGATAGAAAAGTACCTGATTCGACCCATTTCTTCCTCTTGTGTGATACGAGAGGCTTCGGATTGTTCTTGCACTTCCTTCGTTCTATTTTGAATCGCTTCAACAACTCCGGGATTGTCGGCACTAGAATGATTCCTGTTAGTAGCATACTTAGTTCTTGGTTTCGACATTTTATAGAAGAAAGAAACGATTAATCGTTTTTGATCGACGATTTTTAGTTTCAAAAAAATAAAAAAAGAGGGGGTAGAGGAGATGAAGAATCGGTTTTTAGGTTAGAAATGAAAACTGATTTTTGTTAGTTATGTTTATTAAGGATTGATGAGCATAATTTAGTAATAGTAAAAAAAAAAATTAAGGTAATTTTGGTAGTTTACATAAATATTAGACACCCCTTATCACTGTGTATTAGGTAGATGAAGTAATCTATAGGCCCCTATTTAGCCAGGTTTTTTTTTGTTGTCATGGACTAAAATTAATATATTATGCAAAATAATCCAGTTTAAAAAGAACAATGAAAATGATTACATTATATAAGTCATGCGCTTTAATTTCTGGCTTGCACAAATGTAGATACAATTGATCAAAATTGTATAAAGTAATGGAAACACTGTAACAGATTGGATAAGAAGTTGGTTCACAGAGATAACATGAACGATTTAGTGAATGATTGGACAGTCAAGATGGCAAACACTGCGTGGGAAATATGGAAAGCTCGTTGTATTTGCACTTTTCAAGATATTAGACCCAACCCTGATGGAGTCCTTAGGAGTATACAGCTATTGAATCAAGGAACGGGAAAACATATGATATTCAAGCACGGTACAGCTGCTCCTGATCAGCAAACTATAACAGTCATACCTCACTGGACTCCTCCTCTAAATCCATACTACTCTATCTGTTGTGATGCTTCTTATAAAAAACATCAGAATGTTCATCATACTGGTATTGGTCTAATTCTACGTAATTTTGCAGGTTCCTATGAATGTGGAAGGTGCATCTATGCCAATGACTACGTAAGTGCAGAACAAGCGGAATGCGGTGGTCTTCTATCAGCTATGGAATGGGCAAGAGATAATGGAGTGCAATCTGCGTACTTTAAACTCGATGCTAAGCTAGTAGTTGATGCTGTCAATGGAGATCACCAAAATATTGCTCTGGAAAACCAGTCTTTAGTCTTAGATATTAAGTTTATGCTAAGTAGCAACCCATTGTGGCGCTGCAAGTCTATTAATAGAGTCTGTAATAAGCCGGCAGATAAACTAGCCATGCATGGAAGAGTTTTCAAAACCTCAAGAGTCTGGTTAACATATCCCCCGAATTTTATTGCTACGGCAATTCTGGAGGATAGAAACTTGGTAGAACTTTCACTTTCTTAATGATATCTCCTTCTTGGTATCAAAAAAAAAAAAGTATAAAAATTTTAAATTAAAATGCGAAGTGCAATTGTTTTTAGTTTTTTCAAATCCATCCCAGATTCAGCTTTCCCCCTAATAAAAGTGGCTTTCCCCCTATTAATTATCTTGTTTGGGGTCTTCTCAACCTTGAGATCAATATCAATTCTGTAAATCAATGAGTAAGTTTCAGTAATAGAAACAAATCAAAACCAAGGGAAATGAAATGATTTGGATAGTAGAGGATTGTGTAGTTTTAAATATCCTGGCTTGATTGGGGTATACCCAGATTAATTGGGGTATACCCAATAAGACAAAATCATGTCATTATGAAGTAAAGCCAAGCCACCCCTTAACCTTGTATTTTCTAAATGGCTAATAAGCCCTTGGTTAATTAACACTAAAATTATGATTAGGTTAATTAATTGAGTTTAGATTAAAATTTTAAAATTATGAATTCAGTAAATTAAACCTTTCATTTGTCTTATGAGTTCGATTTCGATCAAAAAAATTTGGTTTTGAAAATGCACAAGGCCGGCAAGGTCGTGGTTTGAATAAGGTGCCGGCTGTTCTCTGGCCGGCAAGGTCCACTTTGAATAACCTGCCGACCAATGTTCAACCTAAGCAGGTCCACTTTGAATAAGCTGCAGGCCATGTTTCAGTGGCATTGTCTCGGTTGAAGAACACGCCGACTATCTAGGGCCAGAATTTTACGGTCGGCATGGAAAATTTTCCTACAATGCCGGCGGCCATAAGGTCGGCAAGCAAATAGTTTTTAACACTGCCGGCTGACCTGTAGCCGGCATGTTAAGGATTTATAACCTTGCCGACTTGTACTTATACCAAACAGAAAACAGAAAATATGGAAGATGTAATTCACTTTATTCATGCAATTTTGGTTACTACATTGATTGAAACATAAAAACGAATGCACTTAGCATTTGCATCAAGCCTTTAAGACCCTAGGCGACCCTAGTGGACGAGTTATAGCCTTTAAACCCCTAGGCGACCCCCGATATTATGAAGTCAAGAGTTTTCCACCAACACGAGGAGGTCTTGAAGGAGGACTAATAGCTTTTAGAGCTTTCTTCTTTGCCTTCTCCATCGTGAACAAGAACAATTCAGAAAAAAAAACATTACAGGCCGGCAGGGTCGACAATCCGGCGGAAACATGGACGAAAGGGTCCACCAAAAGATGCGTGTCGGCTAAGCCGCAACCGTGAGTGGTATCACTAAAATAGCCTTAGGCTCCCAACAAAAATGTACACAGTAGAGAAACAATAAATTTTCACTATACAGTGTCGGCAAGGTCCATTACACATACATTTCCCGGCTGACAAACCGCCGCATGGTTTTATACAAATACCCTTAGGATTAAAAAACTCTAGGCATCGAAACATTCAAAAGAAGAAGCCTAGTAGGTAAAAAACAAAAAATTGCCAAACTTCATTAAAAAACCGACGCTAGGAAAGGTATACGGTTGAATAACTCCGCCCCGCTAGTAGCGATTCACAGAAACTATACATCCCAAGCAAGTTCTTCAACCTTATAGCTTGCCGGCCAAACCCTAACTATGAAAATCCGGCAAGGTCGATAACAAAATACCTTGCCGGCGTCTCAACTTCCAATTCAAAATTTCGGATTTTCTGACCTAATTTGACATGCAAACATGAAATCGAAGTACTAGAGTGAGTTTAAGTAGGCCCTTAATTTCTTAATCACACCATTTCTGCTTTCTCGGCGGCTTCGATTTCTCCTTCTTCGACGGTTTTTTTTCTTCACTTTTTGTTGAAATATTTTTGCAATTTCGGGATTGAATTCATTGCGCTTTCTATTTGTTTGCTTCATCTTACTAGCCCTCGGCGGATCCATTGATGAAATTAATCGGAGCTTTGGAATCGACAATTTTAACGAATTGATCGTCGAGTTTTTTTGATGGTGGTGGTGGTGGGGGTCGGTATGGTGGGGAGGAGAAGAAGAAGAGAGGAAGATGAAATGAAGAGAATAAAATCTGATTTAGGATAATTAAGATTATTAATGGGTAAGGGTAGTTTTGTAACTTACCCATTATGACTCCCCTAAAACCCACAAAAAGTGTCCCTTTAAAATTGGGTATACCCCAATCAAGCCAGGTTAAATATATCCAATTAATTATCCATTATTATGCTTGTTTGGTTTGGAGAATCGAGACACATGGTATCTCACAGCTATCGAGAAGGATGTATGAGAGAGAAAGTCGTTTGGCGAGATTTGCTAAAGGGATGAAAAACATATCTTATCATGATTTATAAAGGGGGATACCAGTTCTGCTAAGTGCTAATACCATTTCATATAGGACAAAAGAATCCCATCGATCCTGGCCGTTGGATCGATGAAATGGTATCAACAATTAGTAAGACTGGTATCCCCTTTATAAATTGTTTATATCATCCCATCGATCCTGATCGTTGGATTGATGAATGGTATCAACACTTAGTAAGACTGGTATCCCTCTTATAAATCGTTTATCTTATGGGAGGAAAAAATAGTATATCCAATGATCCATATCACGGCATTTCAAAAAAAAGCTTCTTCCCATAAGATATTTTCTTCCACGCTATAGCAAACCATGTGTTTGGCTGGCTTCATCGAAAAGCCATCAGAAAATATCTTCTTCCCATAAGATATTTTCTTAACACACTCACCAGTTCCCGCTGATATTATTAACGTCATCATATTGGTTAGAGTCAAAATTATTAACGTCATCCTACCAACTGGTTAGGGTCAAAAAACTTAATGGTCATGGGTACTGTGGCATTCTTCTCACTTTCTCCCTTCTTCAAATAAGAAAAAGAAAAAAAACCCTAAAGCCTGTCTTGCTCATATTTGGTCTTTTTGACCAGAGCAAAGATTCTTTTTTTTTTTTTAACTTTTGGTACTAGGCAATTGAATAAGATGTTTTTACATCGTTTTTGGTGTCTTTTAACATATATTTTTTTACCGTTTTAGGATATTTTTCTTCTTCGTTGGGCGAGTTTTACAAATTTTAATAACTAGTTCGTGGCTTGTTATTTTCGATTCAAAAACATTAATGATTCGTCACGACAACACTTTGAATCGGCATTTGTATTCATGTGGATCGACAAGTTCATGGGTGAAGTACTTAGTTTTAGGAGCGTCTCTTATCGAAGAAGAACACATTTCTTTTTTATGGACATTTCTTTTGTGCCTATTTATCATTAAAGAAAAAGAAAAAAAAAGACCATTACCACAATTATCACCTTGATGAGTTAAATTTTGATTTTAATGGTGCAAGATGCAATCAGCTCCTATGAATACTGTATTTTTATGTTGTTGGAGTTAAAATATTCGGAAAATGGGTCATTTGTCCAAATATTTTTAAAACATGGTTCAAATGGACGAGTAAAAATTAGTATGGGTGAAATGGACACCAAAAAAATAGCAAGAATCAAACTGGATTCATCCTGTTTTAAACTTAAAAAGAACGCGTAATTGAGGGATATCAAAACTAATTGGGGGATAGAGGAAAAAGACAAAAATTGGATCCAAATATCAAATCAGGGTCACCCCTTATCTAAGTATTTTTTTTAAATCCTAATCTACCCATCACTAATCAGGTTTAGTGTTTAATAATAATTAGTAAAAATCTTAAGTATTTGTTAAATGATTAGTATGTATTTGTATTTGGGTGAGTGAGATGAGAGTAGAAAGATGTAAAAAAATTGAGGGAAAATTTTTTGGTGAAAGTGGAGGATGATTGTGAAGAGAATTGCTGCTAAGAGGTTGAAAATTTGATTTTTTTTTTTCTTTGAATCCACCATTGTTGCAGCTGAAATAGCTCGGTGTCAGCATTGTATTCAACCGAAAAAACCATGGCGGCATTTGTTGGAAATTTTCATAAATGTTTGCCACTATCCGGAGGGGTCCGGGGGAGCGTAGTCTCGTAACAAAATTTTCTGGTTTTGATCTTCAAAACCTTTTTTTTTGTTTTAATCAGTCCACTGCCGGCACAGTCAGTTAATTCTCGAGCATCTTTGGTACCTATGCCGGCATAGTATGTTGCTAAAATGTCTATGCCGGCACATAATGAAAAGTATCCAGAAAATTGATTTTTTTTTTCACTAGACTACCGGCATTGATAGATTTATATCGAGGATGCCGGCATTTAGTTCCGGTATTGAATTCATCACTTCCGGCATGGTCTTCATCACTTCCGGTGATGTAAAAAATTTTATTTCCGGCATAATCTTCATCACTTCCGGCGTGGTCTTCATCACTTCCGGCATGGTATTCATCGCTTCCGGCATGGTCTTCATCGCTTCCGGCGTGGTCTTCATCACTTCCGAATGTGTAAAAATCGTTTTCAAAGTGAGGAGCCGGTAGAGAAGGAGAACAGAATTTGATAGGGATTGGGAAAATTTAGAATTTGAAAGGGAATGGGGAACATTTGGGTTTCAAAGCTTTAACCCTAAAAGAGATTAATAAGAAGTGGAGATGGAAATGGGGGATATGATTTTGTTTTTTGATTTTAAGTTTTTTGATTTTTCTTTTGAGGGAAGGGTACTTTAGTATTTTTGCCCCCAAAAACCCCTTAGCAGACACTATTAGTTGGGAGAAGTAATTCATATCCCCCAATTAGTTTTCGTATCCCCCAATTGTCGGTTCATTATTAAATTAGTACTTGTTCTATTATCGGAAGGAAGAAGAACAAAACAATAATCAGTTTTTTGGTTAAATAGGTCCCTGAATTTGAATTCCTGGGTCTAAAAGACAAGCAAACTATGCCAACCTTTCAAATAGGCATATATTCAAATTTATAGTTCATATAGCCATCCTGGGCATTCTGCCCAAGTTTGAAACAAATATCTAAGAGCTAAGTTACCAATATGCCCAACACCATCATAACCTCCTCTTCAATTTCTTCTTGTCAACTCAATCGTAATCTCCCTCTTCGATTCCTCCGCCAACACCATGATCAACACCAGCAGCAACAACACCACCACCACAGCACCAACGCCTCCACCGTCACCAACATAGCCACCACCACCCGCACCAACAATAACACCTCCAACACCATCGCCATCACTACCACCACCAACATCTAACTTTGGATAAGTGGTGATTTGTATTGTGAACTCTCTGTTTATTGATTGAGAAGTGAAATTGAAGAGGCCTTGGTGCTGGTTTATGGGTAAGGAAAGAGGTCGATACTTTACAGATCCAAAAAAAAATAAAAAAATTACAGGTTAAATTAGGAAAGTTAGGTTGCTGAATTCGATTGAATCAATAATTTTAATCAAGGGAAAATTACATGGGGTTCATATATTTTTGGTGTGAATTTGTTTTACGAAGTCTCGGCATTTTGATTTTGATTTTTACAACAAAAATGGTGCCTGTAGTATGTATATAGTACTGATCATATGAGTTGTAGAACAAGTAATACTAGAGATAAATCATTTTCTTGTTGGTGTTAAACATCCATCTAGTGCTCTAATTTCCATACCAGCAATACTGCAATTCTAAATATGAAGTGCCTTCCCACTACGATCATAACAACAATGTACTTTTGGGTTTCTTAGTGTGTACCGTGAATGGTTTAATTGCGCATTTATTTGTGTTGTTGATGATGATAATTACAAGGGGTTTATGTTGAATTTGTGTCTTGCAGGGGAGGAGAACTAATAAGCGAGACAAAAATCCAGCGGAGTTATACATCTATTACATGTCTGTGAGATGCATATGGCATGTTCGGCAAAAGGTCTGAGTTATCGTTTCTTGCACTGAAACCCGATGCACCTAAGTGTTATACATCTATTACATGTCTGTGAGATGCATATGGCATGTTTGGCAAAAGGTCTGAGTTATCGTTTCTTGCACTGAAACCCGATGCACCTAAGTGCATAACGTATATTCTGACAGAAAAACATATTTAGTCCATGTTGCACCTGCGAGCATGATGATATTTTTATATGAAATAAATTTTGGCCAAGTTGTACTTGGGTGCATAATGATATTTTTATATGAAATAAATTCAAAAAAAATTATTTGGTTAAACCTAGATTTTATCCATGAAATGTACGGGATGCATCTGAGTGCATAATTTATATTCTGACAAAAAAATAAATTTTTTTCTAGATTCACCCGAGTGCATAATGCATATTATTTTTTTGAATTTTTTGTTGTTCCTCTTTTTTTTTTCTTCTGTAATACTTGTTTACAAAGTACATAAGATGGACCCGAGTGCATAATACATATTTTTGTATGAAATATATTTTGGTCAGGTTGCATATGGGTGCATAATGCATATTCTTATAGAAAATAAATTTTGGTCAAGTTGCACGTGCGTGCATAATGCATATTTTTATATGAAATAAATTTTGGTCAAGTTGCACCTGGGTGCATAATGCATATTTTTATAGGAAATCAATTTTGGCAAGATGCACCTGGGTGCATAATAATTATTTTTACAAGAAATAAATTGTGGCCAGATGCACCTGGGTGCATATTGTATCCTCGGCCTGGTTTAAAATAAAAAAAAAATCTTTCGAATTTCATATCAACAATGGATCTTGTTCCGTAGAGATTTTCGAGCCATTTCCGAAAATATAAATTTTCTTAAAATCCGACTTATATTTCGGAAGTTAAGAGCTTTCTCGCGATTAATTTTAAATTGGAGAGAGATAATAAAGATAGGAGAGAGAGAAAGATATAGCTAATAATAAAGTTTAAAGGAAAGGGTATATATGACTAAATTATTTTATGTCTTTTTCACCCAGACATATAGTTTAGAAGTCCAATGCTACCAACCTTTAGGGGCATATGATCATATGACCCATTTTCCGATTCTAAATATGAAGTGCCTTCCCAGTACGATCATAACAACAATGGACTTTTGGGTTTCTTAGTGTGTACCGTGAATGGGTTTAATTGGGCATTTATTTGTGTTGTTGATGATGATAATTACAAGGGTTTATGTTGAATTTGTGTCTTGCAGGGGAGGAGAACTAATAAGCGATACAAAAATCCAACGGAGTTATACATATATTACATGTCTGTGAGATGCATATGGCCTGTTCGGCAAAAGGTCGGAGTTATCGTTTCTTGCACTAAAACCCGATGCACCTAAGTGTTATACATCTATTACATGTATGTGAGATGCATATGGCATGTTCGGCAAAAGGTCTGAGTTATCGTTTCTTGCACTGAAACCCGATGCACCTAAGTGCATAACGTATATTCTGACAGAAAACATATTTTGTCCATGTTGCACCTGCGAGCATGATGATATTTTTATATGAAATAAATTTTGGCCAAGTTGTACTTGGGTGCATAATGATATTTTTATATGAAATAAATTCAAAAAAAATTATTTGGTTAAACCTAGATTTTATCCATGAAATGTACGGGATGCATCTGAGTGCATAATTTATATTCTGACAAAAAAATAAATTTTTTTCTAGATTCACCCGAGTGCATAATGCATATTATATTTTTGAATTTTTTGTTGTTCCTCTTATATTTTTTCTTCTTTAATACTTGTTTACGAAGTACACAATATGGACCCGAGTGCATAATACATATTTTTGTATGAAATATATTTTGGCCAGGTTGCACATGGGTGCATAATGCATATTCTTATAGAAAATAAATTTTGGTCAAGTTGCACGTGCGTGCATAATGCATATTTTTATATGAAATAAATTTTGGTCAAGTTGCACCTGGGTGCATAATGCATATTTTTATAGGAAATCAATTTTGGCAAGATGCACTTGGGTGCATAATACATATTTTTACAAGAAATAAATTGTGGCCACATGCACCTGGGTGCATATTGTATCCTCGGCCTGGTTTAAAATTGTTGATGGTGGTTTTTAGCTTAGGGTTAAAATCGTAAAACACTAAACCCTAGCAGATAGTGATGTCACAACATTTAAAGTAACAAGCATTTACTAGGCACATTTACTGAAACCTTTAATGTGTCCCTAAATAATTACCGGGGTATCTTTTTCTAATTACGGTTACGACAAGTCAAACCCTAATTCCCCTCTGTGCCAATGGCAAATCATGCCAGCCACACCGACCGCGCCAAAGCATGCCAACCATGCTAGCCGCACCTCTGTGCCAATGGAAAATCATGCCAGCCACACCGACCGCGCCAAATCATGCCAACCATGCTAGCCGCACCTCTCACTAGTACAAACAGACCCTTTTGCCACGCCAAATTGGCGTGTCCGTAGGGGTTTTGACACGCCAATTTGGTTTGGACTTGGCGTGACTTCTGCTTGCGTGGTTTTAGGTAACACGACGTGGTTTTAGGTAGCTTATAGCAACGCTTGCCTTGCGTGTCTATTTGTGCATGAAATAGACAAGCCAGAGCCCATATAGGCGTTGCTATATAGTGTCCCAAAAACTTAAGTACTGGTACTCTATAGACACACGATTTATTATTTTGGCGTGGCTTTTTGGTTCCCTATAGACACGCTAAGTGCTTCTGGCGTGGCTATTTGATTCACTATAGACACACAAATTGCTTTTTGGCTGGGCTATTTGGTTCACTTTAGACACGCCAATTGTTTTTTGGGGTGGCTATTTGATTCACTATAGACACGCAAATTTCTATTCGGCGTGGCTATTTGGTTCACTTTAGACACGCAAATTGCTTTTAGGTGTGGCTATTTGGTTCACTTTAGACACGGAAATTTCTTTTTGGTGTAGCCATTGGTTATCCGATAGACACGCCATATAGGTTTAACGTGGTTATATGTTATGTTTTAGCCACGCCAATTTCACTTGCCTTCATCCACGTGGTGTATTAGGAACCGTTGAATACCATCTACATGTAACGTTGTGAGCCGTTCATTGGATATCCTATAGACACGCCCCATAGAGTGTGGCTAAATGTGATATTTAGCCACGCTCATTTCCAATTACCTTGATCCACGTGGACGTATTAGGAATCGTTGGATCTAATTTAAGATGATGCAATATTGACCATTCAGATAAAGCCACGCCAATTTATATTTGTTTAGTGTGTCTTTATGTTATGTTTAGCCACGCCAATTAACCTCGAAGAGTGTGTATTACACGTGTGACGCCTCTAAGTCGTTCAGATATGACGCATCTAAACCATCCACCTGGCACTATCCAAATTTTCTTATACTTTATATAAATTGTGGTTAAATCTGAAATTCATATTATTTTTAATAACACAGTAAAAAAATGTTGAGCTTTGGTCTAACAGTTTGCAAAAGAAAATATTAAAGAGTATTTATCCAAAAATCATCAGTTTTTCTTCAACTTTTTTGATGGTGGTGTCTCTTCAAGCAATTGATCAGGTTGTGACATTCTCGACGCGGCAAACCTTGTCATCCTCTGTTTCCCATCTGGAAGTTGGTATGCCTGATCTACACTTTGTACATATAACTTTCTATGACCATTTTTAATCTTCTTTGGAAGCTTTTCAGAGGCTGCATGACTCCCTGAATGTGGATTGACTGCTAGGTGCTCCTCATTCAGTTTATCTTCTGCAAGGCTGCTTGTTGTTCTTAGGTCACTGTCCAATTTCTTCTCAGAATCTAAAACTGGTTCTGGTTGCTTATGAGGTTTTCCATGTTGTGGAGTTTCCTGCAGCAAGAGATTAAATGTATTATATATATATATTCTAAATCCAAGGCGAATTCGTCTGTCATGTGAATTCTCAACAAGAGAAAGACAAAAGTCATTTTTCCAACAATGTAATAAAGCCAACTTCATCAAGGCCGTGGCATTTTCACAGGTGACGCCCATAATAAAATCCGTAACCAAATATTAATTTTCAAATTTACACTGGCATTCATGTTCCATTTAGGTAAGGGTGTCAATGGATGTCCGAAAATTCCGGTATTCGTTCGAATTCGTATTCGAAATATCAAATATTATTCGAAAATAGTTTTCGGATTCGGATATCCGGATTTTTTTATCCGAAAATGTAACTAATCGAATACGAATTCGGATATGGAGGTATTCGCATCCTAAATATCCGTATCCGGGAATTTATGTATGAATATATATATTTTTTAAACCTGTGAAAGTGTAGATCATATCTATTTTTTTTTATTTTTCTTTATATTTAGACATTTTGTTAAATTTTATTAAAAATAATAAATAATACTTTTAATTCTAATTAATTTTTATTATGTAAACATTAATCTTTTGTAAAAATAAAAATATTTTACTATTATTTTTTCTTATGATTTCGGATCGGATAATTATCCGATATCCGGATAGAAATTCGGATACGAATTCAAAGTGAAAATTACGATATCCGTTCGGATTTCGGATCGAATTCGGATAACATATGGTATTTTCGGATTCGGATACGGATAGTGCCTATCCGCATCCGTATGCATCCGTTTACACCCTTACATTTAGGTGTTAATATATTTCTATCTCGTACTTATTCTTTAATCAAACTGAATACACGATTTATGTAAAACTATTTATATACTTGTGTTGATGGGTGAAAACTACTCCTGCTGAATTTGGTAATTTGGGGTGTGGATGAGGAATGAATCTAAACCTTCAACAAATGCACTGCGCGGTGAGTGCTTGTAGATTCGAGAGATCAATCTGTGCAAGTCCGGCCTAAACCAAGAAATGGCCGTTCCAGACTTGTTTCGGTCACAAAGTGAAGGAGATGGGGTTGATCTTAGGGAGGGAAGCGAAGAAGGTGTTGAGATTGTGAAGGTGTTGGCTTGCTTATGACTTGTGAGAAAGATGAGCAAGCTTACGGTTGATGCAAGCAGGCTGGGGTGTTTGAATACGGTTTTTGTATTAACACTTGGTTTCGCTCGTCCGAACTTGTGTTGTTCTCCGTTATTCCTTGTTTTTTTTTGGAAATAGGCGGAGACCCTATTTATACAAGTCATTGAGCCTCATTCACGTTATCGTGGGAAGTGGAGGTAGTGGAATGATGGAGTAGTGGAGTTGTGTGTCGGTAACACACGACCAGTCTTGCCCACTTTTCCTGTTCATCTCTAACCGTCCATGACTTCCTAACACGTTCTTGTGATGGCGCGTTGCACGCTGCACGCTGTAAACCGCCAGACCAATACCCCAGTATGTATCCCCCAGTTTGAGACATGATTGATGTCTGGAATGTGTGGATCGTGGATCCACGAAAGGTAGCATGTAATGCTGAACTTAATAAGGAAGTCGATACTTGTGAAGTATCGTGTGTATTTTATGCAGGTACTGCATTACGGTGTGGTAAAGTGATGGATAATGACTCCTCACTAACCAAATAACTCCCGACCTGTGGTTGTATAACCAAGTCTGGTGAGGTCGGACGGACGAGATGATGTTTGAGACACTCATCTGTGACCGTTGATGAAATTAGGGTTTTTAAAGAGGTGCGCAAGCATCACTCTTTAGCTTGGTCGAAACCAAGCGTGGGAAGGATTTTGGAGAGGACCGACCATACATGCGTGTTGGCGGCATGATGGTGTAGGTGCCTGTATTCCGTTCCCTCATGAAAGCGCGATCTGGGCCACTCGATTTGACCGTCAAAGAGGAGTGGTCGAGATTGATTTTGCGATAAGAGTTTGATACCGCAAGAAGAAGCGGCGCGCCATACCCTTTTCCGGCGCGTTTTCCAAGACGACCTAGCTTGGTCGGTCTTGGCGGTTGGTTTGGCGTGTAGACAGTAGGCTGATGTTCACGCCTATGTCTTACCGTCTCATGAAACGTGATCTAAGCCACCCAATTCGTCCGGTGAAGTTGAGTGGTTGAGATCGATTTGCGGCAGAAATCCATTGCCGTAAAGGAGTTGGAAACCGCATGTCATCCCAAGTTTGGGCGCGCGTCTCAAGACGACCCATCTTGGTCGGTCTTGGTCGATCATACTACCGTGTAGGTGGTAGGTTGGTGTTCACACCTATACCTGATTATCCCATGAAAACGTGATCTAAGCCACTCAAATCATCCGGTGAAGTTGAGCGGTCGAGATCAGTTTAGGATTTGGGAGATGTAACCGCGTGAGTTTGAGCGGGCGTTTTGGATTGGCAAGGCATGATATGCCTTGGCCGACCACAAGAAGAGGTAGATGGGCCCACGGTGGTCATGATGGTGTGACCGACCCTTGCTCAATCTAATCTCTGACCCTCCATTCGTGCCGGAGAAGATGGACGCGCGCGATGTCTTGAACCCTAATTTTGGCTTTCAAAGCCGCGCGACCATGCTCTTTCAGGCGAACGAATTTGTTGTAACCAATCATGGTTGGTTTTGACCGATTGGTCAAGTGTGTAGGCGGTCACATGGTGATTGTGTCGACATGCTCCGGGCCCTTTGAGTCTACATCTACACCCTCCATCTATGCCTGCGAAGGTGGACGGTTGAGACGTTTTTGCGGCACATGTAATATGCCGCAAACCCTAATTTAGGGTTTTCCGTCCATAATGCTTGGTATGGACGGTTTCTTGGCAAGCAAAGGCCAATGGTCGACCATGCGGGGTCGGCCGTGTGTATTCCATACCGCTGGGGGTGATGGAATTGATCGTGGTCATCCAATCATGCTTGTGGAGTTGGATGACTCGCGATCGATCATATTTGGCAAGCTAAGGCCGTGTGTATTCCATACCGCTTGGGGTGATGGAATTGATCCGTGGTCATCCAATCATGCTTGTGGAGTTGGATGACTGCGATCGAGATCATATTTGGCAAGCTAAGGCCGTGTGTATTCCATACCGCAGGGGTGATGGAATTGATCTCGTGGTCATCCAATCATGCTTGTGGAGTTGGATGATCTGCGATCAGATCATATCCGAGATCGATACTGGTCAAGTCCGGATGCTCAATCGGGCTAGTATAACACACCGAGAGGGGCTCAATCGGGCTAGTATAACACACCGAGAGGGCTCGGGCTAGTATAACACACCGAGAATCGACAGACGGGTATTTCGTACATGGATTCATTATAGTGCTTGGAGGTTCGTGTTACTCTGTAAGAGTAACACTACGTCATGCCACACTCGATAATGAGTACGGGAAATACAAGGTTTGAATTAAGTGAGGGAGTATCAACACTTATAAATGGCTTTATCTTTTACAAGATGTCAGGCGCATGATTTTTCTCGGTTTTTTACAAACTCAACCTTGAACGAAAATCCACCATCAACATTAAGTCCCCTACCTAGCACACAATGGTTACACTATTGTGTGGTAGGCATGAGATGGTGACAGTTAAAGATAAAACTTATGAGACAATGTTAGATGTTACCAGGAGAGACGGTCGTCCTGTCCTTCGAGCATGTCACGTTCAAGAGACGTCCCGTAAAAGTGTTCCCCTAGCATGGTGTCGGTCTTGCTGCTTCGATCGACCTTGCTATGACTCGCTTCGGTCGAGGGGCTATTGCGCCTGCTTCGTTCAATCGTGGGGATGTGCCTAATCGATCGATCTGCGCGCCGCTTCGTTCGTGGGGTTCTGCGCACGCTTGATCGAACGTGGGCTTGTTGTGTCCGCCGGTTGAAAGTGGGTCCACTGTGTACATGCTTCAAACGTCGGCCATGTGCTTGGATCAAAACTAGCCCTGGTGTGCGCCTATTATACCAGCCTTATGTCGTGATTAACACCAGCCTTTGCGACTTGAGCAATACCACCTTTTGACTTGAGCAATACCGGACTTGAGGCTTGTACCGCATGCAGACTTGAATGATGTTTGGACTGGCCGTTGTGTGAGTTGTGTCTTACCGTGTGTGGCGACACTTCTCATATGCTTTCATACAAGTTCTAACTCCTTATTTTATTTCATTGCGGTAGAAAGAATCCCTGTTGAGATGTCTTCGGAGATAATCTTTGGTGCCAAGTCGGGAAGTGTTGTGACTTCAAAGATATGCCGAACATCGATGATGAATTGTTCAACGCGCCCTTTCAAATATATGAAAACATCCGTTCCACGGGATAACTCTTCTCCTATCGACTTTTAGGTTTTTCATGCTCCGCTGGGCCCTTATGAAGGATGGATGAGACGTATGTTGAGCAATGAGTACATCAAAGATAACTTGACCGGAGCGCAGATTATTGATGCGGCTTGAGTGTTGAAACGTCTCGAGAGGATGTTAAAGTGGTTTCGATGCGACCGTTGAGGTGAGTCCCGGAGAGAGTGTTGAAGAAGGATTCAAGCGAACGTGGGTCTCGGAGAGAGCGTTGCGGCGGCTCTTGAATAGACCATTAGGCACCTGCTGGAGGGAGCATTGAAGTGGCTTCCTCTTCAGTTCGATTACCCTTGCGAATCCATGATTCTTGGTGACCATCTTTCTCATGTTGAAGAAGTCCTTGGTGACGGTGAAGGAACTTCATGCGTCGAGCCTCAGTCCCCCAAGCGTGGTTTACATGGTTTGTCCGTAGTGGTTGTTTTCGAGCCTGGTATGGAATATCTCGAACGCTGTTGCATCATTGCGGGAGTCGTACATGTGGCACTGGAGTTGGAGTTGGCGGACACGCAGGATATTGTATCTCGGTGGTTTTCCCTTGCGCTTCGGGGAACCGCTTATGGTAAGGTCAAGGTTGTATCGCCTGTTGGTGAGATATATGCCCTTGCGTCACGCTCGTACATCCTTATCTGGTTGTAGCCGCTACATCCATCCATGGAGGAGAACATGACGTGTCCGCTGGTTGCATCTACTAACATGTCGATGTTCGGTAGAGGAGAATCGCTTTTGGAGCATTCCATTGGGCGGAGAGGCGGGTGTCGGTCTCTCCGCTAATTGCTAACAGCGACGCCGGTATATTTTCTTCCCCTTCTAATCACGTCTTGCTTCAAAGTCGTCCCCTTTTGGTGTGAGTATGGGTTGAAGCTTCACCGTATGTGCTGGTCTGGTTTCCTTCGAAGTCCGTCATTGTGGTGGGATGACGCACAATCTTGCATGGGCTAAACTTGGCCGTCCTGAGAGTCTTGAGAGAAATCACATTGGAAGATGCTCCTGTGTCGACGAGGGCCCTCCTGAACTCTGAACCCTTGATGTGTGCGGTAATATGTAGGGCCGGTCATGATCTTTTTCTGCCATCATGTCGTCTTCTATAAATGTAACATTATTTACAGGTGTTTTCGATGCAGTTAAGACTTCTGGACGTGAAGGAGTCAGGTGTACGTCCAGAGCTATTTTATTAATTACAGGAAACATCTCTGCACGTTGATTCTTTGAGAGGCGCAAGAGTTCACACAAGATTTCCACTAGAGATGCCGCTTCCTAATCCACTGGTCTCTGGTTCGTAGTAAATCTGTTGACCCGGGGGAGGATCGTTGTGAGGATCAGTCCCCAGTGTAGGAATCTCCATGACAGGACCGTTCATATCTGATGTCGCTCATTTGATCAGGTCCACGTAGGCCCAAGGGCCGAAATACCTCTTTCGAGTTGCGCCATATCCGTTTGAGTCTTAGCAAGAACTTCCGCTTCTCCATCAAGTCCGAAATGGTAATGGATGGTGGTCCTCCTCTCGTCCCTCCGGCTCCTCATCCCGATGCGGGAGTGAAAGTTGTTGCTCGGTGACTACCGGAGGCGTTACGCTTGAGGAGTTGTCGGGATTTGCGGCTGCTCGACTGCGGTGACGGGAGGTGTTACACTTACTTTGGAACATCTCCCGCTACGCTGGCACCGGTGGTAGAAGTGACGGCTGCATAAGGTGTATTGACCACGGTAGCTCCGTAAATTATAGGACGGAGCCCCTTCGTATACCGTGTTACTCGCCGGGGAAGAAGAGGTTGAAAAGTTGCCTAAGGAATTGAAGTCAAGCAGGTTGTAATTCAAAGGATGAAAGTCTCTCTTGCCCGGAAGGACGAGTTCTTCTTGAAGGACTTTCCTTGAAGGATCGTAGCTACCTACTTGTCTTTTTAGATGCTCTTGTTTTTGAGTGATAGTGAGGATTCCTTTGACTATCGGTTTTGAATTAATAGGTAATTGAATTGGTTCATTTTGAGATAGTTTGGTGAATGATTTTTTCGAAAGAGGTTATTTTAAATGAAATTTGCATCTTGGTCATGAATGATTGCACATGTCACATGAAGTTGCAAACGTTGTGTGAAAGGAAAGCATGAATGAAACAGACAAGGTGTTTGATTAACGAGCCTCTTTCTCCACGTGTGGGATGCTAAGTCCCCAGTGAATTCTAAACTATCTTTCTTGTAAAATTGTTGAGTAGAACTTACTTGCTTTTGAATCCTCATTTGTATCAAACCGGAGTAGCCTCTCCAAGAAAATCCTCCGCACTAACTTCTCAAAGCTATCCCTCCGAGCCAAGCTTCTCCCCGAACAATGCGCTTCAAAGCGTTGCACTCACTCGGTGGGGTGATGAAGGGACCGGTGGTAATGACAAGTACCTCGGGTCCATTACTTCTTGACCAGTGAGGTGGGCGCCGTATCGGGGTAGCTTTATCTCTCCGTTTCGTACCCACGTCTCCAGTAGCTCAGAATCTTCTTCATTGGGAAGGGGAAATGTAAGTACCTTGTGTCCGACTTTTCTGCGTTAGCGGGCGTTGCGATGTCTCCCGTGGCTTTGATATGGAACAGGAGATGAAGTTGGAAGACTTGCGAGCGCCATCATGTCTGCGGATTGTCTTCCTAAGTAGAGGGATGTAGAAGGTGTCGTAGTGTCACTGGCCGAGTGACCGGATTGAACGCTCCCATCCTCTCGTATTCGGGCATTTCCGATTGATTTCTCCTTCCTCAAGCGTTTCTTCGATTGGTTGGAAGGCCGACGCGGATCGGACAGTCTTCCGTGCTTCAATAAGAGTTTTGAAATACAAATCCTCTAGTAGGGCTCCATAGGCTGCAGGCTCCCTTTCTTTATCCTAGAGACATTGTAGTACTAGGACAAGTCTTTTCTCCCGTGGAGTTGCCTCGGATCTTCATTGTCGACTCGGACCATGCTTTGTTCATCTTTCCCCGAGTCTCTTGCGATTACGCGCTCTTTTGCCTCTCCACCGGTAAAGGTGTGACTCTGGCTAATGATTCAACATTTCTTGTCTTTGCCCGAGTAGACGCTCGTCGACCCTTCTTGTAATTGTGCCGCTATATCATTCAAAAGGCGAAATGTCTCGCTCCGCCTCCTGGTGATCGGCTTGATTTGCCAAGACATCCTCCAAAGCATTCTATCTACACTTCCCATAGTATTCGAACCCCTGTGGTTTCCTGATGAGGATGCATCGTGAGCCGAAAACCGAAGAATTGAGAATTCAATTTTTTTACAACCGATAGATCAACCTCCCACTGTGGTCGCCAATTGTTGATGGTTGAAAACTACTCCTGCTGAATTTGGTAATTTGGGGTGTGGATGAGAAATGAATCTAAACCTTCAACAAATGCACTGCGCGGTGAGTGCTTGTAGATTCGAGAGATCAACTGTGCAAGTCCGGCCTAAACCAAGAAATGGCCGTTCCGGACTTGTTTGGTCACAAAGTGAAGGAGATGGGGTTGATCTTAGGGAGGAAGCGAAGAAGGTGTTGAGATTGTGAAGGTGTTGGCTTGCTTATGACTTGTAAAGAAAGATGAGCAAGCTTACGGTTGATGCAAGCAGGTGCTCTGGGTGTTTGAATACGGTTTTTGTATTAACACTTGGTTTCGTAAATCGAACTTGTGTTGTTCTCCGTTATTCCTTGTTTTTTTGGAAATAGGCGGAGACCCTATTTATACAAGTCATTGAGCCTCATTCACGTTTCTCGTGGGAAGTGGAGGTAGTGGAATGATGGAGTAGTGGAGTTGTGTGTCGGTAACACACGACCGGTCTTGCCCACTTTTCCTGTTCATCTCTAACCGTCCATGACTTCCTAACACGTTCTTGTGATGGCGCGTTGCACGCCGCACGCGTAAACCGCGGACCAATACCCCGAGATGTATCCCCAGTTTGAGACATGATTGATGTTCCGGAATGTGTGGATCGTGGATCCACGAAAGGTAGCATGTAATCCGAATCGAATAAGGAAGTCGATACTTGTGAAGTATCGTGTGTATTTTATGCAGTGTACTTGCATTACGGTCTTGATAAAGTGATGGGTAATGACTCCTCACTAACCAAATAACTCCTGACCGTGGTTGTATAACCAAGTCTGGTGAGGTCGGACGGACGAGATGATGTTTGAGACACTCATCTGCGACCGTTGGTGAAATTAGGGTTTTTAAAGAGGTGCGCAAGCATCACTCTTTAGCTTGGTCGAAACCAAGCGTGGGAAGGATTTGGAGAAGACCGACCATACATGCGTGTTGGCGGCATGATGGTGTAGGTGCCTCGTATTCCGTTCCCTCATGAAAGCGCGATCCGGGCCACTCGATTTGACCGTCAAAGAGGAGTGGTCGAGATTGATTTTTTGCGATAAGAGTTTGATACCGCAAGAAGCGCGCGCGCCATACCCTTTTCTCGGCGCGTTTTCCAAGACGACCTAGCTTGGTCGGTCTTGGCAGTTGGTTTGGCGTGTAGACGGTAGGCTGATGTTCACGCCTATGTCTTACCGTCTCATGAAACGTGATCTAAGCCACCCAATTCGTCCGGTGAAGTTGAGTGGTTGAGATCGATTTGCGGCAGAAATCCATTGCCGTAAAGGAGTTGGAAACCGCATGTCATCCCAAGTTTGGGCGCGCGTCTCAAGACGACCCATCTTGGTCGGTCTTGGTCGATCATACTACCGTGTAGGTGGTAGGTTGGTGTTCACACCTATACCTGATTATCCCATGAAAACGTGATCTAAGCCACTCAAATCATCCGGTGAAGTTGAGCGGTCGAGATCAGTTTAGGATTTGGGAGATGTAACCGCGTGAGTTTGAGCGGGCGTTTTGGATTGGCCAGGCATGATATGCCTTGGCCGACCACAAGAAGAGGTAGATGGGCCCACGGTGGTCATCTTTGGTGTGACCGACCCTTGCTCAATCTGATCTCGACCCTCCATTCGTCTTTGGAGAAGATGGACGCGCGCGATGTCTTGAACCCTAATTTTGGTTTTCAAAGCCGCGCGACCATGCTCTTTCAGGCGAACGAATTTGTTGTAACCAATCATGGTTGGTTTTGACCGATTAGTCAAGTGTGTAGGCGGTCACATGGTGATTGTGTCGACATGCTCCGGGCTCTTTGAGTCTACATCTACACCCTCCATCTATGCCTGCGAAGGTGGACGGTTGAGACGTTTTGCGGCACATGTAATATGCCGCAAACCCTAATTTAGGGTTTTCCGTCCATAATGCTTGGTATGGACGGTTTCTTGGCAAGCAAAGGCCAATGGTCGGCCGTGTGTATTCCATACCTGCTTGGGGGTGATGGAATTGATCTGTGGTCATCCAATCATGCTTGTGGAGTTGGATGACTGCGATCGAATCATATTTGGCAAGCTAAGGCCGTGTGTATTCCATACTGCTTGGGGTGATGGAATTGATCCGTGGTCATCCAATCATGCTTGTGGAGTTGGATGAGCTGCGATCGGATCATATTTGGCAAGCTAAGGCCGTGTATTCCATACCGCTTGGGGGTGATGGAATTGATCCGTGGTCATCCAATCATGCTTGTGGAGTTGGATGACTGCGATCGATCATATCCGGAGATCGATACGGTCAAGTCCGGATGCTCAATCGGGCTAGTATAACACACCGAGAGGGGCTCAATCGGGCTAGTATAACACACCGAGAGGGCTCGGGCTAGTATAACACACCGAGAATCGGCCTGTCACGGTATTTCGTACATGGATTCATTATAGTGCTTGAGGTTCGTGTTACTCAGTAAGAGTAACACTCAGTCGTCATGCCACACCGATAATGAGTACGGGAAATACAAGGCCGAATTAAGTGAGGGAGTATCCAACACTTATAAATGGCTTTATCTTTTACAAGATGTCAGCGCATGATTTTTCTGGTTTTTTACAAACTCAACCTTGAACGAAAATCCACCATCAACAACTTGATTAACAAAGCAAAAGAGCTAAGAAACTAACCTTGTCATCAGAGATGGAACAGTTATCTTTCGGCCATGCCACAAAACCATCTTTAGCTTCCCCTAATAACTTAAACTCACCACTTGGTTCGGTTAACACAAACGATGGAACTATAACCTCCTGAATATTGACAACATAACAGTTTTTAGGAAGATCTTGTCCATGTATTTTCTGGTTAGGCAGCGTAGGTAAAATACTGCCTCTAGCAACGACGTTTCCGCTAGATCCATTCCAAAAGTCGTATTTTTCTTTCTGCGGAGATACGGCATATGAACATCATATAAAAAGAAGATGCTAGAATTAGCAATATAGATTTACGAAGAAAAAAAAATCAAAAAAACATACTCCATTAGATGTCTTAGCCAGAGGTTCTGCCGTAGATGTGCACGACTTCTCTAGAGATATTGAAGGATTTGGTTGGGAATTACTAGTAGAGTTCTGCATAAGATTAGGAGACTTCTTCTTAGATCCATCAGAAGGGTTTCTACGTGAAGGAGACTTCCACAGAGAAGTAGTTGGTTGTGAATTACTGGTAGGGTTCTGCATAAGATTAAAAGAGTTATTAGTTACTTTTGAAAGTTACACATGTTTCTATTTTTCTAGGTTCTCTAATTTACACTTTGATCGGTGATTCATATAATTGATAGACTGGTTTATGTATATTTGACTTACAAATCAAACAAGCCAAGCAACTAACCTTCTTAGCAGGCTCGGTAAACTGAACACCAAACTTTGGACAAGGAATCGCTTTTCCAAGAGTTTGCCCTAATGTTTCCATACCACAAAATCGTACAGGTAGACAGAAATTCGGTTTTATTACTTCATCAATCAGGATTTTGTGGCAATCAACCTCCAACCCATCCTTTCCATGTAATTGTTAGTTTCTCACAATAAAAAAAAAAGCTCTACCTCTAGCAAGGACGTTTGCCTTAGACAGCTCGTCAAAAAGGTTGCACCTTCTACCCTGCGGAAATATATGGCATATGAACATCTTCAAGTGAAAACTTCAAAACAAATTGAGATTTAAAATGCATGTAAAAATAAAACAGATACCGGAGAAACTGCTTTAGTTGTCGCGATCTCAGATTGGCTCCGACTAGGTGGATCTTTTGACGTCACATCCAGAGTATGTTTCCCCGAATTTTGTTGACTTACCTGCAGCAGTAGAGTAATATTCCATATTCGGGTGACAAATATGCCAAATTCCACCGTGAATGCGAAGACACAGATGGATAGGTAACAAATATACAAGGTTCTCCAAAATACACCCTAGCATCCGTGATTCATATAGTAGTTGACGGCATATTTCAGACTCATATGGTTTTAAGATCATGTAACTGGTTTAAAACACATACCTTCGTAACTTTTTCGGGATCATCGCGATACGAGATTGGCTTCCGTTGAGTAGATCCGGTGATTTCACAGCCTCAGAATGTTTTGGTTGACTTACCTGCATCAGAAAATTGAAATGAGAGTTGTACCTTCTTTTTGCAGTGAAATCATTTAAGCAAAATGCACAACTTACTCACAATCAAATAGCTAACCACATATCTCGTTCTATAAGGTTCTCTAAAATATACACTAACGTCCGTGATTCATATAGCTGATAATATATTCGTCTCTTATATCAAACAATATATATATATAAAACTGGTTTGTGTAAAAAAATATCCAATGAGTTAGTAAAGCAAACAAGCATAGCAACCAACCTTTTGATCCAAGATGGTTTGATTTGATGGCCAACTAATTTCAGCATCACCAACATCTTTTAAAGTTTTTATCCCAGAAGATGTGCCAAAGGGTAATTTGATGGTTTCATTTAGCACTTCACTAACCATGACGCTATAGCATGTAACCTCACCCGTCATTCCTGACTTCATTCTATAAGATACCTTCTTTGAAGAGTAAGCTCTACCAATGGCAACAATGTTTTCCTTTTCTCCAAACCAAAGTTTGCATCCTATGCCCTGCAGAAACACAAGGCGCATGAGAGATAGTAAATGGAAGATTGAAAATTTAAACGCGTTGGAAAATCATACATCAATGGTAACTTTTTTCAGATGGCACGTTCGAGATTCCCCCTGGATGGGGAGACGAAGACTTCTTTTTGATACTAAAGACGGCGGGGATTCAGTAGAAACGGTCGGCGTTTTAGTACAAGGAGAGTCCCTCTTTGCAGACCCTTTGGTGCTTTCAGATGACTTCTGCGGACCAGATTTCCCATGTTTTTTGGATGTTTCTTAACTGATTTTGGACCTATGTTATTCTTAGATCGATTGGAGGCGGTCCTAGGTCCTGCATCCTGTGACTGTAGTTGAACACATTGTTTGAAAAAATCAGATACTGTCTGCCAATTTTTTTAAAAATTACACAATCTAATCAAAACTCGGTTCACTTACCTATCCTCCAGACTTGCTGATACTGTTGCGCACAATTTTAGCAATGTCGACTCCTTGAGATAACAAGTTATCTGTTAATCTCTGATACGCATTTTTAGTAGACTATAATTCTTTCTCCTTAGCTTTCAGCTTTTCACGCAGTTCATCGTTCTCTTTCGAGTGCCTTGGTTTTCTACCATTTGGAAAGTAAAGGGTTGCCGTCACTCCAAAGCCATCCCCCTTGACACGTCCACCCTTATCCGGGCCGATCGCAACTGTTAGGGCATCCTCATTATGACCAACCGTTAGAGTTCCCTCTCGAATCATCTTCCGCTTCTCTTCCTGTTCAAATAATGTGTTAAATTCTGATTTAAACCTTGCGCAATTACTTTGCACTTACTTTGGTTAAAAACATGAGGACTATAAAGTTTCTGTTTTCTCACAACTTCAGATGTCTTCTGCCTGACAAACTCATCTGGAACAATTTCGTCTTTGTTTCGCGTGCTCTTGCCCACATGAAGCACCGGTCTTCAAGATCTTCTTCGGCAACTTTTCCGCTTTGGACCTAGTAGTTACCAGAAACAAGTAAGGATTGACACCCGCACAGATATTAACTGTGTAAAACAGAAAACCTATTCCAAAGCATCTAATGTGACAAAATTACAGATTGGTGTAAGAGGACACATCCCTATACCATTTTAAGTTTCTGCATATATGAGACACCCAACACGACATACAAAACAGATATGGCCGGTTTTACTGTGCAATGTATAATAAATAAGACAACAGACTTACTAATTTTAGTTTTAATCCCGAGTATCCTCCTCGTCCCGTCCGATATGGGAACTTGGATTGTGATATTGCCTCTTTTCCCCTCTCCGAATTTTTCTTGCAGAGGAAATAAAAATAATTTTATTAGTATCCTGGGATAGACAATAAGAATGAAACACAAATTAGAAAAAGCAATGTGTATTCCATACCTTAAAAATAGGTGATTTTAGTACATGATTAAGGTAATTGTCCCAGTTTTCTTGGTCCATTACCGTTTCGTACTTTTTGGGGAAATTTCTTAGTTTGTGCGGCATTTCCAGGAAGGTTTTTACATGATTTTTGTACAATTTCCTTCTAAAGTCCCGCAGCTGAACAGGTAGACGCTTCATGACCACTCGCTTCAGCTCATGGGGCACCTAATAATGAAGCTGCAATAACATCTAATGTATGTTAATCACAAACTCGCAGTTAGACAACAAAAACGATGAATTGGTAACCGCATATGCATACCAGAATTTTCTCCCACATATTTTCTTTTGTTGTTGAAGGGACTTCCTTCCAACATAAATGTTTTATGCCAACCATATCACGGACCAAATAGCCTAGGTAACTACTGAATTCAATTCTATGGTTACCAATAGGCCAGAACATTTTGTAAAATTCAATATCCCTTCTTTTGGCATTTTTATCCGAGAAGTATCTATGCAGCTTCAACATTCTTGTCATTCCCCTCTCTTTTATGATCACTTCTGTAGAGTCTTCTTGTTGTGGCTGCTTTTCTGCTTCTGGAGCATTTTCCAATTCCTTTTCTTCTAACACCTCCAAATCATCATTTTTAGAATCTTCTGACTCTGGAAATAACCGAGGCAACATATGAAACCATGTGATGTTTAAGCAGAAACAAGTAAGTACAAGGTTTCGCACATTACCTGTTAAGTCTTCAAATCTAGCAGTGTGGACCGTATCTTCACCATCATCGTCATCTGATTGTACAATGTCATCATGAATCTCATCTAAATCCATCGTTTCTTCATCAGAATCCACCTCATAATTTGATTCCCTCCATTGGTCGTAATCATCATCTTCTCGCATGACAAAAGCTGTGTAGGTACGTGCATCTTAGTTAGGAATTTGAGCTTATTTTGGAAAATATTAGCTAAACCTAACAGGATAGGCAACATGTGTTACACCTATTTTCTATTATATGAAAAGAAAACAAACATGAACTCATTGATGCATGTAACTTGAGGCTAAAACATCACCGCAAAGACACAAAATCTCCTCATGGTTATTGTGTTATCCACAAAGCGAAAAGGTAGGTTAAACGGTCTTATATAACTTTTTGTTACAAAAGCCTAGAGCACTAAAGCACCAGATAGTGATTATCCATTTTTAGCTTGAAGATATAGTCAAATTGGCCAACCAGCAACATGGTATTATTAAAAGTGGCAACTTAAAATGTAGACGTTACATGCTAGCCAAGTAACAAAGTCTCAAATGATTAAATCTTGAGAAGCCTTGTATATAAATATGATTGACACAACATCGTCGATCAAAGTAGAGTTATTAACTCTCAATCAAAATCCAACCCAAACAATAACAAAAACCCTAGAAAAAAATTAGCATCGTTAAGTTTTTTATTTATTTTTATTTTGTAAAACCTAACTAACTAGTAAAGCCTTACTAAGTAACATGAAAGAAAGATCCTTACCTAAATCTTATAATAGTTCATGCATGTAAATTAAGCCTAAAATATTATTGTTGTAACAAAATGAAATCACATCTCATCATACAACCCGTGATTGTCATTAACTTGTTCTTTGATACAGCCGAATAAAAACCCTAATCATGCTTTAACTAGTAAACCTATAAGATCTAACATCTGATTCCATGAGATCAAACAAAAAATCTAACATAAATTTAATATTCATTCGATAATGGGTTGTAGAAATAATACCAACAACAAAGATGGTGTTTAAAGAGGTAGATTCCTTGTAAAGATTAGAGATAGTAATAGAATAAAAACCCTACTCATGCTTTAACTTGTAAACCTATAAGAAGTGATAGAATAAAAACCCTAATTATGCTTTAACTACTAAACCTATAAGATCTAACATCTGATTCCATGAGATCGAACTGAAAATCTAACATCAATTTAATATTCATTCGATAATGGGTTGTACAAATAATACCAACAACAAAGATCGAGACTGAAGAGGTAGGTTCCTTGTAAAGATTAGAGATAGTTATAGAATTATGATTTCATAGAGAGAATGAATCAAGTAATAAAAACTGAAAAAGTAGATCGAACTCATCTTTCTTTTTCTTTTTGGAATTTAACCAAACCATCAGGCGGGAATTGATTTTCCTTTTGAAATCATCCCGCCCAGTAAAATCCATTTTCATCACCCGCCAAACAAAATATTTTTGGTGTTTTTCTTTTTTTATTTCCAAATTTTTGATGTGTAACCAATATGGTTAGTTTCCTTATTTTATGAGAGAATATATTGTAGACAGTTATGATAAAATTGTTTCCCAAAATTTTCGAAATTTTGTTTCCGATCTCTAACCAACTCGAGAAGAGGCTATAGAAAAAATTACTTTCCTATTTCGAATAATTTTAAGCTGGGTTGTCTTCTATATTATTCTTGGTTTAGGGAGGAAACGTATGAATTGTTGGTGGCACCTATGTAGGAAATGCATACAGTAAGCTAATAAAGATAAATAAACTAAACCCATCCATTTTCATGTTCATCATTTCCAGAAAACATAAAAGTTCAGCGTGAATCATTCATCACATAAATGTCAACCTATCTATCAGCGTAAAAAGCCTACATCTAGTGCAGTACTTAAAAATAAATAAAACCACCACTGAAAACAAAATGGTCATCAAAAACCTGGTTCTTTGTCAGATTAGTCATTCTCATCCAATTCCACGCAAAGATCATTATCATTAACATCGTCGTATAGCAGTACTTTACTTTCAATAGCACTTTACTTGTTCAAACTCGTATTTTTGTTAAAAGTATTTGCAAGGAGATAATAAGATCAGACCTAAAGTGATAAATTGATTCTTATTGTTTACATGGGGGAAAACTGTATTTTTCTACATTTCCTCCGTTCTTTCAGCTAATTATATTTATTTTCCAAAAGAATGCACACCTCATAAATAAATAAATTTGCAAGAATATATTGCATTCTGTAAAGTCTATGAACTTGTAAATAATTATTTGATTTATTTCATGATTCCAATACCTAAATAATAAAAGAATTGATAAACATCACCTTCTTCTAAATGAAAAAATTAGCAAACGAAACAAGAAACGAAAACAACTTTCAAAGCGTCCACAAAATGAAATCGATAAATCAAACCATATCATCAAAAAAAAAATAACATATCAAATGAACCATCCCCATATTCAAACAATTCTTCTTGCAATGCTGAGGTGAACCTGATCACTCCAACCAGCAGGCTTGGGCGCCTTGTCATCCTCAGATTTGTCATTTTATGCTTCATCAGGCTCCACATGCTTGTTAAGATCATGCTTGTTAACTTTTGGATTATCTGCCATATCCGGAACATCGGGACGATCTTCATCAGTAATTTCAATAATAGAAGCAGGAGCATCATCATTCACAGTAGGAACATCATAATAATCGAAAACATCAGCATCCTCATCGCTACTGATTACAACGTCCAGAGGAACACCAGGAATAACATCAGCATAAATAGGAACATCATCATTGTCAACACTACTGATAACAGAACTAATTACAGCGTTCAGAGGAACACCAGGAACAATAGTTATTCCGTCCACAGTAATGATAATCCTCAATTTACGAGGACCAGCCATCAGTCGAGGACATTTTTGGATCCTCTCTTCAGTTTCATCTCTACAGTCCCTCTTAGCAGAACTCATTTTCCTCTTAATACTCTATGTTAATTTTTTTCTATGCTTGGTGTAATTTATATATATATTTATAAGGAAAACCCTAATTTCTTAGGTTTTCCATCATTATGTTAAATCACGTATTCTTTGGTATTTACATCGAATATTGTAGCAATATAAGGAGATATGGAATGAATACTTTCATGTTGATCTAATTTCCTTTTTAATATAATATACATAACGAACATAACAAACTAAAATAAATTATGATCTCATGAGATATATGGAATGAATATTTTCATATTTATCTAATTTCCTTTTTAATTTAATTACCTAGGTCGGTTGGGGTGGCCCGGCCGGCTGGACCATAGGTGTAACGCAAAAAAAGGAAAAAACCAAATGTTGGATAGTTAAACAATTGGGTCAAGACTTATTGTATATATATAGACATCCAATACACCTGTTGGCTAATTTTTTTTGGTTTTCCATCTTAAATCACTATTCTTTTGTATTTACACCGAATATTTCAATTTCCACATTACTAAAAAATGAGATATTGTAGCAATATAATGAGATATAGAATGATATTTTCATGTTTATCTAATTTCCTTTTTAATCAAATATACATTCCGAACATAACAAACTAAAATAAATCATGATCTCTTAGAGCAACTGCAGTGGGGAGACTATAACCAAAGACTAAAAACCAAAAAAATTTGGAAAAAATGGGTTTAATCCGTGGTGCGACGCTACGGTGGGAAAACCAAATTTGGTGGGGCGCAACTTTAAGTTGCTCCCCACTTTTTTTTTTTTAAAAAAAAAAATTCGGGCGTAACTCAAAGTTACGCCCGATCATCAGGCGCAATTTAAAGTTGCGCCCCAATCAGGCGAACTTTAAAGTTGCGCCCCAATTTTTTGTTTAATTTTTTTTATTTCGTTCGTAACTTTAATCTGCGCCCCACCAGGCGCAACCTTTAAACTTCGCCCGACCAAAGACCAAACCAAAGACCAAATATAGTTTGGTTTTTGGTTTTAGTATGGTATTTGCTCTTTACTCCTCTCCGTAGTGTCTGGGTTTTCGACCAAATTTTTAGTTTTAGTCGACCACTGTGGTTGGTCTAAGAGCATCTCCAATAGAGGGTGAAAATTTTATTTTTTTATGACACATAGGATTTTAGACCCTCATTTACATAAAATGCATCTCCAATGGTGGGTCCTATTAAGTAGGAAGGGTGTCAAAATAAATGCGAAGGTCTTAGAGAAAGTCTTATTTAGACCTTGACAATGACCTCCATGTCATCTTTTGAATTATATTTTAAATTTTTATCTATAAATAAATTTTTCTAAACCAATAAGAAAAAGGGAATCAATTTAATCATTATCCAAAAATAACAAATCTTAGAAATATGATCCCCACCATTGGAGATAGTTCATGAGCAAAACATTACTATTTTTGCCACAAACAAATCACCCCATAAATAAGGATCTAAATAAAAATTTCACGTAGGATTTTTAGCACCCACTGTTGGAGATGCTCTTAGGAAATACCCAAATAATTTTTCTACTTTTCGACTAATTACCTAGGTCAGTTGGAGTGGCGCCCGGACGGCTGGACCATAGGTGTAACGCAAAAAAAAGGAAAAAACCAAAGGTTGGCTAGTTAAACAATGACCCAAACTAATTGTACATTTCAACATAGAAAATAATACAAACACCAAAAAAAAAAAAAAAAAAAAAACACAACTACAAGAGAAAAATAAGCTACATAGATAACCCAAGGAATAAATTGTACATAGAATAAAACCCAAATACCAAAAAAAAACATCACAACTACAAGAAAAAAAAAAGCTATATAGATAACCCAAGGAATGTGTTAGTTGCATGGACATCATGAGTACACGTTTCCGATTGTCCACCAAAATTCTTCAACGAGACAGTGCTCCTCATATGAGGAATAATTGCAATACTTCTTGTTTCCCACAATAGTTTCCCCCCCAATTTCCGTCCAAGTTCTGGTGAGTGCATTGTAACGCAATAAACGCCCATTCTGCCACAATAGGAGGTCCTTGTTTTTTTCCAAAAGCTATCGGGTAATAGGTATGCCACCTTTCATCCTCATCCTTTTCCAAGAAAATGCTTATCTCATGATTCCAATTCCATTCCCCGCCATGTGCCCATGTATGAATTTTTTTTTTGGAAATGGGTGCCCAAAAATCTATCCGGGGCTGATTAATCCCCTCATCGTAGGCCTCAGGGATGTAGTAAAATAAAAGGCGAACTCCGAACATAACCATGCCAAGTTCTGGGAATTCACTATCAGGAATATGATGCGGGGGTGGAGAATGTTGATGGAACGTATCAGTTTGTAAATTGAAAGATATTATGCCAATATCCCGCTGACAACAATCCTTCCAAAAAATACAACCATGTGCGTACACACCTGAACTCCGAAAAGTATAAGGAATCTCCTCTGCTATGTTCCTCCATCCCCTCTTGTCTCCTATAGTGTGTATTTGAACTTTACCATCCATGTGAATTCGAACAACCTTGTACTCATTGGTACGTTTGATCTTTGAAACCCCAATTACATTGTATTGTGGATACCATGAAAGTACTTGATCTCGTGCAATTGGGATGCATAGTTGTGGCAGATATAGGTGCTCACCAGTTTATGGATTCATAACGTATACAGGATCTTGTATGCCGTGGTGTGAAACATAAAAACATACCAGACCATTGTAGATTCCAACTATTGGGTACAACTTACTCAAATCTTCATGGGTTCCATCATTCTGGGCATCGTGATTGTTGGCTGTTACGATCGGGCTGAAATCTTCCTCTCTATAAAAGAGTTGAGTAACTTCTTTCCCTATTCTTGGTGTGACACTAAAAAGGAGTCCAATTATTTTGTCCCCGAGGATAGTATTCCACTCTTTGGAAACACATTTGCTTTCTAAAATGCTTTCAGCAGTTTGGAGGTGCTGTAGTATCTTGGTAGTTAATTCCGGCAACATATCCATCACTATTATACTGATGAAAGATTATCAAAAAAAAAAAAAAATTACAAGCTTTTAGGATTTTCTTAATATTGTAGAATGCTTCAAGCAGGTACGAGTAAAGCTTATATAGACATCCAATACACCTGTTGGCGAATGGTCGCGTCCATGATGAGCAGGCATTATTTGAATGGTCACGTCCTTAATGAGCAGGCAAGTAACGCATATTTGCCCGTTTTATCTTATAAGCGGTTAAAAGGGAACAAAATCTAAAGGATAACCATTACGTCATGAAGTAAGTCTGAAAGGACATGACATTTTAGTAGGGTGTTATTATTTCTTTGAATTCAACCGCTGCATGCGTCTCTTGGGAATAGGTCTTTAAGAAAAAAGAAAAAAAATAAGATAATTAATGTGAAAGAGAGAAAATTAATCCAAGAGAGGAGAAGAAGAAAAAAAGTCTCAGAGATAACAATGGCTCCGAATAACCCAGAAAAAGGGAGTGGTTCCAAACCATCAAAAGGCAAGACCCCAATGACAACGGAAGAAGTTGATAAGGAGGAGTGCTTGAAGAGAAAGGAAGTGATGATGAGGTTCAAATTAGCAGTATGTGAAATGAATTTGGAGCAACTAGAGAAAGCTAAGTACCATATATCGAAAGAAATAAGATTGAATAAGAATAAAGAAGAGGCAAGGAATATGAGAGAAGAGGAAGAAGTAGGTTTGCAGAACAATAACCAAGATGATGATATGGATTTGTTGTGGAATGATTTTGATCATGCAAATTCAGTATGCGCAGAAAATGAAGAGACAAAGATGAGAAGCATAGAGAAAGTAAAAGATGAAGAATACCCAGAAGAATTTTTGCAATTGTTGCAGAAAAGGGAAAGGAGACAAGGTGTGTTTTTAATGAGAAGGATTAGGTCTAGAAGAGCATCAATTTATGCTGGAAGATATAAGGATTATAAAGACCACCCTGTGAATGAAATCAGTGTAGAGGATGAGTATCAGGCGTACCTATCACTTAACAACACATGAAAATGAGGTCATACTCAACATAGTGATCGATTCTCGAAACCGATATGCGATCGGATAGGGAAAAGTCTGGATTACGACTCCGAGTGATGGGGGCAATGTAAGGCTCTACCGATTTCAATTTTCTTATACCGGTGAATTTTTTGGGTTAAGTTGCTTAATGGAAATGATGATACAAATTTTGCGAATGGTTATACAAGTTACTATTTTGAAGAAATAGGTATCATCAAAGTACATAGAAAAATTGGAATTAAGAGTGGTCTAATGGGAAATTGTGGACTGTGGGACGATCGAATCTTGTTCTGTTTTTTGGAATTTATGTTTTGGATTTAGGATTTATTTTCATGTTTTTTGTAATGTTAATGACTGAATGGTGTTGGAGTTGCTTAATTAATGATTGTTTAATGACTGTCTAATGGATTAATCTTTTTGTTTAATGACTGTTTTTTTGTGTATGATTGAATGGTGTTGGAGTTGTTGGTTGCATTGTCAAACTCAATCTATGACCAAAGAACTGGATAGGAGTATATAGAAAGCACAAGTACTGTGTTGAAAACTCGGAAAAATCACGCCTAATTTTATTACACTATATTACATAAATTTGACATTGCATTGAAATCACAAAGGATTGCTAAAATTACATGGATTCTATAAGACTAGGTCCATCAAGGGGAAGGGGTCTTCCTGGCTTTCGTCTACAAAAAGAATCCCGATTAGTCACGTAATCAACATTTTTTTGTTCGACTTCTCAAAAATCTTTTTCATTCGTGAGCATTTTCAAGAATATCATCATTGATTTGTCTATCAATCACTTATACCTTTTGCATCTCAAATTCTCACTTCTTTTTACATTTTTATGTTTCTCTCTCGGATTTACTTTAATGAACACATAAAAGTCTCCCTATAGATTCACATAATTTATAACCATAAATACAACTGGAATACAAAAATGCCTCCCTATTTTTCCGTATTTAGATAAATCATATATATATATATATATATATATATATATATATATATATATATATATATATGTGTGTGGTGTTGTTCGCGTATATGACCATATATTCATCGATATGGAAACTGCTAACGCTGCAACACCAAGATGCAGGATGCGATGGTTTTAGTTGGAGCGAGATAATCAAAGAAACTTTCGAATAATGTGGTTTTTGTTTTTAGAAATTGTTTAGTTTGATTATTATTATTTATTTTTTTAAATGTTGAGGATGTTGGTATTATTTTGCTTCGTTTAGTTTTATAAAAATATTGGTTCTTTAAATTCTTTGCTTGATATTTTTTTGTTAATTAACTCGTTGAGTCAACCCAATTCAGTTTTCCATAATATACCTTGTATAAACATAAGCCCTTATGATAGTTATCAGATTTTAATTTTAATTTAGACTCGACCAAATGGAAGAAATATAGCAATAATTTATGGAAAGACTGGACCACAAGGGATCTTGGCACCAATGCCAAATTTGGGTCAACAAAAAAAAATGTGGCAGACATTTTAGAAACAAAAATAATCTTTCTATATTATTTGGCAAAACAGAAGAAGAGGAGTACTGAAGAGATCTATCTTTTCTTTTGCATGTACCCAAGAAAGCAGTAGTGTGGTGATTGACAAATACTGATTTTGAAGGAGAGAATACTCTAGAAGGTTTGATAACACCCATAACCCTATCAGTATCTAAGGTAATATATATATATTTCCAAATAATATGGTCCCAAGTTTTACCAAAAATAAAATGTTAACAAATTCAAAAAAAAAAAGGAAATGTTTTATTACACAATTAATAAAAATAAATAAAAAGGCTTCATTGCTCTGATCAAAGATACTGCTACATTTAAGAATAATACTTATTTAGGTAAGCCAAGAGTGTGAGAACTGAGAAGCATATAGTTAGGTTGTTTTCTTTCTCTTCTTTATATCTTGTTACCAAAAAAAGTAAATTAAGAAATAAGTGTGGCTATACCAACTTTTTATTGTTTTTGATAAGACCAAAAATTATCAGATCTTGTGGGGTATACAATAAAGGCTCTTGTTGTAATACAATTATACTTCTCTTTCAGTCACACATAACAAGAAGTCCCAAAGTACAACTACCATAGGAATGTACCCCTAAAATCCAAAAACCAATCATAGGAATTTTCCATATATATACTCCTAGTATTTAGTGATGAGGCTGGTATTTAGGATAGGGTCCCACTAGATATACCCCTAAGATCATAAATGCTTTTTGGTGCAATTTTTTTGATTATATAAAAGGCTAGTTTGGTATTGCAGTGAATTTTATAAAAGAGCTTTTCTTTGTCTTTGTCTTTGTGCGTTCTTTGTCTTTGTCTTTGTGAAAATAAATCGGTATGAGGTTTGGTAAACTATAATTTAAAAAGCACTGTGCAATTAACAAATTGTAAATTCTGTTTGGTAAACTGGTATTTAAAAGTGTTGGTGATGTAGTTAATGACGAAAATAGACATATTTCAAAAATTAGTTTTAATACAATTTTATTATAATAAATTATATTTCTAATTTTAATATATTTAATAAAATATAAGTAATATTTTTTTTAAATTTTTTGATTGTTTTTATTATTTAATTAAAAAAATTATCATTAGGGTTTGCTATGAAAATATTATTATTTAAAAAAAAATTTTCAAAAAAAATATTTATTAAATTTATTATTTTTTCATTTTTCATTTTAATATTTATTAATTTTTTATTATTTTATAGAATAATTAGTTTGTAATTATTATAAATTAGGTATTGTTATTCAAAAAGGTGTTGGAGCCCAGCTTGTTGCTAGGTTGCCAACCATTAGTTTGTAATTCTTTATTTTCTTCTTGATATGTGAGGGTTGTCTTAACCAGAAAAAAAAATTTATATAATAATTTTAATTATTATTGTATTTATTATTTTAAATAAAAAATGAAAAAAATAGAGAAATAAAATGAAATTAGAATTATAATGTCAAATGTACAATATTTGAGGGTAAAACTTGTCTTTATAATAAATTAACAAGGTTAAAATAGAGAATCAGTTAAATCAAATTATGTGGGTCCACAACTTCTGCTTTTCCTGCTTTTAAAAGTTAGTGCTGAGTAGCTTTTAAAAGCAGGCCTAAAATGAAAGTGCTTCTCTCCAAAAGCACTTTGAATTTTTTTACCAAACACAATTTTTGGTAAAAATTTGTTACAAGTTTGTTACAAAGTGCTTTTGGTTGAAAAAAATCAATCCAAACGGGGCTAAAATCCCAATTCATATTCTTAGAAGCCTAGCTAGCTCTTACAATTAAATTTGTATTAAAAGAACCAATCGATCAGTATTTATTTTTTAAAATACTGGCCGATAATATAGGATTTTATCATGTTTGTGCCTTTAATCTGGACGAAACATGAAATATCAAGGATACATATGGATACATGAAATATCCGTGCCTTTAAATGTTCCATATATATGGATATCTGATAATATCGCATTATTGGTCGTATCGGACCGATCAACCGATAATATTGGCAAGGATATTTGGGGATGTTAGGTTATCAGGTGTAACTAGTTTATTTGATTGGTCGGCATTATTAATTCACGAACGACTATGATTGGCTTCGTCGACAAGACTCGATATCCAATTTTTTGACCAATGTCACTCTTGGACATGGCTTATTCAGCTAAACCAATTTTAATTTCGATGTCACGATCTTAGAGAGTATAGTTCATCCAAATATAAGTTTCCGAGAGTATTTCCACCAACATAAATTGATCGATGGTAATTTTCCATTTTTATCGATGTCACTCTTGGACGAGCTTCTAAACCCCTGATTTTTATTTCGATGTCAAGATATCTTAGCAAGTATATTTCATCCAAATCTAAGTTTCGGAGATCACCGAGATAAATTGGTTTAATTTTCTATTTTTACCGATGTCACTCATGGACGAGCTTGTAAACCAATTTATATTTCGATGTCACGATCTTAACAAGTATAATTTATCGTCCAAATCTATTACGGGGAATATCTCCACCAAGATAAATTGATTGACGGTAATTTTCCATTTTTACCGATGTCACTCTTGAACGAGCTTGTAAACCAATTTTATTTCGATGTCACGATCTTAGCAAGAATTTTTCGTCCAAATCGCTAAGTTTCCGGGGAGTATTGCACCGAGACAAATTGCTTAATGCTAATTTTCCATTTTTACCGATGTCACTCATGGACGAGCTTGTAAACCAATTTATATTTCGATGTCACGATCTATGGTAATTTTCAATTTTTACCGATGTCACTCTTGGACGAGCTTCTAAACCAATTTTTATTTATTTCGATGTCACGATCTTAGCAAGAATTTTTCGTCCAAATCTAAGTTTTCGGGGAGTATTTCCACCGAAACAAATTGCTTAATGCTAATTTTCCATTTTTACCAATGTCACTCTTGGACGAGCTTGTAAACCAATTTATATTTCTTCCAAGTTAAATTCCTTGATGTTAATTTTCCACCCAATTTTTTTATTTTATATTGTAATATTTTTAGTGTTCATTAAGTGTTTTATATTATACTATATTTATTTACTTTCCAAAGCTATACTTGTTCACTAGCCAAGTTATCTTGCTTGTACGTGGCTAAGCTAGAGGTTGAATATTAAGGTGAAAACGTGTGTGAGGGTATAAAACACGAGCAAGAGAGACTAGGAGAGTACTACTCGGCTTTAATGATTTTAATGATCGTCTTGGTGGCTTCCCATGTTCTTATTCATTAAAATCATTATCCAAATGTTTTCACCATAGCTTTTCTCAAATGCCTCCCAAGAAGCAAAACCCTTAGGAGGAGGATCATTTTCAACATGGATCATTTTCTTAATATGAACCAATTCTCATTCTTCATCGACAAAATCTTCTAGTATATCACCAATGCTTTCCACAAAGTCATCCCACGAAGCAAAGCCCTTCGGAGGAGGAGGATCATTATTAATAAGACCATTGGCAAGAACCACACATTTCTCATTAGAACTCATCCTCTCAATTCCTTATTTATTTTACTTATGAACGAGGTATCTAATTTCTTATTTCTAGGATCCAAATCTAGCTAAATATAATTTTTTTTTTCTTTTTTCTATACATATCTAGTATGCAAATATAAATATAGTGGGTGGGTTATGTTTACCATGTATAACAAACGAAAATCAAGGTGATATATGGAAAGTGCGATTTTGCGGATTTTGCGAGACCGAGCAGAAAAATATTGCATTTATTAGGATTGTAAGATTAGACTGCTGATTGTCAGTTCTAATTAGATGCCTATAATCTTGCCGTAACCCTAAAGATATCTCTAAATATCCTGACACGTTAAGCATGCATGTCAACACTTGTTAAAATTAAAATTTTACCTTCCTTATTTAACAAAATACTCCTTCCTTATTGAATTTCAAACGCTACATTATTACTACAATCATAATTGAATTTTTGCAAAATTATTATGGTGATTATGAAGTATGAACATCTCTATGTTTCAGATTTTAGGTTTAATTTTATGTTGTTGTTTTGCATTTTCTAATGCTGGTGATTGATTTTCAGCCATCTCTTAATCTTCTTATCTCTGCAAATTTTCTTTATTCTTTTGGTTTGATTTAGAGTAATTGCAAGTATATCAGTTTGTGCGGAATTGCACACTCCTTAACGAGTGTATATTTCACATTTTAATCTCCACCCTTGATTTAATTTAGGGAGTTATGTAAATAGGGTCGTGATTCTAAACATGGAGGGTAATGGGGCCATCCGTTAAATAATCAACCAATCAGAAGAATATGTGAAATATACAGTCGTTAGAGGAGTGTGAACAGATTTGGACTCCTCATCCTTTTGTAGAGTGGTTAGATTAACCATAAATGTCCATTTATGGCGCATGGTTAAACATCTAGTCCCTTGGAAGACCACGCGTCTTTAGTCTCAAGACGCAATTTTTCAAAATAGGCCGAGTACATCATTATTATCCTCTCCAGACTTGTCTCATCTCTTAATTGCACACGGCGGTTACCTAATTTGAAGGCCATAATCAGAACATTATGGTTCACCAGGGTTCACAAGTTTAGCTCATGTATCATGCCATGTCTCAAGTACCTAACCAAGTGACCAACAATTAAAATCAAAAAATGGTCAAACATAAGAGGTCATGTATATTCATTTAGTTTTAATTAGTAAACAGATGGGCCATATCTTGTCTTTGCAAAGATGGCTTGGCTCAGGCATCATGCCATATCTCAATACCCTGGTTCCTGACCAACGACTCAAATGAGCCACAAAAATCTACCAATATTATTTCAACAGCGCCTGAGACATAACTCATTACCATTTCATCTAATTCCATTCATTTGAGCCGCACAACACTTCATCTGCAGAAAACTTCATCAACAACAATGAATCAATTGATTCTTCTGTGAAAGATCGATTCAGGCCTAGATTTAAGTTTAATCGATCTCTTATAGAAGTATTGATAGTGATTCATAATTTTGGAAATGCAAATCTTTGTCATCTTCATCTAAGGTATTTCTCATTCATTCATTTGGGGTTTAATGATTTTACAAATTGGAGGTTACACACTACTGATTTTGAATGGTACAATTTCTGATGGTGATTATGAACATCTCTATCTTTCCGATTTTAGGTTTATTACGTTGTTGTGAATTGTATCCTATTTTTAGAATGTTTTGGTGATTATGAACATCTTTATCTTTCAGATTTTAGGTTTATTATGTCGCTGTGAATTGTATCCTGTTTTTAGAATGTTTTGGTGATTATGAACATCTCAATTGCATGATTTATGCCTCCACCAAGTAGTTTTATATGTCAGTTGACAGATGATCTTAAACTCAGACATAGTATTTGGTTGTAGGATGTCAGCATTGGTGAATAAAGCTTGTATTATGTTTTGAGAAGCAGCATCTCAGGAGTCTTTGTGGTTTGTATTTACTGTCAGATTGTAGAATCAAATTAGGTGTGCATAAGGCTCCACGAAGTAGTGTTCATGTCAGTTATGTGCAAGTCAAATACACGCAACCAACGCAAGCCAATTTTTGTTAGTCATGTATTTGACAGAAGACTAGGTGTGAGTTTACTTGATATGCTTGACTTATTTAGTGATTGTAGATTAAGACTAGGTGTGTATATGCCTCTCCACCAAGTGAATTAGAATGCATGGAGAAACACTAAAGTGACTTGTTTTCAGTATGCATTTGTTTTCTATACATTTTAGTCTTGTACATTTTCTAGTTCTTTGATTGTAGTTTTAGTTTCTGGAATACATCTTGCATCTCCAACATTATCGACACACAATCGGTGGACAATATAAATAAGCTGACTTCATCATATTGCATTTAAAAAGTTACAACGATTCTGTTCATTCAGTCTTGAGCAATATTTAGCAAACAACACTATCATTTCATATCCACTTACATGTTCATAAACTAAAACATACCCATTTACAAGTATTTCACCATATTACCCACAAAAAGTCCAAATACCAAAAAGAAAATGAAAAAGAAAAATAAACATAACATTACCCCGCATTTTCAGGTTTCCATTGCTGTAACCAAAAAAGAAACACATGATTCAGTGACTTACCATTTGCATTAGACCCCTCTCCATTTGAATTCTTCTCTGTACTTTGATGATAATATCTATCTCTTAACCATTTTTTAACATTATGTTATCATTTCCATTCGAGCACTTACCCAAAAATCCACCATCTCTCTACAGAAGAATTCAAATGTCGATAAGGCTTACTCATTGTCATACACATCACTCGGAATCGGAATCATCGTAGTTCATCTTCCTCCTCAACAGACTCCTCTTCCTCCTCATCGACCCCTCTTCCTCATCAAACCCCTCTTCCTCCTCGTCTTCATCTCGCATCTTTCCGCTTCGAATCGGGTCTTTTGGTCCAACAATGAATCATTAATCCCAAATATCTCATCTTGGCGAAATTCCTTAATTATCTCTTGTAGATGAAACAAGATGTGTATCACTTCGATGATCAACAAAAACAAGAGGCTCTTCATCTTCTAAGCATCACCGTCATGCGGCCCCGATTCTTTCTTCATTACTGCAATTTTAGCCAACCTCATCTTTTTACCCTGCACTTCCTAGAATTTTTCCTCCTCTTCTTCATCTATGAAAAAATCATGATGACGCTTCTTTGGCAAAATCATGCATCTTAGGTTTTTCAACTGGTTTCTCTTCTTCTTTGTTTTCATCCAATAAGGCATGCATATCTTCCCAGAGAGGTTGGAGTTCAATATCATATAACAAGTCACTTACTCTCTTTTGTACCTTCTCCAGATCATCCTTGGTCATCTGCCCAATCATATGCATAGTGGCTGATAACCTTTCTCGTTTTTCTTTCTCTTCCAACTCTTTCAATAGTTTCTCTTCAGTCATGGGGGCTTTACCCTTTCGTCTGTGTTGATCATCATCACCATCCATTTTGATTGATTTGATTTATAAAAACTTAGTAAACAGGAGTCTCCCTATACAAATTTCATTCCGAAATTTTTTGCTCTCTCTCTCTCTAACTCTTTGGTTTCCTGTTAATACTCTATCTACTCTATCAGGAACTATAAATTCTTGGAGGGTCACGTCTGCTCCCAAGATAAAGGCTTAATCAAACACGTTCCCTAGTCTAGCCCACTATGTCATAATGACGTGATAAACCTAGGTAAAATGGCATTTTGGTTAATTAAAGTAGCTTTAATTTAATTAGGGTGGGACTTGGGTTGGGTTGACCCGCCCAACCCATGCCCAACCCGAACGTTGGGCGGACATGAGCAACGTATTTCAGAACTTTGGGCAAGTTTGGGCATAAATTTTATAAACCCGAGCTAAATTTGGGAAAGCATGGACACAAATATTTCTAACCCAAGTAACCCGCCCAACCCGAAGAACTATGACATAGTCATATAAAACTATTTTTTATAATTGGTATTATTATTTATTTAGAGTAATTTTAGTATTTATCTTTAAATATAATAATGAAAAATATATATTATATCTAGATAAATTTATTCTTATGACCCTGGAAATTATGGGTCTTACACTTTTGGCACCCGGGGTTATTTAATAAATTTGCTAATTATTCTACTGGCCCTGGAATATTATAGGAAGCAGGATTAACAAAAAGCTTTCCAAATATATAAAATTTGTCGAATTCTTACGTATGATTTGTGAGACATGTTATGTTTAAGTTGGCATGACGATTATACCCTAAAGGATATAGTTTATCATTTGATAACATCATGGAACATCTTTATCCAAATGGCCCTCCTTCTTTTTTAAGGGTTATTTCAATAAAATGAGTTAATTCTTTTAAAATTGAGTTTTAATCCAAAGGCCATTTGAGTAAGAGAGAGTGAGGGGAGGGCCAAACACTTAATTCCCACTATATCTATCTCATTAATTTTATTGGATAAAGAGTATTACATTAACTAGTTGGAAGCCTAACAAGCTAAGCTCCAACAACATACTACTACATTATTTGAACAGGTTTTTGTGCTAACCTACCAACGAGCCTCATGGGTAACCTATCCAAGGGAGCCGAAGCAGATGGGGGGGCTTAGATTGTGTCACAAGGGGGGAAAACTAACACTACCTTCCATGTTAATTCCTGCAATATTACGCCATTGGGGGCTTGAACCAGGTGATAGAATGTAGTTGTTTGGATTTTTCTGTTAACTAGAGAATGAATGTATGGATTGTTGAAAAAAATTGATTCTTAAATCATGGTGGGGTTTTGTATGCAGATGGGTTTTAGCAATGTTGGATGAGTTTGGATTTGGCTATAATGATTGTTGAATTAATATTCTGTCATGCTAGGATTAGTAGTAATAGTACTAGGCTTGCACATAGATTTTTTTTTGGAATTGGGCCTAAAATAGTCTTTGAATTAATCTTAATCCAACAAAATTTTATAAACTGGAGTAATACCACCATCTTAAATAAAGACATTTTATATACCCTATTGATTAATTAATTCGATCATTCCTACCCATCTCTACTTAACAATCATTGGAAATTTAGAATCATTCACCAAGAACATTGCTTGTTTGTACATTTTCGTATTCAATCCATTTCGTTGAAATCAAAAGAGCAAGAAAAACTGACACTTTATGTTCAAACCCTTCAAACATGCATACATCCATCACAAGTTTAATCTGCTGCTAAAAATTCAAACAACTGGAAGAACACAACTAGTTTAATTACATCTAAAGAAGGACAAAGCAAAATGAATACGACTTCTAAACACCCGACAAAGCTACGGTGCCATTACAACTTTCTTTTTACAATCAAAATTCAAAGATGCGCATTACTAATCTACGACATAAAAAGTTTATTGTATTCAATCCATTACTCTTTGAAATAAAAAGAGCAAGAAAACTCGACAAATTTCTTCAAACCCTTCGGACCTACATCCATCACAAGTTTAATACTTTTGAAAATTCAAACAACTAGAAGAACACAACTAGGTTAATTACATCTAATTAAAGAAGGACAAAGCTAATGTAATACCACTTCTAAACACCCGATGCACTGCCATTACAACTTTCTTTTACAACTAAAATTCAAAGTCGCAACATTACTAATCTACGACATAAAAAAGGTTAATCCTAACTACTGCAACTCTCCCGGCTGCTATATTTACAATGCACCTGCTGCAAACTGAACCCCAAAAACACCTTATATTATAAGATCTTGTACATCACATCTTCAAACTCTTGCATCTTCCTCTTCTTCCTCTCTGCTTCTTTTGCTCTCTCATCTCTCTTCATCGAATCATCACTGCTCTCCTCATCTTCTACTCCTTCATAGTTCTTTTCTTCATCTTCACTATCACTTTCAGTCGCACTACGAGTTTTTCCCCATGAACACTTCCACTCTCCTCGTCGTTGAAGCTTCTCCCTGCGTTGGCGTGCATCTATGGCATCTAACTTTCTCATCCACAACTGAAATTCCTCATCATTTTCAACCTTTAATCTTTGAAATTCTTCTCTCTCTTCTTGTCTTTCTTCTTGGTGATCTCCAGATTCATAAAAGCGATCAAATTTTCCATCTCTAAGCTTGTTAAAGCCTCAATCACACTCTTTGCATGTCGTATGGCAGGGGAATCAGCCATTTCACTATTCCTTAACCGCCTCTCTTTCTCTTTCTCTGATTTCTATTTTTGGTTTAATAATCTGTTTATCTCTTTATTATCTTTATAATGATGGTGGTAGTTTAACCATAAATGGTCATTTATGGCATTTGGTTAAAAGTCTTGTCACTTGGATATTCACGCCACTTCAATGCCATGCGCAATACCATTATTAATCTACTAAACCCTATTTTCAAAGTCTAATGTCAGATTATCAAAGAGTATCTTCAACCCTTTAGATACGTACCATCATTACTCTACTAAACCCTATTTTTAGTCATTGTTGGTAAACATAATGATGGTGTTAGGTAGTATTTCTGGTCTTTAATATGGAAATTTTGCGTATGCTAACATTATTAGAGTTCAAGCATTTAAAGCACTAAAATGTGGAGTCGTTGAAGCAGTTTAGTTTTTTCAGAACACTAATTTTAAACATCTAACGATTGGCAGCTTGGTGGATTGATTCGTTACCTAACTCCTTCGAGGTCATGCGTTCGAATATGGGCAATATCTTTTTATTAATTTTTTCAAAACGAACTTTTTAACCACGTTATAAAACCAGCGTGTCTATAGAACGCACACTATGGACACACATATACCAGCGTGTCCAAAGAAGAACTTTTTGGCACACTTTCAACTTGGCGTGTTTATTTAAATGTTGAGTAGTTCAACCCGTCTAGTATTTTCAAAACACTAATCCTAAACATCTAAAGATGGGCAGCTTGGTGGATAGGTACGTTATCTAAATCCTTCGAGGTCATGCGTTCGAATATGGCGAAAGATTTTTATTAATTTTTTAAAAACGAACTTTTTAGCCAAGTATAAAACAGACGTGTCTATAGAACGCACACTATGGGCACACATATACTAGCGTTTCCAAAGAAGAAATTTTTGGCCACACTTTCAATGTGGTGTGTCTATATGTCCTACACTATGGACACGCATATACCGGTGTGTCTATAAATCGTACACTATGGACACGCTGGTATAGGTGTGTCCAAAGAAGAACTTTTGGCCACACTTTGAATTTGGTGTGTCAATCAATCGTACACTAGGGACACACACTTTAAATAGCGTGACTAACATTTTGGACACGCCACAACTACTTAATGTGGTCATATACTGGTCTATAAACACGCCCAATACCTAATGTGGCTATAGACTGGTCTATAAACACGCCCAATCAAAAATTTGAAGTTAACGTGACTAAACGGCTGAAATTTTGACACGCTAGTAGCCCTGGCGTGGCTGAAAGCACTTATATGAACACGCCCATTGAACATGACGTGTCTATAGGGTAGAAGTATACCCTATAGACACGCCAAAAACAAAAAGGCGTGACAGGGAAATTTATATCTGGCGTGGCTAAAGGTCATTTCTGTACTAGTGTCTGTGCCAATGGAAAATCATGTCAGCCATACCGACCGCGCCAAAGCATGCCAACCATGCTAGCCGAACCTTTGTGTCAATAGCAAATCATGCCAGCCACACCGACCGCGCCAAAGCATTCCAACCATGCTAGCCGCACCTCTGTGCCAATGGAAAATCATGCCAGCCACACCGACCGCGCCAAAGCATGCCAACCATGATAGCCGCACCTCTGTGCCAATGGCAAATCATGCCAGCCACACCGACCGCGCCAAAGCATGCCAACCATGCTAGCCGCACCTCTGTGCCAATAGCAAATCATTCCGACCACACGATCACAGCGCCAAAGCATGCCAACCATGCTAGCCGCACCCCGTGCCAATGGCAAATCATGCCGACCACACCGACCGCGCCAAAAGCATGCTAACCATTTCTAGCCGCACCTCTGTGCCAATGGCAAATCATGCCAGCCACACCGACCGCACCCAAGCATGCCATGCTAGCCGCACCTCCGTGCCAATGGCAAATCATGCCAGCCACACCTACTGCGCCATGCCAAACGCACCTCTCCATGGCCCCATGCCGCGCCACCATACTGGACTTCACAACGCGGCTATCAAAACGAAGCGTGCAATAATCAACGGTTGCCCTTCAATCCCATGAGCAAATCCTGGCCGTCTAAGGTTACCAAACGACCTTTGCCCCAAAAACCCTAGCTTGGTCACGCACCTATCCCAAGCTAGTCACGCCATGCGCCTATGGCAAACCCTTGGCCCCACATGCCAAGCCAAAACCGCACCTAGCCCAAGCTAGTCACGCCATACGCCTATGGCAAACCCTTCACCCCACATGCCAAGCCAAAACCGCACCTAGCCAAAGCTAGCCACGCCCAAGGCGAACCCTTGTCCACACATGCCAAGCCAAACCAAACCTAGCCAAGATAGCCGCGCCATGCCAAACGCACTTTGCCTTGGCCCTAGCCATGCTAGTCACATCATGCCAAGCCAAACGCCCTTGCCTTGGCCCTAGCCACGCCATACGCCCATGGCAAACCCTTGGCCCTACATGTCAAGCCAAACTAAACCTAGCCAAGCTAGCCGCGCCATGCCAAACGCACTTTGCCTTGGCCCTAGCCATGCTAGTCACATCATGCCAAGCCAAACGCCCTTGCCTTGGCCCTAGCCACGCCATATGCCCATGGGAAACCCTTGGCCCCACATGCCAAGCCAAAATCGCACCTAGCCAAAGCTAGCCACGCCCAAGGCGAACCCTTGGACCCACATGCCAAGCCTAAACACACCCTAGCCGCGCCACCCTGTTGGCCTTCCCTACGCGGCCACCAAAACGAAGGCGTGCAACAATCTACGGCTGCCCTTCAAACCTAGGAGAAAATCCTAGCCATCCAAGGTTACCATACGACACATGGTAACCTTTGGCCCGAAAACCTAAGTTTGGTCACGCCAAACCTTGCCATGCCAACGACATGCCAACCTAGCCGCGCCACCACGTTGGCCCTCACTACGCGGCCACCAAAACGAAGGCGTGCAACAATCAATGGTTGCCCTTCAATCCCATGAGCAAATCCTAGCCATCCAAGGTTACCAGACGACACATGGTAACCTTTGGCCCAAAAAACATAAGTTTGGCCATGCCAAACCTTGCCATGCCAACGACATGCCATCCTAGCCGCGCCACCCTGTTGGCCCTCACTACGCGGCTACCAAAACGAAGGCGTGCAACAATCAACGGTTGCCCTTTAATCCCGAGGAGAAAATCCTAGCCATCCAAGGTTACCAGACGACACATGGTAACCTTTGGCCCGAAAACCTAAGTTTGGCCATGCCAACCTAGCCGCGCCACCACGTTGGCCCTCACTACGCGGCTACCAAAACGAAGGCGTGCAACGATCAACGGTTTCCCCTCCTCTCAAGATGCAAAATCTTGACCGTCGAAGGTCACCAGGCTGGTAAGTTTCCCGAGCTTGACTTGCCAAGCCACAACAACGTGCTACATGTTTTCCAAAACATTCAAGACATCAACACAAACTGGGGGATCCTCTTTGGATATTGGTTTGGCGGTTTACAGCGTGCGGCGTACACTACGCCCGTCATAAGGAAGTGTCATAAGGGTGAGGCGGTTAGTAAATACGGGAAGTTATGTGTGAAACGTTCATGGGGACATAAAGCACATGCGTTAACAACTTTATGGGACATCAATTCCATAACGTTAGAAGTTTCATGAAAACCAGTTTCATGCGTTAACCACTTTATGGAACATCAATTCCATGCATCGGTTACCACCTCCTCATATTTACTTCCCCATTCCTTAATGAGACCGAGTAACGTTTTTACTCCGACTTGTATAAATAGGTCTTACCTATTTCCATTGAACAACAAGTTCATACGGGAGATACAACACTCAGAAATACTTACTTGCTAGCTCACCTTGGGAGCTCTCTCAATTTTCTGATAACAAGTCGTAGTAACCCAACTACTCTTCCAGAATCAACTATTCTGGTCTCACCACTTTCCTTGCTTCCCTCCCCAAAACCAACCCATTCTCCTCCACTTTGTGACCTAGGCAAGTCTGGAACGGCCATTTCTTGGTTTAGGCCGGACTTGTACAGATTGATCTCTCGAATCTAAAGTACTCCCTTGCAGTACATTGTTTAGGGTTTAAATTGTTTCTTACTGCGCACCCCAATTACTGAAATCAGCAGAAACCATTTTCACCTACAAACAAAAATAAAAAAAAATTCTTTTGAATTTCATATCAACAATGGATCTTGTTCCGTAGATATTTTCGAGCGCTTTCCGAAAATATAAATTTTATTAAAATCCGACTTATATTTCGGAAGTTAAGAGCTTTTTCGCGATTAATTTTAAATTGGAGAAAGAAAAAGATATAGCAAATAATAAAGTTTAAAGGAAAGGGTATATATGACTAAATTATCTTATGCCTTTTTCATCCATACATATTGTTTAGAAGTCCAATACTACCAACCTTTAAAGGCCTATGGTCATATGACCCATTTCCGTAACAATAATACATCATGCTGTTCGTCATGTTCCAAAGGGGCTTTTGAGGAACCCACAATTGGGGGATATGAAAACTAATTGGGGGATATGAATTACTTCCCCCAACCCATGATTTCGGCTAAGGGGTGACCATTGGTTATGAAAATACTAAAATACCCTTCCCACAAAATAAAAATCAAAAACTTAAAATCAAAAAACAAAATCATATCCCCCATTTCCATCTCCACTTCTTATTAATCTTATTTAGGGGTGGAGATTTGAAACCCAAATATTTCTCATTCCCTTTCAAATTCTAAACTCTCCCCACTCTATATCAAATTCTCTTCTCCTCACTTTGGAAACCAATTTTTTTTTTATTCGGAAGTGATGAAGATCATCTTTGAAAGTGATGATGACCATGCCGGAATTTATGAAGACCATGCCGGTATCATGATACCGGCATAGTCTTCATATCAATGACCATCCAAGCGTGGGTGATTAATACCAGAAAAATTCAAAACGGAAGTGATGAAGACCATCGGAATTGATGAAGACCATATCTTAGGAACATGATACGGCAGATGCTCGAGAATTTCCTATTAATGCCTAGGTAGTCAAGTGAAAAAAAAATCAACATTCTGGATACTTTTCATCCTGTTAGGCATAGAAATTTAAGCAAAATACTATGCCGGAACATGTACCCAAGATGCTCGAATCCATGATTACCATCAATTTACTGTTCAAAACCAGGAAAAAATCAACATCAAAACCAGGATAGTGGCAAACAATTTATGAACATTTCCAACAATTGCCCGCATGGGTTTTTGGTTGAATACCATCCGGCACCAAGCTTTTCATTTGCAACAATGGTGGATTCAAAGAAAAAAATCAATTTTTCAACCTCTTATTAGCGGTAATTCTCTCATCACAATCATCTTCCATTTTCAAAAAAAAAATTCCACTCAAAATTTTTTCTCTCCTTCTACTCCTCACTCACACAAATTAAAATAAGAACACACACTAATCTATCCCCCAAATACTTAAGTTTTTTACTAATTATTATTAACCACTAAACATGATTAGTGAGGGGTAGATTAGGATTTAAAAAAATACTTAGATAAGGGGTGACCCAGCTTTGCTATTTGGATCCCTATTTTGTCTTGTAGCTATATCCCCAATTAGTTTTCATATCCCAATTAATCATTCCTTTTGAGGGACCAAAAGTGATGCATGGTTCTCTTTTTTCCCCTCATCTATTTTAACTTGGTGAAATTAGGTCGACGTGTAAGCACATGATCGCGAGGAGATTCTTGATTTTAATTCTTACTATTATTTTACTTACTTAATAATTTGAGTATTTTTACAAATACGCATACTTGCCAAAATGAGAAAGGTAGAGAAGAATGAAGGGAGGAGCTGTGATATTGCTGGCAATCCTGGTGTTGAGATTTCTTTGTTTTGGTCGACATCTAGTTTTCCGCATAGATTTTGGGACGTCATTGCAGTGAATTTCATGCAGGGAGTAATAGTCTGACTTTCACTTTCACATGGGTTTTTGCGTGAATTTCATGCAGGGTGTAATAACTCTCGCCAAAAGGGTAAGTAAGTAAAATAGAATGAAGAATAGTTAGTCGGAGGAAATTGAAGTTTTGTCTTCAAAACTTCAAATTATGAACTGGATTTTGGAGTTTAGCCACATAAAAACTGATTAAAATTCTTGTCTGTCCATTCTCCTTCTTGTCCTAAGTCATTGAATTCAGTCCTTTCTATTCCTTAACCTTATCAACTGATCCGAAGCCGCATGCATGCTAGTCAAATTTATCTCATACAAATCACGGTCAAATCACAAACACAAAATTGGTCAAAAAGACCAAAATCAACAATTTCTGGGTGAAAAAGACACTTAGGTTTTGATACTGTTTAAATAGCCAAAAATTAAAAAGATACTGTTTAAATGGACAAAATTTTTAAAATAGGCAGGATGTAACCAGGTTTCATCCTGTCCATTTTCAAATATTTTTTCTTTTTTTTATTTTACACAGGATGCATCCAGTTTCATCCTTGCTATTTTTTAAGTATAAGTCAGGATGAATCCAGTTTCATCCTTGCTATTTTTTTTTTGGCTATTTCACCCGTACTTTTTTTTTACTTGTCCATTTGAACCGTGTTTTAAATTTTTTTGGACAAATGACCCATTTTCTCAATCACAAAAACATTTCTGTCATATTACTCCCTGGTTTAAAGAAATCTCAACACCAGGATTGCCAGCAATCCTGTCATTGGTTAACTTGACATGTCGACCAAAACAAAGAAATCTCAACACCTGGATTTCTTATGATTCTGTGGTATTGAAAATTACTGGTTCTCGTGTCATGTCAAGTTAACCAATGACAGGCTTCGATCTACTTCGGCTGCAGGTTGCAACTTGCCATGTTTATGACGCTTATTCTGTACCTGCTGCTTATCGTACGCTTTTGCTAGCGCATTGGTGTTGTTGTTCATCCTCACGGACCTCACCTATGAAGAAAAGAAAATAGAGAAAGATTAATTAACAGAGTTAAGGTCAGAGTTTGCATGTGTTGTTGGTACTTGGTACTCCCACGGCAGGTTAAATTTGATGGGAGAACTTTGTTTGTATGTGTATTATTTGTGATGGGATTTGGGGTCTTGTTGTTTTTATAACTTATATTACTTTGTTGTATGTTGTGAGCGTGGGGGATAGCATTGTTAAGAGCATTTCCTATGGATGAACAAACTCAAAGTTTGTTCATTTTGCTCCCACTATGGAATGAACAAACCACGAAAATGGATGTTCAAATGAACAAATTTGATGGTTTGAACATCGAGTCGGTACACTATATGCACGTCTACTGTAACGGCGCGCGTCGTCACCCCAAACGCTGGCGTCCACCTGCCGAGCGCCAGCGTCATCCTGCCGAGCGCCAACTGCTCCCATCTGAACGGCTGAGAAACCTGTTGATCCAACGGCTAGTACTTCTTCTTATTAGTGAAATTAATATTAGTCCGTAATTAACTTCTTCTCATTAGTGAAGTTAAACATATGTAATTTTATTTAATTATTATCGTACATTTAAAACTAAAACTAAAACTAAGCAGAATTAAAAATTACAATAATCTCTCTAACGTCGCTCATCTTTAGCTCCCCATTGTTATTTTCTTGATCCAAGAATTCAGAAAGAGTTGGGGGGAAATTTGGGTAATCACCCAAAGCCAACATAGTTTGTAAATTTCCAAATGGGGATAGACCTGATAGACCTGGCTGACCGGGCTGAAAAAAATTATGCGATTGGTAAGCACTGTCTGTACTCGGTCCTCCAAACATATAAGAGGTTTGTTGTTGTGGTGGTGTTGGTGTGTAGCATTCATTTGGGTTAAAGGGCGGCTTGTAGGGCGAGAATGATGATGAAATGCGCCTAGGTTCAAGCCGAAGTGCCCGAGGTAGAGATACTGGCACAATTTGTGGTGAAGCAGTATTGTGGTGTTGTGTATCTCGCACCATTGTTTCTTCACTTCCCTGCATTGCTGATCTGTCGTTTTCTTCATCTTCGTGCCATGATGATCCGTTTCTCCTGGTGGAATTAGAAGAATGTGACTGTCGTCCATCATCATTTGCAGTTGGAGTTGGACTCATTCCAAACATTGTGTCTGTATGCCATTTTCGTACTTGTTCTAAGTGCGTCAACTCGAATTGCCGAACAAGCCAATGCATATCGTTGAGTTTATTTCGCATCTCATCCTCACTGACAGTGACATTATAGTAAGGATAATCACGTTCCATAGCTTGGGAAACAATGGGGATCGTGGTTAGCTCACCTTGTGAAGTAATACTCTGCAGCTCCCAACGAATTTCAGGCATATTTGACGAGGATGATGAAGAACTTGCACCCGTCGTGGGAGAGGCCATAAAGCTTGGCTCTTCTGGAGGTGGTTGGGTAGGAACGATATTTGGATTATGGGACATATTTGATAACCCTGGGAAATCAACCCCATAGACGTGCATGTTCTGTGTCCCAATCACAGACTTCGTAATTGAGTTGTACCAGTTGTCATACTGCGCTTCTCGCACCATTTTCGTATTTAGTTCATACCTCGACCAACCGGTTACTCTCATCCGATAAAAATCTGATTTAGAGGTTTGCATCTGTTCTAGCGGGTTAATTGGAATTGCAAAAATACCTTTTATTTGGAACTGCACTCTTTCTCCCATATACCAAACCCCTCTTTGTGATACCGGACTGTAAAAAATAACTCTACGAGAAGAATAATCAAGAATACCTTCTCCAAGCTCTGCATTATATTGAGGTAAACTAACGTAAGGGTGAACAACTAAGTTGTTGTGGCTCCGAGTCATCTGTTGTAACCTCTCGCACAAAGCTGGGAACCAAAGACATCATTTGCCGGTGTTCCTCTCAGTATGTTGGTCTTCACATACATGTCCAACATTGGAAATCTAACTATCTCGTCTTGTAGGATTGGTTTACCGATACGGAAGTAGGTATACCACCAATACTGCAAATTACACTAGTAATTTTAGTATTTAGTAATAACACTAAATTTAAAAATAATATTTTTGATATTTACCACTATGATGCTCCAGAAACCAGTGTAGTTTTTATCGCCCAAGGACGCTTTATCCAGCGCATAGTACAATTCTCCTAAAATTGCAGATCCCCAGTCATAATTTGGTGCTTTCTCGATATCTTCTAACGCTTGAAACCAACCAACAGGAGCAACACAAGTTAAGTTTGGAATCAATGTCTGACCCAGTACCCATAAGATAAACAATCTTTCGAGTTCATCATAGTCATCTACATGTTCTGGGTTTCTGTCTTTGGTGAGGAAAATCTTCAAGGCCGAACATCTAATCCCACTCCTTTCAATTCTTTATTTGGGATATCCGATACCACTAACGAGGGACAAAGCATCTCCCATTTACTATTTGAGAACCATTCGTCTTGGTCGTATGGTGGCGGGTCTCCAATTCCACTTGGGATCCCACAAATGAAATACAAATCAAGGGGAGTGATTCCTATTAAAAGTTAAAAAAAAACTTAAGTTAAGTTATTTAAAAAAATTATTCCACGAGGGACAAAGCATCTCCCATTTAGTAATTATTTAAAAAATTTAATTTAAGTTAAGTTAAAAAAACTTACCAATTTCAAAATCCATAAAATGGAATGTGTGCGTCATCATCCATCATCTTTCTACCACTGTTTTCGAATTTTTTTTGTTATGGTTTCTAAGCGTAATTCGATAAAGCGCACGCCAAGAACATCTGTCAACCCTATTTCGGACTGCAGCCGGTAGATGAACATAAACACTATTCAATTCTGAAAATCCACCTCTCGTGATTGTTGATGGTGGTTTTTAGCTTAGGGTTAAAATCGTAAAACCCTAGTCAGGCAATGACGTCACAGAACTTGAGTAATAATGTCTCCACCAAGCGCATTTATTGAACCCTTTAATTTGACTGCGAGAAAATTACCAAGGTACCTTTTTTAATGCTAATTAGGGTTCCGGTAGGCCAAAACCATAATTCCCACGCCACACGTGCCAATGGAAAACCGTGCCAGCCACACCTACCGCGCCAAGGCATGCCAACCATGCTAGCCGCACCCCCTTGTGCCAATGGCAAACACTCCCAGCCACACCTACCGCACCAAGGTATGCCAACCATGCTAGCGGACCCCCCTGTGCCAATGGAAAACCATGCCAGCCACACCTACCGCGCTAAGGCATGCCGACCATGCTAGCCGCACCCCCTGTGCCAATGACAAGCCAAGCCAGCCACACCTACCGCGCCAAGGCATGCGGACCATGCTAGTCACACCCCATGTGCCAATGGCAAGCCGTGCCAGCTACATCTCCACGCTAGAGCGTACCAAGCATGCTTGCCATCCCAACACGCCATGCACAACGCTGGCTGCCAAAACAAAGGCATGCAACAATCAACCACCATCTTTCAATCATATGAGCAAATCCTAGCCGTCCAAGGTTACCAGCCAAAACATGGTAACCTTTGACCCAAAAACCTAGCTTGGTCACGCCAAACCCTTGGCCCCACCATGCCAAGTCAAACCGCACCTTGCTTTCGCCCTAGCCCTGCTAGCCGCGCCATGTGCCAACGGCATGCAAAACCCTTGGCCCCACCATGCCAAGACAAACCGCACCTTGCCTTGGCCCTAGCCATGCTAGCCGCACAATGTGCCAACGGCATGCCAAACCCTTGGCCCCACCATGGCAAGAGCCAAACCGCACCTTGCCTTGGCCCTAGCCATACTAGCCGCACCATGTGACAACGGCATGCTAAGCCCTTGGCCCCAACATACCAAACGCACCTAGCCACGCTATCATGCTGGCCTTCCCTACGCGGCTACCAAAACGAAGGCGTGCGACAATCAACGGTCCCCCTTTAATCCCAGGAGCAAATCCTAGCCATCCAAGGTTACCAGACAACGCATGGTAAACTTTGGCGTGAAAACCTAAGTTTGGCCACGCCAAACCATACCATGCCAACTGCATGCCAACCTAGCCGCGCTACCATGCTGTCCTTCTCTACGCGGCTACCAAAACGAAGGCGTGCGACAATCAACGGTCCCCCTTCAATCCCTGGAGAAAATCCTAGCCATCCAAGGTTACCAAACAACGCATGGTAACCTTTGGCCCGAAAGCCTAAGTTTGGCCACGCCAAACCATACCATGCAACGGCATGCCAACCTAGCCGCGCCACCATGATGGCCTTCCCTATGCGGCTACCAAAACGAAGGCGTGGGATAATCAACGGTCCCCCTTCAATCCCAGGAGAAAATCCTAGCCATCCAAGGTTGCCAGAAAATGCATGGTAACCTTTGGCCCGAAAACCTAAGTTTGGCCACGCCAAACCATACCATGCCAACGACATGCCAACCTAGCCGCGCCACCATGCTAGCCTTCCCTCCGCGGCTACCAAAACGAAGGCGTGCGACAATAAACGGTCCCCTTTCAATCCCAGGAGCAAATCCTAGCCATCCAAGGTTACCAGACAACGCATGGTAAACTTTGGTCCGAAAGCCTAAGTTTGTCCACGCCAAACCATACCATGCCAACGGCATGCCAACCTAGCCGCGCCACCATGCTGCCTTCTTTATGCGGCTACCAAAACGAAGGCGTGCGACAATCAATGGCCCCCCCTTCAATCCCAGGATTAATTAAATCCTAGCCATCCAAGGTTACCAGACAACGCATGGTAACCTTTGGCCCGAAAACCTAAGTTTGGCCACGCCAAACCCTTAGACCCACCATGCCAATCCAAACCGCACCTTGCATTGGCCCTAGCCATGCTAGCCGCGCCATGTGCCAACGGCATGCCAAACCCTTGGCCCCACCATGCCAAGCCAAACCGCACCTTGCCTTGGTCTTAGCCATGCTAGCCGCACCATGTGCCAACGACATGCCAAACCCTTGGCCCTACCATGCCAAGCCAAACCGCACCTTGCCTTGGCCCTAGCCATACTAGTTGCACCATGTGCCAACGGCATGCTAAGACCTTCGCCCCACCATACCAAACGCACCTAGTAACGCCACCATGCTGGCCTTCCCTACGCGGCTACCAAAACGAAGGTGTGCGATAATCAACGCTCCCCCTTCAATGCCAGGAGCAAATCCTAGCTATCCAAGGTTACCAGACAACGCATGGTAACCTTTCGCCCGAAAGCCTAAGTTTGGCCACGCCAAACCATACCATGCCAACGACATGCCAACCTAGCCGCGCCACCATGCTGGCCCTCCCTACGCGGCTACCAAAATGAAGGCGTGCGACAATCAACGGTCCCCCTTCAATCCCAGGAGCAAATCCTAGCCAACCAAGGTTACCAGACAACACATGGGAACCTTTGGCCCGAAAAAGTTAGTTTGGCCACGCCAAACCATACCATGCCAACGGCATGCCAACCTAGCCACGCCACCATGATGGCGTTCCCTACGCGGCTACCGAAACGAAGGCGTACGATAATCAACAGCCCCCCTTCAATCCCAGGAGCAAATCCTATCCATCCAAGGTTACCAGACAACGCATGGTAACCTTTGGCCCGAAATCCTAAGTTTGGCCACGCTAAACCATACCATGCCAACGGCATGACAACCTAGTCGCACCACCATGCTGGACTTCCCTACGCGGCTACCAAAACGAAGGCGTGCGACAATCAACGGTCCCCCTTCAATCCCAGGAGCAAATCCTAGCCATCCAAGGTTACCAAACAACGCATGGTAACCTTTGGCTCGAAATCCTAAGTTTGGCCACACCAAACCATACCATGCCAACGGCATGCCAACCTAGCTGCGCCACGATGCTGGCCTTACCTACGCGGCTACCAAAACGAAGGCGTGCGAAAATCAACGGTCCCCCTTCAATCTAAGGAACAAATCCTAGCCATCCAAGGTTACCAGACAACGCATGGTAACCTTTGGCCCGAAAACCTAAGTTTAGCCACGCCAAACCATACCATGCCAACGGCATTCCAACCTAGCCGCACCACCATGCTGGCCTTTCCTACGCGGCTAACAAAACGAAGGCATGCGACAATCAACAGTCCCCCTTCAATCCCAGGAGCAAATCCTAGCCATATAAGGTTACCAGACAACGCATGGTAACCTTTGGCCCGAAAGCCTAAGTTTGGCCACGCCAAACCACATCATGCCAACGGCATGCCAACCTAGCCGCGCCACCATGCTGGACTTCCCTACGCGGCTACCAAAACGAAGGCGTGCGATAATCAACGGTCCCCCTTCAATCCCAGTAACAAATCCTAGACATCCAAGGTTACCAGACAACGCTTGGTAACCTTTTGCCCGAAAACCTAAGTTTGGCCACGCCAAGCCATGCCATGCCAACGGCATGCCAACCTAGCCGCGCCACCATGCTGGACTTCCCTGCGCGGATACCAAAACGAAGGCGTGCGATAATCAACGATCGCCCTTCAATCCCCGGAGCAAATCCTAGTCGTCCAAGGTTACCAGACAACACATGGTAACCTTTGACCCAAAACCCTAGTTTGGTCACGCCAACCTAGCCACACCACCATGGCATGCCTACCTAGTTGCGCCACGCTGGCCTTCCCTATGAGGCCACTAACAAACGAAAGCGTGCGACGATCAACGGCTACATTTCCTCTTAAGATGCAAAATCTCGACCGTCGAAGGTCACCAAGCTAGCAAGTATCCCAAGCTCGACTTGCCAGGCAACAACAATATACTACATGTTTTCTACAAAAAACATTCGAGACATCAACACATATCACAAACTGGGGGATCCTCTCTGGGTATTGGTTTGGAGGTTTACAGCATGCAGCGTACACTACGTCCGTCATAAGGAAGTGTCATAAGGATGAGGTGGTTAGTAAATACAGGAGTTAATGGTGAAACGCTCTTTTATGGGACATCAATTCCATGCGTTAACGGTTTTATGGAACATCAATTCCATGCGTTAACTTTTACCACCTCCTCTCATTTACTCACCCATTTTTCCATTCCTTAATGAGACCAGAGTACGTTTCACTTCTACTTGTATAAATAGGTCTTACCTATTTCCACCGAACAACAAGTTCAGTCAGGGGGATACACTACAAAAACATTAGCTAGCTTTCCCATCTGTTAGCTTCCCACTTTACGATACAAGTCGTAACATAACTACTCTTCCAGAATCAACTATTCTGGTCTCATCACTTTTCTTGCTTCCCTCCCCAAAACCAACCCATTCTCCTCCACTTTGTGACCGAAGCAAGTCTGGAACGGCCATTTCTTGGTTTAGGCCGGACTTGTACAGATTGATCCCTGAATGAAGACAAATTGGAAATGTGACATAGTTTTGTCAAGACGATCTTTCATTCTAAGTGTCATCATCTTCGAAATAATTTTATAAGAGGTGTTACAGACGAAAAATTGGCTTAAACTCAGCTGGGATAATAATACTCGGAGTTTTTGAAATTAAGATGATCAAAGTTGTATCCTTTTGAATATATCCGGATATGAAAAAAGTCTAAACCAGTATCTTTGTTTAGGTTTTGACCTACAACGTCCCCATTTTCGCTTGACGAAGATTTGGGAAAGCCATCATGTGCAAGCTCTTGTTAGGTTTTATTGAAATATTTTTTTCCCCAATTGTACGCTTAATAGGTGCAAATACGGATAATTGCTATCAATATTTTTTTGTAATATAATTAAGAATGAGATTAAACATATTTTCATCAAAATCAGGCATGACAGTAATAATAATATCTAAGAAGTAAAAAGCTATGCAATTAGAGATATTGTTCCTCTATACAGCTAAGCTCTTGATCAATTTTTATTCAATTTCTTTTAAATCTATGTTTAACAGAGTTATGCAAAAATGATGTGTTTCAATCACCAAGGACCATCAATTGGTTTTTAATTTTATTTTTCCAGAATTTTTACCTAATGGATAACCTATTGAAAATGAGAGGGTACCAAGTATACCACTAAATTTTTCGTCCGACAACCTGTATTGACACAACCTAATACAATTGCAAGTATATCTAAATTAAAGATCCTTGAACAATATATATATATATATATATATATATATATATATATATATAGAGAGAGAGAGAGAGAGAGAGAGAGAGTTTTTCTCTTTCTCTTCAACAATCAATATATCTAGACTAACAAGTTTGTGAACCTGATTATGTAGACGAGTTCTTGGACGATCTCACAAATCAATATCCAAAATCAATTTAGTCGTATCCAAATCAAGAATATTTGAATCCTGACAAGTATGAAACTTGTAATCTATCTTTCAAGATACGAATTTAACAAAAACAAGTCTCGTTATTGATCGCAATTAACAAGGACTGAAACTACCTATATTAAATATGTATTACTTGTGTTATTCCTATTATAAAGATAAAATAATATAATGCGGAAATGGAAAAACACAAGACACTAGAAGTTTTGTTAAAGGGGAAAAACGCACATGCAAAAAACCCCCGGGACCTCGTCTAGCTTTGAACACGAAAATGTGTTATGCCGCGATAAACACTATCCAACTATCAGACTTCTGACTGAAATGTAGTTGAGACCTAATTAACCTTCCGAGAAATTCAGATGCATGCAGTCGTGCTCCTTATGCCTCTTGAACCTCGCAAAGTTTTACGCAGTTGATGCCCTTTACAGCTTAAGAGTTTCTTAAACCTAAGTGAAGACTTTTGATACTAATCTACCTCTAACAAATAAGCCTATTTTATTTCCCTTTAAATTTTTAGATTAATCCTTGGAAATCTGATTGCAATGGTCAAAGCTAGCAAACCTCACGAATCTGGAACACTTACACTCAATTAGATGAGAAACCTGGATTACTAACCACCTCTCAAGACAATCTAAACAAATCGATGAAGAAGAGTTTTAGATATCTATTTTGAGGAATCATAAAATCTGAGATGATGGGAACTTTGCGATTTCTATCTATCCTATTCATGATCGAAGATTGACGAAAACCTCAACGATCAATAAAAATAATATCAGTATACACGAACTATCTGTTAAAAGATTGTCGGACCTAGCTTCATGAATCCTTAAGTGAACACTACTCCATATCCTGGATTTCGCAACATTTCAGTTTCGGGGGTGTGTAACGTCCTGGTCCGTTGCACCATGTGCAACGCGCTGGTCCGTTGCACACCAGTAAAAACGTTGCGCAAAATAATTTCCCCTCATTTAGTAAATTGAAGTTATTTGAGCAACGTATTGGAAATTCTTAAAACGTTGCGCAACCTTGTGTTTTTTTAGTCTTCAGATTTTTTTGTTCTTTTAATTTATAAAATGAATTATTTACTTGAGCGTTGGATGCGTTGGGATTTGTATGCTCAAGATTTAGTTGCATAATGACCGTTGGATTAGAAAAACTATGTTTTCATTGGTTTTCAAGTTATATAAAAGATTATGATTCAATTTTTTTCCCCAAAATCATTCTTAAAATTTCCCCCCCAATTCTTCCCTCTCATTTTTTCCCCAAAATCAATATCCCTCCCAAACTTGAATCCACAAAATTTCCCCCCAGTTTTCCCTCTAATTTTATCATCATCTCCATCAATTTTTTTAAATTGATTATTTTTATTATTTTCACTTGTTTATTCATACGCGCAATTGGGGGATATCAAAACTAATTGGGAGATAGAGGAAAAAGACAAAAATTGGATCCAAATATCAAATCAGGGTCACCCCTTATCTAAGTATTTTTTAAAATCCTAATCTACCCCTCACTAATCAGGTTTAGTGTTTAATAATAATTAGTAAAAATATTAAGTATTTGTTAGATGATTAGTATGTATTTGTATTTGGGTGAGTGACATGAGAGTAGAAAGATGAAAAAAAAAATTGAGAGGGTTTTTTTTTTGGTGAAAGTGGAGGATGATTGTGAAGAGAGAATTGTTGTTAAGAGGTTGAAAATTTGATTTGTTTTCTCTTTGAATCCACCATTGTTGCAGCTGGAATAGCTCGGTGCCGGCATTGAATTCAACCGAAAAAACCATGCCGGCATTTGTTGGAAATTTTCATAAATGTTTGCCACAATCCGGGGGGGTCCGGGACAAAATTTTCTGGTTTTGATCTTCAAAACCTTTTTTTTTGTTTTAATCAGTCCACTGCCGGCACAGTCAGTTAATTCTCGAGCATGCCGGTACCTATGCCGACATAGTATGTTGCTAAAATGTCTATGCCGGCACATAATGAAAAATATCCAGAAAATTGATTTTTTTTTCACTTGACAACCGGAATTGATAGATTTATATCGAGCATGCCAACATTTAGTTCCGGTATTGAATTCATCACTTCCGGCATGGTCTTCATCACTTCCGGCGATGTAAAAAAAATTATTTCTGGCATGGTCTTCATCGCTTCCGGCGTGGTCTTCATCATTTCCGGCTTGGTCTTCATCACTTCCGGCGTAGTCTTCATCACTTCCGAATGTGAAAAAAAAATAAATTGTTTTCAAAGTGAGGAGCCGACAGAGAAGGAGAAGAGAATTTGAAAGGGAGTGGGGAAAATTTCGAATTTGAATGGTGATTTTAATGGTGCAAGATGCAATCAGCTCCTATGAATACTGTTTTTTATGTTGTTGGAGTTAAAATGTTCGGAAAATGGGTCATTTGTCCAAATATTTTTAAAATATTGTTCAAATGGACGAGTAAAAATTAGTATGGGAAATGGACACCAAAAAAATAGCAAGAACCAAACTGGATTCATCCTGGTTTAAACTTAAAAAGAACGCGCAATTGAGGGATATCAAACTAATTGGGGGATAGAGGAAAAAGATAAAAATTGGATCCAAATATCAAATCAGGGTCACCCCTTATCTAAGTATTTTTTTAAATCCTAATCTACCCCTCACTAATCATGTTTAGTGTTTAATAATAATTAGTAAAAATCTTAAGTATTTTTTAAATGATTAGTATGTATTTGTATTTGGGTGAGTGAGATGAGAGTAGAAAGATGGAAAAAAAATTTAAGGGAGAATTTTTTTTGGTGAAAGTGGAGGATGATTGTGAAGAGAGAAATGCTGCTAAGAGGTTGAAAATTTGATTTTTTTTTCTCTGAATCCACCATTGTTGCATCTGAAATAGCTCGGTACCGGCATTGTATTCAACCGAAAAAAACATGCCTGCATTTGTTGGAAATTTTCATAAATGTTTGCCACTATCCGGGGTCGGGGGGGGACAAAATTTTCTGGTTTTGATCTTCAAAACCTTTTTGTTTATTGTTTTAATCGAGTCCACTGCTGGCACAGTCAGTTAATTCTCGAGCATGCCGGTACCTATACCGGCATAGTATGTTGCTAAAATGTCTATATGCCGGCACATAATGAAAAGTATCCAGAAAATTGATTTTTTTTTTCACTTGACTACCGGCATTGTTAGATTTATATCGAGCATGCCGGCATTTAGTTCAGGTATTGAATTCATCACTTCCGGCATGGTCTTCATCACTTCAGGCGATGCAAAAAAGTTTATTTCCGGCATGGTCTTCATCACTTTCGGCGTGGTCTTCATCACTTTCGGATGGTATTCATCGCTTCCGGCATGGTCTTCATCGCTTCCGGCGTGGTCTGCATCACTTCCGGCATGGTCTTCATCACTTCCGAATGTGAAAAAAAATAAATTGTTTTCAAAGTGAGGAGCCGGTAGAGAAGGAGAAGAGAATTTGATAGGGAGTGGGGAAAATTTAGACTTTGAAAGGGAATGAGGACATTTGGGTTTCAAAGCTTTAACCCTAGAAGAGATTAATAAGAAGTCGAGATGGAAATGGGGGATATGATTTTGTTTTTTGATTTTTATTTTGAGAGAAGTGTGCTTTAGTATTTTTTGCACCCAAAAAATATCCTTAACAGACACTATTGGTTGGGGGAAGTAATTCATATCTCCAATTAGTTTTGGTATTTCCCAATTGTGGGTTCATTATTAAATTAGTACTTGTTCTATTATCGGAAGGAAGAAGAACAAAACAATAATACATCATGTTGTTCGTCATGTTCCAAAGGGGCTTTTGAGGGACCAAAAGTGATGCATGATTCTCTTTTTCCCCTCATCTATTTTAACTTGGTGAAATTAGGTCGACGTGTAAGCACATGATCGCGAGGAGATTCTTGATTTTAATTCTTACTATTATTTTACTTACTTAATAATTTGAGTATTTTTACAAATACGCATACTTGCCAAAATGAGAAAGGTAGAGAAGAATGAAGGGAGGAGCTGTGATATTGCTGGCAATCCTGGTGTTGAGATTTCTTTGTTTTGGTCGACATCTAGTTTTCCGCATAGATTTTGGGACGTCATTGCAGTGAATTTCATGCAGGGAGTAATAGTCTGACTTTCACTTTCACATGGTTTTTTTTTGCAGGGTGTAATTTCGCCAAAAGGGTGTAATAACCTCGCCTCCAAAAGGGTAAGTAAGTAAAATAGAATGAAGAATAGTTAGAATGAAGAAATTGAAGTTTTGTCTTCAAAACTTCAAATTATGAACTGGATTTTGGAGTTTAGCCACATAAAAACTGATTAAAATTCTTGTCTGTCCATTCTCCTTCTTGTCCTAAGTCATTGAATTCAGTCCTTTCTATTCCTTAACCTTATCAACTGATCCGAAGCCGCATGCATGCTAGTCAAATTTATCTCATACAAATCACGGTCAAATCACAAACACAAAATTGGTCAAAAAGACCAAAATCAACAATTTACGGGTGAAAAAAGACACTTAGGTTTTGATCTTTGTTTAAATAGCCAAAAATTAAAAGATCTTATTTAAATGGACAAAATTTTTAAAATAGGCGAGGATGTAACCGGTTTTCATCTGTCCATTTTCAAATATTTTTTTTTTTTTTATTTTACACATGATGCATCGGTTTCATCCTTGCTATTTTTAAAGTATAAGTCAGGATGAATCCAGTTTCATCCTTGCTATTTTTTTTTTTGGCTATTTCACCCGTACTTTTTTTTTACTTGTCCATTTGAACCGTGTTTTAAATTTTTTTGGACAAATGACCCATTTTCTCAATCACAAAAACATTTCTGTCATATTACTCCCTGGTTTAAAGAAATCTCAACACCAGGATTGCCAGCAATCCTGTCATTGGTTAACTTGACATGTCGACCAAAACAAAGAAATCTCAACACCTGGATTTCTTATGATTCTGTGGTATTGAAAATTACTGGTTCTCGTGTCATGTCAAGTTAACCAATGACAGGCTTCGATCTACTTCGGCTGCAGGTTGCAACTTGCCATGTTTATGACGCTTATTCTGTACCTGCTGCTTATCGTACGCTTTTGCTAGCGCATTGGTGTTGTTGTTCATCCTCACGGACCTCACCTATGAAAAAAAGAAAATAGAGAAAGATTAATTAACAGAGTTAAGGTCAGAGTTTGCATGTGTTGTTGGTACTTGGTACTCCCACGGCAGGTTAAATTTGATGGGAGAACTTTGTTTGTATATGTATTATTTGTGATGGGATTTGGGGTCATAACTTTTGTTACCAAACGACCTTTGCCCCAAAAACCCTAGCTTGGTAATCTTTCAAAGTTGCCATCGTTAGCACAACTGAAGTACTAGGGGTACTTTCCTCACTAAGAGACAGATTCTCAAAGCTGAAGTTTCCAAAAATGGGGCTCTCAAAAGAAGAGTCTTCGAGTTCCCCGCCTTCACAAGAAGAACTACTAGGTTTGTCACTAATCAAACGACCTAGAGTGTTTCTTTTCCAAGCCCGTTCTCTAATGACCTCGGGCATACACTAGAAAAACAAAATAAAAAGAAAAAGAAAAATTCTAAAAGGAAGGGAAGTTCTATGCAAACGCAAACAAGGCTGACTCCACCACAGCAAACCTAATGATATCTAGCAAACAAAAAGCATGATGGCTCCACTTAGATTGTTTTCTAGACCAGCTTCTAATCCTTTGAAAGGGAATTCGTTACAATCTGAGCAAACCCTTCTGGATCAATCCGAGTCAAAGTAAGTTGAATCAAGGCGAGGGAAGCTCGGTGGAGCTTTGATACCCAAGGCCTCACCGCTATTACAAGGCGGCGCGAGTCACGCATTCAACTTCACGAAACCATCATGAACCGAAGTATGCTAAAAGAGTAACCAATATTTTTCGAGCGACTTTCCTACTAAGCTCGTTACCCTATCGGTCTCGTTCTATTCAAATTTTAAGGCTTAGGTTCACGTTAAGTATTGTTTTCCTAAGGCGGGCAAGAAGAGAACGGTGATGAAATCCGAACCCTTATCTTGTATGGCCAGTCCTTGCCCTTTACTAGGAAATTAAAGCAGCCGTTTTCAAGTCCTCAGCATATATTCACACGAAGGAAGACGAGTAACTCGATTGACGGGGATTCGCGAGTGTTTCGACAAACTTACCTCCCGTTCCAGACAGGGGATGAACCGTTGTAGTCGACTCGGGCCACGACTCCTATGTCATGTACGAACCCGAGGGGCCGAGACGATATCGTAATCGTCGTCCTTCTCTGCAAACATATTAATATTTAATACTACCCTTCTGTAGAGTTTAAAAAAATAAGGAATGTCCGAATGTCCAAATTCCAAGTCCAAAAAGTAAAAGTGCAAAAGAAAAGGAAAGTCTAAAAAGAATAAAAATATCTAAAAAAATAAAAATGCCTTTTTTTTTTCTCTCTTTTATAAAATATAAAAAAAATCTTCTTCTTTCGCTCCTTTCGCTTTGTCTTTAACTCCAAATCTTTAAGTATCCACCAAAAGCTTTGGCAAATTTTTCTTTCGCTCCAAATCCCAAAATGCGAAAGGAAAAGACAAAAACCCAAAAACGTAAAGAAGAAAAAATAAATAAAAACCTAAAAGAAAATCTAAAAACTCTAGCCTAAAGACAAGTCAGCGTCGGCGGCGCCAAAAATTGATGTGACTCAATAATGTTGTAGTAAAAAGGTTCGTTGAGACTTGTGAAAGCAAAAGATTTTTAGACTTATAAAACTTAAAAATAAGGAAAACTCAACACAAAATTGATTCAAGATATGAGAAAATAACCAAGACACTGATTCCACTATTACACATGAATAAATTATGGTAAATAATCTAAAACTCTAATTATCTTTTAAGTCCCTTAATTCTTAATTCACATATAGGCAAATTCTCAAAAATTAATTGTATCCCCTAAGCATAGATTATATTAATACAAAGCATAACCTATCTAATTGAATCACAACTAATGAAGAAAATTTTGCAAACAATTAAAAAACTCTGCAAAAGCAGTGATTGAGCGAATTATAAATTATAAATTAGAGAAAATAAATAATTACCAATTATTCATGCGTGAATAGCTTCCTCATTGCCTTGGTTGTGAGAGAATTAGCCGCTCATCATGTTGGAAACACGCTCAAATTTCATTTTTATTGCTCAAAGGAGGTGTACAAATGATGAAATGGAGAAAAATAATGAAAACCGGGTTTGTAACAGTTATATTTGTTACAAACCGATCTGTTATAGAGAACGATAAAATAAGAGTGTCGTTGTCACTGTTGGTTTAAGACTGCCTATGGACTACGACCCACCTTCGTGAGTCGTTGTTACTGTAGCAAAACGACGGTCCTGCGTGCGTCTTATGTTCTTCGAGCTCTCTTTAATGGCAGCAGCAGCATATCTCTGAAACTTGGATTTCTTTGCTCTGTTCTCTCTCCCAACTCTCCGTAAACCTTCTCTGATCTCCAATAGCTTCTTTTATACTCGACAGGGGCAAGAAATCACGACAATAACTCCTCAAAATTCTGCCATTGCTCGACAGTGAATAATATCTTCTCGCGAATATTTTCTTCCACTTTTAGCTCTTCCACGCGTATACAACTACTGAATCTTCCTTATTCAACTCCTACACGCTTCTGCAGAGACCCAGCTCAATCCAAACACGATCAGCACACGTTTAACCACGCTGAAATCCCGTGTATTTCTCCTCCCGTAACCGTGCTGCCCTGTTTTTCCTCACTCCGATGATTCAACCACTTCTACTCGAAACCATTGGTCACACCATCCCTGTTTAGCTCTACCAAGTCCAGCCCATCAAATTCAGCCCTTTAGTCGTCTCAAAATCGGTCCAAAATGCCAACCCCAATTTCTGCCACTTAAGAACTCCATTTCCCGCCAAAAGCTTATTTTCAAATGGAGAAGATGGGTGCGATGGATAATAGGCTATATATATCCGTGGGTGCTCCTTAGCAAAAGTGAGGGTCCGTATAGCAATTGTCCTTCGGGAGTCCAAAAAGCACTTTTCGAGCAACTTTTTTCGCATAAGTGTAATTCTCCAATAACACCTAAACAAACATAAAAACACCAAAATTAGTACAAAAATCGAGACTAACAATACGAAACATTGAGGACAAATTATACACATAAATGCGTCTATCAAATACCCCCAAATTTATTATTTGCTAGTCCTCGAGAAAATTTATTCTAGAAAATAAAAATCATTTGAACCCCTAGGTGGCCCTAGTGGCGGAGTGTTGTCTCCGGAGGGTTTGCAGAGAGGTGTACCCACAAAACCTTTACTCCAGGACCCTATCTATCTACGCGGAACCTTGGAAGGCACTAAAGAATCTCCTTGGTTGGCATACTTATTGATTACAAGAGGAAGTACCCCGATGCGAAATTCCAATTGTTGTACACGAGTTTGCACTCAAGCATACTAAAATTCATATAAAGTGACAGAGCTCTACTCAGATAGTTTCTGGACATCATAAACCGGAGTCAACCAATCACATGGATAGATTAAGAAGATGGATATAGAAAAACGTGGATGATGTTGACTAAGGTGAACCTATCCTAATGGTCGAGACCTTTGATGCTGGACTAATATCAACACTTTGGCATATACAAGGGAACCGGTGGTCGATAATCTAACTCTAGGTCAACTCAGTTTGGCATATACAAGGGTACTAGTGATCGACTTTATTGTTTTTATTAGGTTGGTCTAATGGTCTGGTTTTTTTTTTTTTTTTTTTTTTTTTTTGGGTATCTCGATCACTCTATTTCACCCTAGCAATGGTAAAGAGAAAAATAAAAGAAGTGATCGGGATTCTTTCGATGTTTCCATCACGAGGATATGGCTGAAACTACCATGTTTTCTTTTTCTAACACCGAGCTCTGTGCTTTTATGAATAGACTCTTTAGATGTTTCCATCTAATCAGATTGGTTCCTCAACTCCTACAACCAAAATGCTTCCATCCACTTAGATTGGTTAGTGCCATCCTTAATAAACATAAATTTCTAGGTTCTGGAGTTTATTTATTGCAACTAAAAACTAACAAGAAGTTTCTTCCCCACCCCCAAACTTAAATCTAACATTGTCCTGAATGTTTCTAATAAAATAGCAATACCAAAAAGTAAGGTAACATGAGGAATCAGTAAAGAGAGAAGTCGGAAAGATAGTACCGGGGTGAAGAGAGAAATCAAAAACTAATATACAACATACAATCGCCTTGATGGTCAATCAAGGGTAACAGGTCCTCCGGAGGGACCTCCTCAACATCACCTGTAGGAAAGGGCTCTAAAAAGGGTTTCAATCTCGACCGTTAACCTTCGAAGAACTACTACCATCCAAAGTGTCTCGATCTCAACAGCTCCATGACGAAATACAAGTGTGAACAATAAAAGGACCCGTCCACCGAGAACGTAACTTCCCGGGAAAAGATGCAAGCGGGTATCATACGGAAGAACTTTTTGACTGGAGAAAATGACTTAAAGTAAAATATTTCTATCATGCACAAGTTTCATTTTGTTCTTATACTCCTTCGCACTATCGTAAGCATCTATACGAATCTCGTCCAACTCATTGAGCTGGAGTTTCCTATGGGATCCTGCCTTGTCAAGTGAAAAATTTAGCTGCTTAACGGCCCAATAAGCTCTATGTTCTAACTCAACAGGTAAATGACATGTCTTGCCATAAACAAGCCGATGAGGCGACATTCCAATAGGGGTTTTAAACGCAGTACAGTAAGCCCATAAGGCATCAGTAAGCCTAGACGACCCGGTCTTTCCGATTAGGATTAGCTATTTTCTCTAATATACGTTTTATCTCCCTATTAGAAACCTCTACTTGACCACTAGTCGCGGATGATATAGGGTAGCTACCTTATGTGTAATACCATATTTCTTCATCAGAAGCCTAAAAGATCCATTACAAAAGTGCGACCCTCCATCACTAATTATAGCTCGCGGTGTACCAAAACGTGTAAGTATATTATTTTTCAAGAACTCAATCACAACCCTATGGTCATTGGTTTTACACGAAACCGCCTCAATCCACTTAGAGACATAGTTTACGGCGACAAGGATGTATAGGTTACCAAAGGAATTAGGAAACGGACCCATAAAGTCAATACCCCACACATCAAAGACCTCAACGATTAAAATAGGGTTCAAGGGCATCATGTTCCTACGGGAAATGGTTCCTAATTTCTGGAAACGTTCACAAGTAACACAATAAGCGTGGGAGTCTTTAAACAACGATGGCCAATAGAATCCACATTGCAATATCTTAGCGGCTGGTCTTCTTAGCACTAAAGTGACCCCCACAAGCATGATCATGACAAAAGGAAATAATACTTGGACTAGTCACTCTCGGGTATACATATCCTAATAATGCAGTCTGGACAATACTTAAATAAATAAGGATCATCCCAAAAGAAGTGCTTAACCTCGGCTAAAAACCTAGAACGATCTTGTTTACCCCAATGTTGGGGCATTCGACCGATAACAAGATAATTCACTATATTTGCATACCTAGGTGATTGGGAAACAGAGAACAATTGTTCATCAGGAAAGCTATCCCTTATATGAAGGGAATCATTAGGGTAACTAACAACTAGCCTAGACAAGTGGTCTGCCACTACATTTTCTGCACCCTTTTTGTCTCTAATGTCTGGACAAAATTCTTGTAATAAAAGGATCCATCTAATCAATCTAGGTTTGGTATCCTTCTTAGACAAAAGGTATTTCAAAGCAGCATGATTAGTATAGATTACGATCTTAGAGCCTAAGAGATAGGGTCTAAACTTGTCTAAGGCAAACACAATGACCAACAGTTCCTTCTCTGAAGTGGTGTAGTTTAACATGGCATCATTCAAAGTTTTGCCAGCATAGTAAATCACATGAAGTAATTTGTTTTCTCGCTGACCTAGCACAACACCAATAGCATAATCTGAAGCATCGCACATGATCTCAAAGGGTAGGTTCCAGTTAGGTGCCTGGACTATGGGGGCGGTAGTGAGTAAAGTCTTAAGCTTCTCAAAATCCTCTAAACAAGCATCATCAAAGACAAACTTAACATCTTTTGCAAGCAAATTGCAAAGAGGTCTAGAAATCAAGCTAAAATCCTTAATGAATCGACGATAAAAACCTGCATGCCCTAAGAATGACCTAATATCTTTTACGGTTTTTGGGACCTGTAAAGTCTTAATAAGGTCAACTTTGGCTTTATATACCTTTATACCCTTAGAAGATACGATATGCCCTAAAACAATTCCTGATTGAACCATGAAATGACTTTTCTCCCAATTAAGCACTAAATTCTTTTCCTTACATCTAGTCAACACTAATGAAAAATGATGCAAGCACTCATAGAAAGACGAACCAAACACTGAAAGATCATCCATAAAGACCTCCAAAAACCGTTCTACCATATCTGAAAATATGCTCATCATGCAACGCTGAAAAGTCGCAGGGGCGTTACATAGCCCGAAAGGCATGCGTCTATACGTAAAGGTACCAAAGGGACAGGTAAAAGTGGTTTTCTCCTGGTCTTCAGGGCAATGACGATACGATTATAGCCCGAGTAGCCATCTAAAAAGCAGTAATGACTATGTCAGCTAATCTCTCTAGCATCCGGTCGATGAAGGGAAGGGGGAAGTGGTCCTTCCTAGTGACCTTGTTCAATTTCCTATAGTCAATACAGAGACACGCCAACCCGTGGTCACTCGGGTAGGGATTAACTCATTGTTATCATTACGGACTACGGTAATACCCCGGTTTTCTTGGGAACAACACGAACGGGGCTGACCCACTTGTATTATCGAAATGGGGTAGATAATGCACCGCATCTAATGACTTAAGAACCTCGGTTCGAACTACTTCTTTCATATTGGGGTTTAGTCTTCATTGCATCTCCCTAGAAGGTTTGGTATCTTCCTCTAAATAGATCTGATGCATACAAACAGTAGGACTTATACCCTTAATGTCTGCTATGGTCCATCCTAAAGCTTCCTTGTTGTTTTTAAGGACGGTCACTAGCCTACTTTCCTGATCATTATCCAAGTCGGAAGCAACAATCACAGGTAAAGTCTCAGAAGGGCCTAAAAACACATACTTTAGTGTATCTGGTAATGGTTTTAGGTCCAACTTAGGAGGCTCTTCTAAAGAAGGAACTAGGGTAGACTTAGAAACGGGTAGAGGTTCGAACTTGGGTTTCCAGCCATTACTAGTGTTTATCAAAGGGGTTGAATCTAACAAGGCATTCACCTCATTAATCACATCATCATCATCAAAATCAATCCCAAAGTGATCTAGGCATTTTTCTAAAGGATCTTCTAACAAAGTGTTTGGTAATGACTCCTCGACTTATGTTCCTATCATGTTCACCTCTTCTATGCTCGAGTCATCTAGTTCAGAGGGTAGCTTACTAATATGAAAGACGTTCAGCTCAATAGTCATATTACCAAAAGACAAATTCATGATACCAATTCGACAGTTAATGATCGCATTGGATGTAGCTAAAAACGGGCGACCTAAAATTATCGGTATCTGGTTCTCTGGGTCACGGACAGGTTGGGTATCTAGGATAACAAAATCTACCGGATAAATAAACTTGTCGACCTCTATGAGAACATCCTCGATCACACCCCGAGGAATTTTAACGGACCTATCAGCTAACTGAAGAGTCATCTGGGTAGGTTTCATCTCACCAAGTCCTAGCTTAAGGTACACATGGTATGGGAGTAAGTTTACACTGGCTCCTAAGTCAAGCAAAGCTTTCTCAACACGTTATTTACCTATTGTGCAAGAAATAGTAGGGGACCCTGGGTCTTTATACTTAGGAGTAGTGGTATTCTGAATAATGGAACTCACGTGACTAGCTAGGAAGGCTTTCTTTTGAACTTGGCATAAGCGGGAATCTGCTTAATCGCATCCAACAATGGGAGGTTGATAGTAACCTGCTTAAAAACCGCCAATATATCATTAAAGTTGGACTCCCTCCTAGTTGGAACTAGCAGCTGGGGGAACGGGGCTCTGGGAACAAAGCTTGGCTCAATATGACCCTCATTGGTCTCATTAGAGACTCTATCAGTCTACTCATTTTCTAGCTCAGAAGGGTGAACTACATCATGTTCACTTTCAGGCATGGCGACCTTATTGTCAACTTTCTTTCCACTCCTAAGGGTTGTAATAGAATTCACATGATTGTACGATTTCTCTCCTTTAGGGTTAGGATCAGTATGACTAGGGAACCTTCCATCTTCTCTCTCATTAAGGAACTTAGCTATTTGGCCGACTTGAAGTTTTAATTTAGCAAGAGACTGGGAATTATTCTTAAAATTCTGCTTGGTTTCCTCTTGAAAATTACCCTGGCTCTTTACTAACATTTCCTGGCTCTGTGTTAACATATCCTGGCTCTTTTTTAGTATACTAAGAGATTCCTCTAATCTAGTCATTCTATTCTCGAAGGGTTGAGGCTGGGGTTGACACGAAGAGTTCTTAGAATAACCAAAACACAGGGGAGGTGAGAATTACTAGACGACTTTGATTCGGCCCTTAGACCAAGAGAAGTTAGGATGGTTTCTCCAACCAGGGTTGTAGGTCTCTGAGTATGGGTCATACTTCTGACGATTCTCAAACCTAGCATTGTTATAGACAGCATGAGCTTGCTCTTCACTAACCTGACCTTCACAAAATGAGTTATCGGTCTCTATACCACAACTAGATACTTGAGAGGTTCTATTAGGTTCACCAAGGGACCTATTTTTAGACTGACCCATTTCCAAAGATTCTAACCTTCTGGACAAAGCAGCAAACTTAGCATCTGACCCGAAGCTTGTATCTACCACATTGGTGCTACTTCTATTGACCAAGAGTCTTTTAGGGGGTTCAACACAAGACTCCCACTGTTGGGATTTTTCAGCAACAACTCCTAAGAAGGTGAAGGCATCCTCAGCACTTTTATTAGTAAACTCACTAGCACACATAGACTCGACCATGGCTTTGGTCGAATAGTCTAAACCATCATAAATAATCCCTACAAGTTTCATCTTATCAAATCCATGGTGAGGACACTGAGATAGGAGATCATTGAATCTCTCTAAAAACCTATAAAGAGACTCTCCCTCTTGTTGCACACTAGAACTAATTTTACGCCTAACATTTATGACTTTATGCTTAGGGTAGAATTTCATATAGAAAGAAACAATAAGTTCTGCCATGTTTCAATGGATCCGGATGGTAAGTTGTTTAGCCAGAGTCTTGGATTTATCTTTTAAGGAAAAGGGAACATCTTAAGTTTCAAAACTTCATCAGTAAGGTCTTTTATTCTAATTTGTCCCACAAATTTCCTCAAAGTCCCTAATATGAAAATAAGGGTTCTCATCATCTTTTCCTAAGAATTTAGGGATCATCTGAAGGATACTAGCTTTTATCTCGAAGTTAGCCATATTGGCTGGCAATTTAATGCATGAAGCTCGGTTGGTCCCAGTTGGGAACATGTAATCTTTCAAAGTTGCCATCGTTGGCACAACTGAAGTACTAGGGGTACTTTCCTCACTAAGAGACAGATTCTCAAAGCGAAGTTTCCAAAAACGGGGCTCTCAAAGAAGAGTCTTCGAGTTCCCCGCCTTCACAAGAAGAACTACTAGGTTTGTCACTAATCAAACGACCTAGAGTGTTTCTTTTCCAAGCCCGTTCTCTAATGACCTCGGGCATACACTAGAAAAACAAAATAAAAAGAAAAAGAAAAATCCTAAAAGGAAGGGAAGTTCTATGCAAACACAAACAAGGCTGACTCCACCACAACAAACCTAATGATATCTAGCAAACAAAAAGCATGATGGCTCCACGTAGATTGTTTTCTAGACCGCTTCTAATCCTTTGAAAGGGAATTCGTTACAATCTGAGCAAACCCTTCTGGATCAATCCGAGTCAAAGTAAGTTGAATCAAGGCGAGGGAAGCTCAGTGGAGCTTTGATACCCTAGGCCTCACCGCTATTACAGGCGCAGTCACGCATTAACTTCACAGAAACCATCATGAACTTGAAGTATGCTAAAAGAGTAACTAATATTTTTCGAGCGACTACGGGAAAAATCATCATTTACAACACTGTATTAGGGTTGTAATACCCCTACTACAACGCTTTTTGTGTATTGTCTAGGTGGGGTATTGTAGAAAGTCCAAGCTGTTCTCGAGTACTTGACTAAGTGTTGTTAAGGGTGATGTGATTCATGGTTCGACAATATTTTGCCAAAGTTGTGATTCTCTTTCGATTTTTTTTGAAAGCCTAACACAAACCTTGCTTGTTGTTGTAGGAGTATCTTGGACAACACAAGTAGTGTATCGTAAAAATATGTAACACAACACTTGTATAAGTTGAAGGTCTATCTTAGACTGACCTAGGATGTGTATCGTAGAAATATGTAACACAACATTTGTATAAGTTGAAGTACTATTTTAGACAACCTAGGATGTGTATCGTAGAAATATGTAACACAACACTTGTATAAGTTGAAGGACTATCTTAGACAACCTAGGATGTATATTGTAGAAATATGTAACAACTCTTATTACTATTATGAATAAGATTTGCGCGACACTTGTTAGAGTTGTAGAACTATGTTGGACAGCACCTAGTTATGTCGTAAAGACATTCTTTCGCAACCTTTGTTTGTGTAGTTGAAATATGGAACACAACTCTTATTAGAAGTTGTGTGCATATAACTATTTTGAAAAAAAAAATTATAGCTGAAACCGAATTACCGAAAGTATTTTACATTCACATTAACCTGCCAGTGTAACACATTTACATTCATTCAAATTATCCTGCCACTCAAATTACATTACTTAGCTAACCATTATGAAAGTGCATTTTGCAACGAAAAGAAAAGAAACTGATAGACTCTTTGAACATGACTAAAAATATCATATAAATCGTAAAACGCAGATATTTGCCTCCCCTATAAGTGTGGCAGTAGCATACAGTTCCAGTATGTAACAACGCTTTCGCTGCACACTCTCTTCTTGGTAAACCAAACGACGATTATGAGAAACATAGCGGATAGATGATCTTAGTAGAGGCACTGGCTTAGAGGTGAAGTGTCATAGTTCTCAATGAACTTCACATTAGTTGGCATAGCTTTAGCACCTGTAAATCGCTGGTACTCTTCAAGTATGGCAGGCAAACACCAATTCTGTATTTTCCTCAAACAGCTAATAACACAACCCGTCTTATGCTTTTGTTTATGCAAAGGAAAACCGGTGTTGGTACTGTGGCCAAGACTTGCATGACTGTATCATACTCTTTTCAATTTTTTCCTAACACAAAGAATAGAGATGAAAAGATTCGGTGTGAATCGGCAATTTATGGAACCAAAAGAACCAGTAATAATATCCCACTAGTCACTATTAAAAATTTGTACATGGCCGGTTTCGGCTCGGTTTCCAACCAAACCAAAAACGAAACCATTAGTGACTCACTATAGGGATGATCCTAAAGGCAGGACTTATAACCACATGGGAATTCCAAATGTAGAGGCTAGTTAAATGAGTTATACAAGATCCAAAAACGAGTTACTACTGCAATTATAAGACCATGGCACTAGGGAAGTAGCAATTGTAAGATCATGGCATCGGAGAATATGCTATAGTAGGTCAATGATATCACCAAAAATGTGGAAGAAACAAGAACCCCTCAAAATAAGATCATCTACTAAACATACAAAACTAACCTAGATTAATGATGCTAAACAAGATGTGATTCAAGAAAAAAAAAAAAAAAAAAGTCACAAAACTAAACATGGAAGTATAGAACAATTCAAAGTTCGAATATCGTAAGTTCCCAAAGTAAATATAACTAATACAAACCAAAGTAAGCTTTAGCGCAAGAGTACATCCATCATCGGTAGAGAAATACTCATATTAGAGGAAGCGGGATAGACCCTTCAACATCCTACAACCAAATGATAGGCAATTTAGCTCGGATACATTTCGGAGAAGGTACAATATATAACATGTTACGAGTCATCATACTACTTCAATTACGATCATATGACAAGTTTCTTAACACTACATAACCTAACCCATAAACTTTGGTAAAGAATGAGTAAAAGTAATCATGGAGGAAAAAACCTCCAGGATATCTATGCTAGAGTTGTCTATTTGATTGAACCCGAGAATTCAAATGCAAGACTACAAGGCAATTATGTTTTTCTTGCAAAATCAATGCGGACGACAAAGAAAGTTTGGGGGGGGCAAACCTTTTAGAATGCCTTTTAGTTGTCTTAAATTGCTGCCAATCATTACGGAGCGCTTATTCGTGTGACTTCGAGCTTCTCAAACCTAACTTTTGACTTGAAAGCTTGTATCTTCTTCGCTGCTGACTTTACGCAAAAAAAAATAAATTATATCCACTAATTAAAACTATGAGAAAAATCTAAACAAAGTTAGTAGAATGTAGATTGCAAATGAATAAAATGACCGAACACAAAATTTAAAGTAAGTGTATGAAACGAAGTTCTTACCACACCTTCAAATTCATCGGGGTCTACTATGAGTTTCGATGGTTGTATGTTTGATTGGTAGCCCACAACAGCTGCTTGTGCAATCTTCCCATTGATGGCTTCAACTTGGCTTTCAGCTTCAACCAAAGCATTGACAACCCCTTGTTGGGATGAACTTCAACATCTGCATAAAACAAGAAAAAAATTTGTTGTTTTTTGTAACTAACTCGATCCACATTAAGCAAAGTTTTCTTGGAATATGAAATGTAAACAGCCTATTATGCTACCAATAGGATGCATCTGTCAAATACTTAAACACAAGAAAACAACATATTGAACAAGGTTCTTACTTTGAATTCCTCCTAATTTGAAACAATTTGCAACAAAGCTGGCCTTGGAGTTCGGATGCCATCCATGGAACCTTAGGTTTGTCCTTCATTTATACCATCCATATAGCTTTCATCTTCCTCCTCCACTTTTTGAATCTCTGTAACTTGACTTTCTAAGAGTTCCTTCATCTTCCCAACATAATCTAAAATAACCAGAGGATAAAAAATACAAAATCTCAAATCTCACCAAAATCCAAAGTCAAAAAAGGGACAAAATCGAAAAACCCTTAACTCCCATTCTATCAAACAACATCAGACTTTATGAAACAAAAATTGGAAAAGTACTCTGTACTAACACACTTTGTACCACTTTCCATAAGCTGATTTCCATGAAAATTTAACAGAGTTGTCCTGACATATCCATCCATAACATATCCAAAATTCACTTGATTCTAACGGTTCATTAAAAAGATATACACACTTCAACATGGCTGCTTTCAGCATATAACACACAGAATTCAGTTACGATTATAACAAACTTTGGGGTACCTAAACTTATCAGAACTTCATGAAATTTTTACAGTAAGTTTCTTACATATAGGTAAACAACATGTTAAATATACAGCTTCATACGATATATGGATAATGAGATGCACCCATTGAAAATAGGCTGTTCAGGATATAAATTCTGCAGAATGTAATCATAGATTATGCAATCTTGGCAGTAGTAAAAAGTACCTGATCGTCATGAAACTTTTACTGTATCATTATGAATTAACGAAACACAACATACTAAAATTTCATCATATTCCAACGGATAAATTTAAAGATATCATTAAAACTAAAAACAGAGATTCTAGGGTTCACAAAGTTAAATTCCCTGCAATATTCATCTACTCGCAGTACCAAAACTCCACCAAGCATGACTCAAACTCAGATTCAAACCTCCATCTCACCAGCAATACCATTTCACAGCCAAACATCCATACAACAATAGAACATTCTCTATTGCTTGTTGATTTTTCTAACATCCTGCATGAATGAATTCAAATTACGATAAATTAGATTCTCTAATTTAAAATCAACTAAAAAAGAAAGAAAAAGAAAGAAAAAAATACTAAACACCTAAATTGATTCAACTAGACCTAATTTCAACCAATTTCATCTCGAGCAATTACCCTCTCCAGACTTCTTATTCAACTAGACCTAATTTCGATTTACATAAAACCCCCAAATTCATTATTGTTCTTTGTTTTAGAATTATCACCGAAATTCCCTTGAATCTCCATCTTGTTGGCAGCACGGCTTAAAGAAGAACTGAAGTTCGGATCCCCCATTCATTGATAAGAGCAGCACTTGTTGATCTTTGTTGCGATTAACGCCATCTTCTCCTTGCTCTTCTCGCCGATTCTTGGCGGAATCCGGTCCCTACACTTCAATAAATCGAACCCTAATTAAATCTCCGTTGATAGCTCCACCGCTTGATTGAGAAGTGAAAACCATTTCAATATGAAATAAGATGTGGTGATAGATACCACAGACAAGATATGGTGGTGAAGATAACACGTCCTTAATCGAGAGATAGAGAAGGCTGCTGTTGTTGATTGTTGCGAGAAGAAATAATGGGTTTTGTGTAATTTTAATCGGTGATGGGGTTGATTATAGTTTAGTTCGGATCTGGATTTGATGAGAGAAAAGGGGAGTTAAAAGAGAGATTGAGAGAATAGCGGCGGTGGTGATGGAGTGCGACGGTGGAGAAGAAGAGAGGTGTTCTTCGGGGTGGGGGAAGAGGAGAGGAAGAAAGAGAGAAAGAGATAGAGTTCGAATGGGTGAATGAAAATCTTTGGACGGACCAGATTCTGTTTGATCCACTCATACGGATTGAGAAAATAATTTAACGGTTGAGATTGTATTTTGGGATGCTCATACAGATTACGAATCATGTGTGTTTCTTTGTGCTAATACGAACTCATGTATTCGGTTTATTATCAACCTTCAACATGAAAAAAAATCCAAAAAAAATATTAATAAATTTAGGACATTGTTATCGACATTACGATATAAAAAAATCCAAAAAATGTATAAGAATGAATCGGAAAATGAAAAATGAATTCGATAATTGGTGTGTTTCTTTGTGCTTCTCTTTGTGTTTTTGTGCTTTATCTTTGTGCTTAGGTTTGGATTTCGACTAGCGCATAGGTCATGAAGTAATTTTGAAAAATCATACGAGATCATGAAGTAGCTTTAGTTCACACTGGTAAACTCAGGTTAGCATGATACATCATCGAAATAGATAAATATGAAGCTTAATATCGATTCGAACTTCAAATATAGTATAACGACATAAAAACTATGAACTGAGAAGCTCTGGGAGGAATCTGACTTAAAACTTAACATGATACATCATAGAAATCGATAAAGATGAAGCTCAGCGTCGATTCGAACTTCAAACTTGGTATAGTGGCATATAATCTATGGACCACGAAGCTCTGAGAGGGTTCTGACTTCAAACTTATCATGATACATCATCGAAAATTGATGAATATGAAGCTTAATGTCGATTCGAACTTCAAATGTGGTATAACAACATACAAACTATGAATCAAGAAGCTCGAAGAGGGTTCTGACTTCAAACTCAGCATGATACATCATCAAAATCGATAAGTATGAAGCTCAATGTCGATTCGAACCTCAAACTTGGTATAATAGCATATAATCTATGAACCAAGAAGCTCTGAGAGGGTTCTGACTTCAAACTTAGCATGATACATCATCGAAATTGAATACTCTCAGTCAGAAACTTGGCAAGAACGACGAATCCATCCATTTACAGGTAAGATTCCTTCGAAACCTTAAAAAAACCTTAATTCTGCATATTGTATGCAAATTGGGCTCAGAGATCGAAACCTGGCCGCGAGTTGACTACAATAAGTCAAAAACTTGGTAAGAACGAATAAACCATCCCTTTACAGGTAATATTCCTTCAAAATACTCTACGAAATCTTAAAAAAACCATATTTCTGCATATTGTATGCATACCAGGCTCCGAGATAGAAACCTGGATGCGAGTTGACTACTATAAGTCAGAAACTTGGTAAGAACGACGAATTCATCCATTTACAGGTAAGATTCCTTCTAGATATTCTACGAAACCTAAAAAAACCTTATTTCTGCATATTATATGCGTACGGGATCCGAGATCGAAACACGGCGCGAGTTCACTACTCTAAGTCAAAAACTTGGTAAGAACGACGAATCCATCCATTTACAAGTAAGATTTCTTCGAGATATTCTACGAAACCTTTAAAAAAACCGTATTTCTGCATATTGTATGCGTACCAGGATCCGAGATCGAAACCTGGCCGCGAGTTCACTACTCTAAGTCAAAAACTTGGTAAGAACGACGAATCCATCCATTTACAAGTAAGATTTCTTCGAGATATTCTACGAAACCTTAAAAAAACCCTATTTCTGTATATTGTATGCGTACCATGCTCCGTGATCGAAACCTGGCCGCGAGTTGACTACTCTAAGTCAGAAACTTGGTAAGAACGACAAATTAATCCATTTACATGTAAGATTCCTTCGAGATATTCTACGAAACCTTAAAAAAACCATATTTCTGCATATTGTATGCGTACCATGCTCCGTGATCGAAACCTGGCCGCGAGTTGACTACTCTAAGTCAGAAACTTGGTAAGAACGACAAATTCATCCATTTACAGGTAAGATTCTTTCGAGATATTCTACGAAACCTTAAAAAAATACTATTTCTGCATATTGTATGCGTACCATGCTCCGTGATCGAAACGTGGCCGCGAGTTGACTACTCTAAGTCAGAAACTTGGTAAGAACGACAAATTCATCCATTTACAGGTAAGATTCCTTCGAGATATTTTACGAAACCTTAAAAAAATATTATTTCTGCATATTGTATGCGTACCATGCTCTGTGATCGAAACCTGGCCGCGAGTTGACTACTCTAAGTCAGAAACTTGGTAAGAACGACAAATTCATCCATTTACAGGTAAGATTCCTTCGAGATATTCTACGAAACCTTAAAAAAATATTATTTCTGCATATTGTATGCGTACCATGCTTCGTGATCGAAACCTGGCCGCGAGTTGACTACTCTAAGTCAGAAACTTGGTAAGAACGACAAATCCATCCATTTACAGGTAAGATTCTTTCGAGATATTCGACGAAACCTTAAACAAAGCCTATTTCTGCATATTTTATGCATACCAGACTCTTAAATCGAAACATGGCCGCGAGTTGACTACTCTAAGTCAAAAACTTGGTAAAAACGAAGAATCCATCCATTTACAGGTAAGATTCTTTCGGTATATTCTACGAAACCTTAAACAAACCTTATTTATGCATATTCTAGGCATACCATGCTCCGAGATCGAAACCTGGCCGTGAGTTGACTACTCTAAGTCAGAAACTTGGTAAGAACGACGAATTCATCCATTTACAGGTAAGATTTCTTCAAGATATTCTACGAAACCTTAAAAAAACCCTATTTCTGCATATTGTATGCGTACAAGGATCCGAGATCGAAACCTGGCCGTGAGTTGACTACTCTAAGTCAAAAACTTGGTAAGAACGACGAATTCATCCATTTACATGCAAGATTCCTTCGAGATATTCTACAAAACCTTAAAAAACCCTTATTTCTGCATATTGTATGCGTACTAGGATCCGAGATCGATACCTAGCCGCGAGTTGACTACTCTAATTCAGAAATTTGTTAAGAACGACGAATCCATCCATTTACAAGTAATATTTCTTCTAGATATTCTACGAAACCTTAAACAAACCCTATTTCTGCATAAATGTATGCATACCAGGCTCTTAAATCGAAACACGGCCGCGAGTTGACTACTCTAAGTCGAAACTTGGTAAGAACGAAGAAACCATCTATTTACGGGTAATATTCCTTCGAAATATTCTACGAAACCATAAATAAACCTTATTTCTGTATATTGTATGCATACCAGGCTCCAAGATCGAAACCTGGCCGCGAATTGACTACTCTAAGTCAAAAACTTGGTAAAAATGACGAATCCATCCATTTACAGGTAAGATTCCTTCGGTATATTCTACGAAACCTTAAACAAACCTTATTTCTGCATATTCTATGTATACAATGCTCCGAGATCGAAACTTGGCCGCGAGTTGACTACTCTAAGTCAGAACCTTGGTAAGAACGACGAATCCATCCATTTACAGGTAAGATTCCTTCGAGATATTCTACGAAACCTTGAAAAAACCTTATTTATGCATATTTTATGCATACCATGCTTCGAGATCGAATCCTGACCGCGAGTTGACTACTCTAAGTCAGAAACTTGGTAAGAACGAGCGAATCCATCCATTTACGGGTAAGAAATATATCGAGAATTGAACATCCCAGTTCGAATATTACCGAGTTAAAATGACCATATTACCCTTACTAGAAATAAAGGTAATAAATATTACGGAGATTGTGCAAATTACTAAACTATCCTTATACGAAATAAGTAAAGTAAATATTACGAGATAGTGAAAATGATCATATTACCCTTCATGGAAATTTGTGCAATAAATATTATGGAGATTGTGAAAGTGACCTGACTACCCTTATCGAAAAAAAGTAAAGTAAATACCATTTCTTTTGAAAATGACCATATTGCCCTTCTTAGAAATTAATGCAATAAATATTATGAAGATTATGAAAATGACCAGACCGCGCTTATCGGAAAATAAGTAAAATAAATATTATAAATTGTTAAAATCACCATATTACCCTTACTGGAAATAAAGGTAATAAATATTATGGAGACTGTGAAAATTATCAGTACCCTTATCGAAGTGAGTAAAGTAAATATTACAAATAGTGAAAAATGTATGTAATTATTTACGAGAGAAGGCGTGTATGTGATTGTTTACGAGAGAAGGCTTCGTGTTGTTTGCGGCTCGATCCACCCTGAGCATTATTTTTGAGCATTACATTTTGTTTTACAACTCTTATGAAGGGTTGTCATAAAGTTAGTGTATTAAAGAACCACAAACTTGACAGAACATGTAATAGTGTAGGTATGGTTAGTGGTGTAGACTTCCATACAGGAGGTTGAGGATCAAATCCCCCATCCTCATTTCTTCTAATGTTCTATATTTTTACTTCAACAACACTTATAAGTGTTGTTATACATTTTTATTAAAAAAAGAAAAAAACGCCAAAACTTGTGAACGGTAAGGATGGTTGATGAGCTAGACGTCCATGTAGTAGATTCATGTTCGAATCTCCCTTATAACCTCATTTTTTCCAAAATTATATATTTTTACTTCAACAACACTTATAAGTGTTGTTGTAGGTTTCTATTTAAAAAAAAAAAAAAAAACCGAAACTTGTGAACTGAAAGGGTGGTTGATGAGCTAGACTTCCATGCAGTAGGTTCATGTTCGAATCTCCCCTCTAACATTTTTCTCATTATCATATTTTTGTGTTCTTCAACAACACTTGTTAGAATTGTGATAGGCTAAGTCACTACATATATGGAACAGAGTTGTTATAGCTAAATGTCGTCACAACTGTTTTGCTTAAGGAGTTGTCGTTTGTTTTCTTAGCGCAACCCCTTGTTTCATAAGGGTTGGCAGTGTTGATATACGTAAACTCTTCCTTTGAAACCAGTTGTAAAACATAGGACTTTCTACGATATTTAGAAAAGTGTTGTAAATCTCCAGTTGTAGATGTATATTTTTCCTGTAGTAATTCCTACTAAGCTCGTTACCCTATCGGTCTCGTTCTATTCAAATTTTAAGGCTTAGGTTCACGTTAAGTATTGTTTTCCTAAGGCGGGAAAGAAGAGAACGGTGATGAAATCCGAACCCTTATCTTGTATGGCCAGTCCTTGCCCTTTACTAGGAAATTAAAACAGCCGTTTTCAAGTCCTCAGCATATATTCACACGAAGGAAGACGAGAACTCGGCGCCGATGGGGATTCGCGAGTGTTTCGACAAACTTACCTCCCGTTCCGGGACGGGGATGAACCGTTGTAGTCGACTCGGGCCACGACTCCTATGTCATGTACGAACCCGAGGGGCCGAGACGATATCGTAATCGTCGTCCTTCTCTGCAAACATATTAATATTTAATACTACCCTTCCGTAGGGTTTAAAAAAATAAGGAATGTCCGAATGTCCAAATGTCCAAGTCCAAATGTCCAAGTCCAAAAAGTAAAAGTGCAAAAGAAAAGGAAAGTCTAAAAAAAATAAAAATATCTAAAAAAATAAAAATGCTTTTTTTTTTCTCTCTTTTATAAAATATAAAAAAATCTTCTTCTTTCGCTCCTTTCGCTTTGTCTTTAACTCCAAATCTTTAAGTATCCACCAAAAGCTTTGGCAAATTTTTCTTTCGCTCCAAATCCCAAAATCTGAAAGGAAAAGACAAAAACCCAAAAACGTAAAGAAGAAAAAATAAATAAAAACCTAAAAGAAAATCTAAAAACTCTATCCTAAAGACAAGTCCGCGTCGGCGGCGCCAAAAATTGATGTGACTCAATAATGTTGTAGTAAAAAGGTTCGTTGAGACTTGTGAAAGCAAAAGATTTTAGACTTATAAAACTTAAAAATAAGGAAAACTCAACACAAAATTGATTCAAGATATGAGAAAATAACCAAGACACTGATTCCACTATTACACATGAATAAATTATGGTAAATAATCTAAAACTCTAATTATCTTTTAAGTCCCTTATTTCTTAATTCACATATAATCAGGCAAATTCTCAAAAATTAATTGTATCCCCTAAGCATAGATTATCTTAATACAAAGCATAACCTATCTAATTGAATCACAACTAATGAAGAAAATTTTGCAAACAATTAAAAAACTCTGCAAAAGCAGTGATTGAGCGAATTATAAATTATAAATTAGAGAAAATAAATAATTACCAATTATTCATGCGTGAATAGCTTCCTCATTGCCTTGGTTGTGAGAGAATTAGCCGCTCATCATGTTGGAAACACGCTCAAATTTCATTTTTATTGCTCAAAGGAGGTGTACAAATGATGAAATGGGGAAAAATAATGAAAACCGGGTTTGTAACAGTTATATTTGTTACAAACCGATCTGTTACAGAGAACGATAAAATAAGAGTGTCGTTGTCACTGTTGCTTTAAGACTGCCTATGGACTACGACCCACCTTTGTGAGTCGTTGTTACTGTAGCAAAACGACGGTCATGCGTGCGTCTTATGTTCTTCGAGCTCTCTTTAATGGCAGCAGCAGCAGATCTCTGAAACTTGGATTTCTTTGCTCTGTTCTCTCTCCCAACTCTCCGTAAACCTTCTCTGATCTCCAATAGCTTCTTTTATACTCGACAGGGGCAAGAAATCACGACAATAACTCCTCAAAATTCTGCCATTGCTCGTGGTGAATAATATCTTCTCGCGAATATTTTCTTCCACTTTTAGCTCTTCCACGCGTATCGACTCTTGAATCTTCCTTATTCAACTCCTACACGTCAGAGACCCATCTCAATCCAAACACGATCAGCACACGTTTAACCACGCTGAAATCCCGTGTATTTCTCCTCCCGTAACCGTGCTGCCCTGTTTTTCTTCACTCCGATGATTCAACCACTTCTACTCGAAACCGTTGGTCACACCATCCCTGTTTAGCTCTACCAAGTCCATCCCATCAAATTCAACCCTTTAGTCATCTCAAAACCGGTCCAAAATGCCAACCCTAATTTCTGCCACTTAAGAACTCCATTTCCCGCCAAAAGTTTATTTTCAAATGGAGAAGATGGGTGCGATGGATAATAGGCTATATATATCCGTGGGTGCTCCTTAGCAAAAGTGAGGGTTTGTATAGCAATTGTCCTCCGGGAGTCCAAAAAGCACTTTTCGAGCAACTTTTTCCGCATAAGTGTAATTCTCCAATAACACCTAAACAAACATAAAAACACCAAAATTAGTACAAAAATCGAGACTAACAATACGAAACATTGAGGACAAATTAGATACATAAATGCGTCTATCATAGACCTGGCTGACCGGGCTGAAAAAAATTATGCGATTGGTAAGCACTCTCTGTACTCGGTCCTCCAAACATATAAGAGGTTTGTTGTTGTGGTGGTATTCGTGTGTAGCATTCATTTGGGTTAAAGGGCGGCCTGTAGGGCGAGAATGATGATGAAATGCGCCTAGGTTCAAGCCGAAGTGCCCGAGGTAGAGATACTGGCACAATTTGTGGTGAAGCAGTATTGTGGTGATGTGTATCTCGCACCATTGTTTCTTCACTTTCGTGCATTGCTGATCTGTCGTTTTCTTCATCTTCGTGCCATGATGATCCGTTGCTCCTGGTGGAATTGGAAGAATGTGACTGCCGCCCATCATTATTTGCAGTTGGAGTTGGAGTCATTCCAAACATTGTGTCTGTATGCCATTTTCGTACTTGTTCTAAGTGCGTCGCCTCGAATTGCCGAACAAGCCAATGCATATCGTTGAGTTGATTTCGCATCTCATCCTCACTGGCAGTGACATTGTAGTAAGGATAATCACGTTCCATAGCTTGGGAAACAATAAGGATCGTGGTTAGCTCACCTTGTGAAGTAATACTCTGCAGCTCCCAACGAATTTCGGGCATATTTGACGAGGATGATGAAGAACTTGCACCCGTCATGGGAGAGGTCATAAAGCTTGGCTCTTCTGGAGGTGGTTGTGTAGGAACAATATTTGGATTATGGGACATATTTGATAACCCTGGGAAATCAACCCCATAGACGTGCATGTTCTGTGTCCCAATCACAGACTTCGTAATTGAGTTGTACCAGTTGTCATACTGCGCTTCTCGCACCACTTTCGTATTTAGTTCATACCTCGACCAACCGGTTACTCTCATCCTATAAAAATCTGATTTAGAGGTTTGCATTTGTTCTAGCGGGTTAATTGGAATTGTAAAAATACCTTTTATTTGGAACTGCACTCTTTCTCCCATATACCAAACCCCTCTTTGTGATACCGGACTGTAAAAAACAACTCTACGAGAAGAATAATCAAGAATACCTTCTCCAAGCTCTGCATTATATTGAGGTAAACCAACGTAAGGGTGAACAACTAAGTTGTTGGGTCTTCGAGTCATCTGTTGTAACCTCTGCACAAAACTGGAACCAAAGACATCGCTGCCAGTGTTCCTCTGTATGTTGGTCTTCACATACATGTCCAACATTGGAAATCTAACTATCTCGTCTTGTAGGATTGGTTTACCAATACGGAAGTAGGTATACCACCAATACTGCAAATTACACTAGTAATTTTAGTATTTAGTAATAACACTAAATTTAAAAATAATATTTTTGATATTTACCTCTATGATGCTCCAGAAACCAGTGTAGTTTTTATCTCCCAAGGACGTTTTATCCAGCGCATAGTACAATTCTCCTAAAATTGCAGATCCCCAGTCATAATCTGGTGCTTTCTCGAGATCTTCTAACGCTTGAAACCAACCAATAGGAGCAACACAAGTTAAGTTTGGAATCAATGTCTGACCCAGTACCCATAAGATAACAATCTTTCGAGTTCATCATAGTCATCTACATGTTCTGGGTTTCTGTCTTTGGTGAGGAAAATCTTCAAGGCCGAACATCTAATCCCACCTCCTTTCAATTCTTTATTTGGGATATCTGATACCACAAACGAGGGACAAAGCATCTCCCATTTACTATTTGAGAACCATTTGTCGTAGTCGTATGGTGGCGGGTCTCCAATTCCACTTGGGATCCCACAAATGAAATACAAATCAAGGGGAGTGATTCCTATTACAAGTTAAAAAAAAAACTTAAGTTAAGTTATTTAAAAAAAATTATTCCACGAGGGACAAAGCATCTCCCATTTAGTAATTATTTAAAAAATTTAATTTAAGTTAAGTTAAAAAAACTTACCAATTTCAAAATCCATAAAATGGAATATGTGCGTCGTCATCCACCACCTTTCTACCACTGTTTTCGAAATTTTTTTGTTATGGTTTCTAAGCGTAATTCGATAAAGCGCACGCCAAGGATATCTGTCAACCCTATCTCGGACTGCAGCCGGTAGATGAACATAAACACTATTCAATTCTGAAAATCCACCTCTCGTGATTGTTGATGGTGGTTTTTAGCTTAGGGTTAAAATCGTAAAACCCTAGTCAGGCAATGACGTTACAGAACTTGAGTAATAATGTCTCCACCAAGCGCATTTATTGAACCCTTTAATTTAACTGCGAGAAAATTACCAGGGTACCTTTTTTAATGCTAATTAGGGTTCCGGTAGGCCAAAACCCTAATTCCCACGCCACACGTGCCAATGGAAAACCGTGCCAGCCACACCTACCGCGCCAAGGCATGCCAACCATGCTAGCCGCACCCCCGTGCCAATGGCAAAACACCTACCACGCCACCATGCCACCTACCGCGCCAAGGCATGCCGACCCATGCTAGCCGCACCCCCTGTGCCAATGGCAAGCCAGCCACACCTACCGCGCCAAGGCAAGCCTACCATGCTAGTCGCACCCCATGTGCCAATGGCAAGCCGTGCCAGCTACATCTCCACGCTAGAGCATACCAAGCATGTTTGCCGTCCCAACACGCCATGCACAATGCTGTCTGCCAAAACAAAGGCCTGCAACAATCAACCACCATCTTTCAATCACAAGAGCAAATCCTAGCCGTCCAAGGTTACCAGACAACACATGGTAACCTTTGACTCAAAAACCTAGCTTGGTCACGCCAAACCCTTGGCCCCACCATGCCAAGCCAAACCGCACCTTGCCTTGGCCCTAGCCATGCTAGCCGCGCCATGTGCCAACGGCATGCCAAACCCTTGGCCCCACCATGCCAAGCCAAACCGCACCTTGCCTTGGCCCTAGCCATGCTAGCCGCACCATGTGCCAAAGGCATGCCAAACCCTTGGCCCCACCATGGCAAGCCAAACCGCACCTTGTTTTGGCCCTAGCCATACTAGCCGCACCATGTGCCAACGACATGCTAAGCCCTTGGCCCCACCATACCAAACGCACCTAGCCACGCCATCATGCTGGCCTTCCCTACGCGACTACCAAAACGAAGGCGTGCGACAATCAACGGTCCCCCTTTAATCCCAGGAGCAAATCCTAGCCATCCAAGGTTACCAGACAACGCATGGTAAACTTTGGCCTGAAAACCTAAGTTTGGCCACGCCAAACCATACCATGCCAACGGCATGCCAACCTAGCCGCGCCACCATGCTGTCCTTCCCTACGCGGCTACCAAAACGAAGGCGTGCGACAATCAACCGACCCCCTTCAATCCCTGGAGCAAATCCTAGCCATCTAATGTTACCAGACAACGCATGGTAACCTTTGGCCCGAAAACCTAAGTTTGGCCACGCCAAACCATACCATGCCAACGGCATGCCAACCTAGCCGCGCCACCATGCTGACCTTCCCTACGCGACTAACAAAACGAAGGCATGCGACAATCAACGGTCTCCCTTCAATCCCAGGAGAAAATCCGAGCCATCCAAGGTTACCAGACAACGCATGGAAACCTTTGGCCCGAAAGCCTAAGTTTGGCCACGCCAAAACCATACCATGCCAACGGCATGCCAACCTAGCCGCGCCACCATGCTGGCCTTCCCTATGCGGCTACCAAAACGAAGGCGTGGGATAATCAACGGTCCCCCTTAATTCCCAGGAGCAAATCCTAGCCATCTAAGGTTATCAGACAACGCATGGTAACCTTTGGCCCGAAAACCTAAGTTTGGCCACGCCAAACCATACCATGCCAACGGCATGCCAACCTAGCCGCGCCACCATGTTGGCCTTCCCTACCCGGCTACCAAAACGAAGGCGTGCGACGATCAACGGTCCCCCTTCAATTTCTGGAGCAAATCCTAGCCATCCAAGGTTACCAGACAACGCATGGTAACCTTTGGCCCGAAAACCTAAGTTTGGCCACGCCAAACTATACCATGCCAACCTAGACGCGCCACCATGCTAGCCTTCCCTACGCGGCTACCAAAACGAAGGCGTGCGACAATAAACGGTCCCCCTTCAATCCTAGGAGCAAATCCTAGCCATCCAAGGTTACCAGACAATGCATGGTAACCTTTGGCCCGAAAGCCTAAGTTTGGCCACGCCAAACCATACCATGCCAACGGCATGCCAACCTAGCCGCGCCACCATGCTGGCCTTCTTTACGCGACTACCAAAACGAAGGCGTGCGACAATCAACGGTCCCCCTTCAATCCCAGTAATAAATCCTAGCCATCCAAGGTTACCGGACAACGCATGGTAACCTTTGGCCCGAAAACCTAAGTTTGGCCACGCCAAACCATGCCATGCCAACGACATTCCAACCTAGCCGCGCCACCATGCTGGCCTTCCCTACGCGGCTACCAAAACGAAGGCGTGCGACAATCAACGGTCGCCCTTTAATCCCCGGAGCAAATCCTAGCCGTCCAAGGTTACCAGACAACACATGGTAACCTTTGACCCAAAACCCTAGTTTGGTCACTCCAACCTAGTCACACCAACCTAGCCGCACCACGCCAACCCTGGCCTTCCCTATGCGGCCACTAACAAACAAAAGCGTGCGACGATCAACGACTACCTTTCCTCTTAAGATGCAAAATCTCGACCGTCGAAGGTCACCAAGCTAGCAAGTCTCCCAAGCTCGACTTGCCAGGAAACAACAATATACTACATGTTTTCTACAAAAAATATTCGAGACATCAACACATATCACAAACTGGGGGATCCTCTTTGGTATTGGTTTGGCGGTTTACAACGTGCGGCGTACACTACCCCCGTCATAAGGATGAGGCGGTTAGTAAATACAGGGAGTTAATGGTGAAACGCTCTTTTATGGGACATCAATTCCATGCGTAAATGGTTTTATGGAACATCAATTCCATGCGTTAACGGTTTTATGGAACATCAATTCCATGCGTTAAGTGTTACCACCTCCTCCCATTTACTCACCCATTTTTCCATTCCTTAATGAGACCAGAGTACGTTTCACTTCGACTTGTATAAATAGGTCTTACCTATTTCCACCGAACAACAAGTTCAGTCAGGGGGATACAAAACAAAAACATTGGCTAGCTTTCCCATATGTTAGCTTCCCACTTTCTGATACAAGTCGTAACACAACTACTCTTCCAGAATCAACTATTCTGGTCTCATCACTTTCCTTGCTTCCCTCCCCAAAACCAACCCATTATCCTCCACTTTGTGACCGAAGCAAGTCTGGAACGGCCATTTCTTGGTTTAGGCCGGACTTGTACAGATTGATCTCTCGAATCTAAAGTACTCCCTTGTAGTACATTGTTTAGGGTTTAAATTTGTTTCTCACCCACACACCCGAAGTTACTGAAATCCGCAGAAACCATTTTCACCCACAAACAATTGGCGATCACAGTAGGAGATTGATCTTTAGGTTACAATGTCAATCTTTGACCATCGATCTAATGCTTCGACCCAGATATCAAGATGGTAGAAGCAGGCGATCCGCTCAAGGATCGACGACTCGATTATCAGTCATGACACGATTGGGGACTTCCCAAAAAATTGAAGCAAATGATCCGCCCGAGAATCAGCGACTCGGTTACCAGGCAACTCAGTAACAACTGGGGACTTTCTACAATCACGACGACGCTTCCCATAAAACTTGGTATTACACCCGGAATGTTCCCTTTTCATCAGGAGACCTGAGAAACCGAGTAAGTCTTACCTAGACATGATACGTGGTTTTGCTATTTTAATTTTTCATGAGAATGGAAAAATCGACAGTCATGTTATGTTTCATCCCATGTCATCTACAACACACGGTTCGTGGTTTTCTCAGGATTCCGCGTCACTTTCGGGTCATACCAAGATAATTTCATTTCCTAAACAATTCATTCCAAAAGAAAAATCCAAAAACCTTCGAGATAACATTTGTCTATCAACCCAAAAAAAATCCAGAAACTCAAAACCATAAACTAGGCGTTTCATTTGCCTTTAAAAAAAAAAAAAAAATCTGAAAGATAAGAAGTTCCAAAGACAGAAATGTATTCAAGGAAAATTTTCCAGCAGCGGCTTGCTCCTCTTACAAAGGCCTCCCTCGTGCTCTGGAGAGCCACCCTTTTCAACTTCAGCTGCCTCCATAATTTTTTGAATTCCGCTTCTTGCTTCTTCACCATGTCTGCGGAAGGACCTTCGACTGTTAGGGCCAACAACTTTTCAACCTCGGAGAAACCTTCGACGAACCAAGGAGCATTAAACTCGAACTCTATAAACATATTGCGATGGAACCTCTAGCTTGAGATTACATCCCAAGAAACCGTGTGACCAGTCACGTTGCACATGTCGTCAATCGAAGACAAGGCTTCCTCCACACGCTTGACCAGCGCGTATCGGCTAGTAATCTTCTTGGTCTTGGCAATATGACCATAGCTTTCCCATATCTTAGTGTATAACGCTGCGTGTTTAGCTGGCACGCTAAATCCCCCAATCAACACGTGATCCGGATAAGGAACCAGGTATGGAGGAACAAAGGTGGAGCCTGCGACTGCATCAGTAACTGGCAAAGGATTTCTAACAACAATTGTGCCAACATTCACATGAGCAATCTCCGTTGTCTGAGTCACAACGACGCTTCCATCTTGATCGGCCTCTATTTCAAAGCCACCAGGTTTGGCTAACACGGCTACAGACAAAGGCATGTCTCCACCATCTTCCGTCTCAAGTTCATCTTCAGGACTGGCTTCGCTCTGTGATATCACGGCTTAGACACTATTCAAAAAAAAAAGAGGGAGAGGGAAGAAAGAAGGAAGAAGAAGAAGAAAATGGATAAGACTCACTGATTCGCTTTCAGACCGACTGGAGGAAGATTCAGCACTACTATCGGAAGAACTACTCTCGCCATCTCTGGACTCTGAGCTTTCATCCTTCTCGGATTCCCCTTCACCATGGGAAGTTTCAGCATCGCCGCTTTCCGTTCCAAGAGATGTCGTCTTCTGACCACGTGCAAGTTTAGTGAATGCGTTCACACTGCTAAGACCCTGGGCAAGACACAAGAACAAACGCGCAGAAATGAGACAAAGACATACGTAATCCGACCGAATCAGGAAGAAAATTATACATACTCGCATATTGGAAGAACTAAAAGTCGGAAGAGCCGCCGGGACCGGCGAAAACCACCAACACGGCTTTTAGATCTTCGCTCCTTCACTTGGGGACTATCTTCATTCGGGATAACAGATTTTCGCTTGGGATCCCTCAGTAGTGGATGTTCCGCTAAAACTACAGGAGAAGGCTTACCGCGACGGTTTTCTACCACATCATTCACAAATCCATGGATAACGAGAAACTCGTCCTGCTAAAATATATTATATTTGGAGGTTGTTGATGGATTTCGTTCCGCAAGCAGAAAAGGGAGACTTTTTCCCGACACGAGAACACTAGCATCGAGAATAGTTGACAACGGGATTTCTGGAACAACCGGCTGACGAACGAGTGGGACCCCTTGGTCAAAACCCATATGCCGAGCCGCTCTATCGATGTTGTAAGAGATTGCTTCGCAAGATCCTCTAAAGAAAGACGGCACATGACCGGGCGTGCAGCTTCGCATGAACACCATATCTCCAACACTCAGATCCTCTTTATTAGAAGACAAAGACATGTTCGGAGCAGGGCAAAGGTACTGATCTGAGTTATAAACGCATGCACCGGAGCACATGGACGAAAATTAACCGCGTACGAGTTGTCAAGAAGTCCGACCAGGTTTGAACCAGTCTTTGGGCGCCTGTTCGACCAGCGCAGTATCCTAGATCCACACCAAGACAAGGACTAAACCCTAGAAACTAGGTTTTCATGGGAAGGGAATGACAGTTACTATCTCGTGCTTACTTTGCATAGTAAGTTGAGGCGGTCAACATTGCTACGGTATTCACGCCTAAATAATACTACAAGCTCGTGCAAAACGTACCTACGGCTAGGATTCACACCAACACAGAAGGGCAACATTTTCTACAAGGTCATGAAAAAGTACGCCTACAACTAGGGTTCGCACCAACACAAGAAAGCAAAAGGAAGCAAGTTAAAGAGGAAGTGCTTGAAGACATACCTAATCCGCTCGTCCACTTCACCGTTACCAAACAACAAGAGCAAAAGAAAAAAAAATATATATACATATATAATGGAGGCGTGAAGTAAAGGGAGAGGCCGGCCCCCCTTTTATAGGCGTGATACTTGGGAGTTTGAATAAGGAAAGGACTTCCTATTTGAGACAAGTAAGGAAAAGATGCAACTGGGCAAGTGAAGACAAATCACCAAGCCGTCAGCGCCTTGCCTTGGCCCCACCACGCCGAGCCGTCCATGCATGCCTCACCGAACCACGCCTTACCGTGACCGCACCACGCAGAGTTGACATTTCCATTGCCGGGGCCCCATCATCCCAAGATGTCCGTGCCATGACTTGCCGCGCCAGCACCAACTTGCCAAGCTAGCGTTATGACGTTCCCTAACCCAGTCAAGATGATGCGTAGCCATACTAAACCGACGATCCTCATCTCACCACTTCACGGTCTACGCCACAAATAGAATCTATGCAAGACATCCAAACGCGGGATCATGAACTCTCCCTACCTCTCGAAAAAGGTTAGTCGGACTTTCCTGACCATCTTGCATGACTTACGTTTCGATTCCATCCTTGTTTGTCACCATCATATGCTTACCTCGCAACAACGCCCCTGTTTAGATCTAAGCAGGGGATATAATGTTGATGGTGATTTTTAGCTTAGGGTTAAAATCGTAAAACCCTAGTCAGGCAATGACGTCACAGAACTTGAGTAATAATGTCTCCACCAAGCGCATTTTGAACCCTTTAATTTGAAGGCGAAAAAATTACCAGGGTACCTTTTTTTAATGTTAATTAGGGTTTCAGTAGGCCAAAACCCTAATTCCCACTCCACACGTGCCAATAGCAAACCGTGCCAGCCACACCTACCGCGCCAAGGCATGCCAACCATGCTAACCGCACCCCCCTGTGCCAATGGGAAACCATGCCAGCCACACCTACCGCGCCAAGGCATGCCAACCATGCTAGCCGCATCCCCTGGGCCAATGGCAAACCATGCCAGCCACACCTACCGCGCCAAGCCATGCCGACCATGCTAGCCGCACCCCTGTGCCAATGGAAAACCATGCCAGCCACAGCTACCGCGCCAAGGCATGCCGACCATGCTAGTCGCACCCCATGTGCCAATGGCAAGCCGTGCCAGCTACATATCCACGCTAGAGCATACCAAGCATGCTTGCCATCCCAACACGCCATGCACAACGCTGGCTGCCAAAACAAAGGCCCGCAACAATCAACGACCATCTTTCAATCACATGAGCAAATCCTAGCCGTCCAAGGTTACCAGACAACACATGGTAACCTTTGACCTAAAAACCTAGCTTGGTCACGCCAAACCCTTGGCCCCACCATGCCAAGCCAAACCGTACCTTGCCTTGGCCCTAGCCATGCTAGCCGCGCCATGTGCCAACGGTGTGCCAAACCCTTGGCCCCACCTTGCCAAGCCAAACCGCACCTTGCCTTGGTCTTAGCCATGCTAGCCGCACCATGTGCCAACGGCATGCCAAACCCTTGGCCCCACCATACCATGCCAAACCGCACCTTGCCTTGGCCCTAGCCATACTACCTGCACCATGTGCCAACGGCATGCTAAGCCCTTGGCCCCACCATACCAAACGCACCTAGCCACGCCACCATGCTGGCCTTCCCTACGCGGCTACCAAAACGAAGGCGTGCGATAATCAACGGTCCCCCTTCAATCCCAGGATCAAATCCTAGCCATCCAAGGTTACCATACAACGCATGGTAACCTTTGGCCCGAAAACCTAAGTTTAGCCACGCCAAACCATACCATGCCAACGGCATGCCAACCTAGCCGCGCCACCATGCTGGCCTTCCATACGCGGCTAACAAAACGAAGGCGTGCGACAATCAACGGCCCCCCTTCAATCCTAGGAGCAAATCCTAGCCATCTAAGGTTACCAGACAACGAATGGTAACCTTTGGCCCGAAAGCCTAAGTATGGCCACGCCAAACCAGACCATGCCAACGACATGCCAACCTAGCCACGCCACCATGCTGGCCTTCCCTAAGCGGCTACCAAAATGAAGGTGTGCGACAATCAACGGTCCCCCTTCAATCCCAGGAGCAAATCCTAGACAACCAAGATTACCAAACAACGCATAGGAACCTTTGGCCCGAAAACGTAAGTTTGGCCACGCCAAACCATACCATGCCAACGGCATGCCAACCTAGCCGCGCCACCATGCAGGCCTTACCTACGCGGCTACCACAACGAAGGCGTACGACAATCAACGGTCCCCCTTCAATCCCAGGAGAAAATCCTAGCCATCCAAGGTTACCAGGCAACGCATGGTAACCTTTGGCCCGAAATCCTAAGTTTGGCCATGCCAAACCATACCATGCCAACGGCATGCCAACCTAGCCGCGCCACCATGCTGGCCTTCCCTACGGGGCCACCAAAACGAAGGCGTGCAACAATCAATGGTCCCCCTTCAATCCCAGGAGCAAATCCTAGCCATCCAAGGTTACCAGACAATGCATGGTAACCTTGGTCCTGAAAACCTAAGTTTGGCCACGCCAAACCATACCATGCCAACGGCATGCCAACCTAACTGCGCCACGATGCTGGCCTTCCCTACGCGGCTACCAAAACGAAGGCGTGCGACAATCAACGGTCCACCTTCAATCCCAGGAACAAATCCTAGCCATCCAAGGTTACCTGACAACGCATGGTAACCTTTGGCGCGAAAACCTAAGTTTAGCCACGCCAAACCATACCATGCCAACGACATGCCAACCTAACCGCGCCACCATGCTGGCCTTCCCTACGCGGCTAACAAAACGAAGGCGTGCGACAATCAACGGTCCCCCTTCAATCCCAGGAGAAAATCCTAGCCATCTAAGGTTACCAGACAACGCATTGTAACCTTTGGCCCGAAAGCCTAAGTTTGGCCACTCCAAACCACACCATGCCAACGGCATGCCAACCTAGCCGCGCCACCATGCTGGCCTTTCCTACGCGGCTACCAAAACGAAGGCGTGCGATAATCAACGGTCCCCCTTCAATCCCAGGAAAAAATCCTAGACATCCAAGGTTACCAGACAACGCTTGGTAACCTTTGGCCCGAAAACCTAAGTTTGGCCACGCCAAACCATGCCATGCCAATGGCATGCCAACCTAGCCGCGCCACCATGCTGGACTTCACTACGCGGATACCAAAATGAAGGCGTGCGATAATCAACAATCACCCTTCAATCCCCGGAGCAAATCCTAGTCGTCCAAGGTTACCAGACAACACATGGTAACCTTTGACCCAAAACCCTAGGTTGGTCACGCCAACCTAGCCACACCACCATGGCATGCCAACCTAGCCGCACCACGCTGACCTTCCCTATGCGGCCACTAACAAACGAAAGCGTGCGACGATCAACGGCTACCTTTCCTCTTAAGATGCAAAATCTCGACCGTCGAAGGTCACCAAGCTAGCAAGTCTCCTAACCTCGACTTGCCAGGAAACAACAATGTACTACATGTTTTCTACAAAAAACATTCGAGACATCAACACATATCACAAACTGGGTAATCCTCTTTGGGTAACGGTTTGGCGGTTTACGGCGTGCGGCGTACACTACGCCCGTCATAAGGAAGTGTCATAAGGATGAGGTGGTTAGTAAATACAGGGAGTTAATGGTGAAACGCTCTTTTATGGGACATCAATTCCATGCGTTAACGGTTTTATGGAACATCAATTCCATGCGTTAACTTTTACCACCTCCTCCAATTTACTCACCCATTTTTCCATTCCTTAATGAGACCAGAGTACGTTTCACTTCGACTTGTATAAATAGGTCTTACCTATTTCCACCGAACAACAAGTTCAGTCAGGGGGATACACCACAAAAACATTAACTAGGTTTCCCATCTGTTAGCTTCCCACTTTCTGATATAAGTCGTAACACAACTACTTTTTCAGAATCAACTATTCTGGTCTCATCACTTTCCTTGCTTCCCTCCCCAAAACCAACCCATTCTCCTCCACTTTGTGACCGAAGCAAGTCTGGAACGGCCATTTCTTGGTTTAGGCCGGACTTGCACAGATTGATCTCTCGAATCTAAAGTACTCCCTTGCAGTACATTGTTTAGGGTTTAAATTTGTTTCTCACCCACACACTCGAAGTTACCGAAATCAGCAGAAACCATTTCACCCACAAATAGTGATATAATAATCCTCAGATCGTTCACTATGCCCCGACACATGACCTGGAACTAATAATGGAGCAACAACTATTTTTTGGTTAGAAAACTCTTATTCTCGATTTTGAAAAAAATCTACATTTGTCTGAGAAAAAGGTATCGATTCACTTTTTTGATCTCTTTTCTTCCTTGTATTATTCGTCGCTCTTCTCGGGCTCATATCGTATTCGAAATTTTTGATTTTAGAAGAGTTTTAGAAGAAGAAAAACGAAGTGGTGTGATTGAAAATGAAAGGAATGGAAGTAATTTATAGGGTATGAAATTTAACCGAGGGGAAATATGGGAGTTATGTATTCGAGCGTCGGCGTCATCCTTGGGATCTCGCGTCCTTCTGCCGAGCGCCGGCGTCCTGCCGCTGAACGCCCGCGTCATTTATCCTCTCGCGCGTCTATTGTAATGGCGCCCTACGCTTTTCCATAGTGGAAAATCTAGTTTGGCCATCCACCTGGCTGAACAAACTTTTGAGTTTGGCCATTGCCATAGGAACTGCTCTAACCATTTTAAAAAATAAAATCTGCTTCTGTAAGTATCGTCAAGCTCGCACTGTATCTACTTGGCGACAACATGCAATATAAATACACACCAGTCATTCAAATTCATTTGTAGTTCCCAAATGAGAATAATGGCGAACTATTTTGGGAGTGATAGATTTCATCCGAATATGATGGGACTCATCAAAAGAACTTCTAAGAAAAATTTGATAAAGTTGAACTCCTCACATTTTCGGCCTGTATATGTGATGTAGAGGGAGTAGTATTTTCAAAATTTAAAATTTTTCTAAAGTATCCTTGTAGTTTTGTTTACCATCTTACTTAGTCAATACTAATTTACTTTTCAAATTTTACTTTTTTACCCTTAACTTATTGCAACATTGACCTTTTACATCATTTTTCAGGCGCTTTGCCTTACCGCATTGCTTCCCGCTTTAATTGTCATTATAGCACGTGTGTGGCCCAACCCATACGGGCCTTGCAGCACGAATCATACGAAAAATGCAGGTGTTACAGTTCATGAGCCACAATAATATTATCAACAATTTATCTTCCCTGAATGAAGACAAATTGGAAACGTGACATAGTTTTGTCAAGACGATCTTTCATTCTAAGTGTCATCATCTTCGAAATAATTTTATAAGAGGTGTTATAGAAGGAAAATTGGCTTAAACTCAGCTGGGATAATAATACTCGGAGTTTTAGAAATTAAGATGATCAAAGTTGTGTCCTTTAATTTGAATATATCCAGATATGAAAAAAGTCTAAACCATTATTTTTGTTTAGGTTTTGACCTACAATGTCCCCATTTTCGTTTGACGAAGATTTGGGAAAGCCATCATGTGCAAGCTCTTGTTAGGTTTTATTGAAATATTTTTTTCCCCAATCGTACGCTTAATAGGTACAAATACGGATAACTGCTATCAATATTTTTTTGTAATATAATTAAGAATGAGATTAAACATATTTTCATCAAAATCAGGCATGACAGTAATAATAATATCTAAGAAGTAAAAAGCTATGCAATTAGAGATATTGTTCCTCTATACAACTAAGCTCTTGATCAATTTTTATTCAATTTCTTTTAAATCTATGTTTAACAGAGTTATGCAAAAATGATGTGTTTCAATCACCAAGGACCATCAATTGGTTTTTAATTTTATTTTTCCAGAATTTTTACCTAATGGATAACCTATTGAAAATGAGAGGTACCAAGTATACCACTAAATTTTTCGTCCGACAACCTGTATTGACACAACCTAATACAATTGCAAGTATATCTAAATTAAAGATCCTTGAACAATATATATATATATATATATAGAGAGAGAGAGAGAGAGAGAGTTTTTCTCTTTCTCTTCAACAATCAATATATCTAGACTAACAAGTCTGTGAACCTGATTATGCAGACGAGTTCTTGGACGATCTCACAAATCAATATCCAAGATCAATTTAGTCGTATCCAAATCAAGAATATTTGAATCCTGACAAGTATGAAACTTGTAATCTATCTTTCAAGATACGAATTTAACAAAAACAAGTCTCGTTATTGATCGCAATTAACAAGGACTGAAACTACTTATATTAAATATTATTACTTGTGTTATTCCTATTATAAAGATAAAATAATATAATGCGGAAAAGGAAAAACACAAGACACTAGAAGTTTTGTTAAAGGGGAAAACGCACATGCAAAAAAAAACCCGGGACCTCGTCTAGCTTTGAACACGAAAACGTGTTATGCCGCGATAAACACTATCCTACTATCAGACTTCTGACTGAAATGTAGTTGAGACCTAATTAACCTTCCGAGAAATTCAGATGCATGCAGTCGTGCTCCTTATGCCTCTTGAACCTTGCAAATTTTTACGCAGTTGATTCCCTTAGTTGATGCCCTTTACAGCTTAAGAGTTTCTTAAACCTAAGTGAAGACTTTTGATACTAATCTACCTCTAACAAATAAGCCTATTTGATTTCCCTTTAAATTTTTAGATTAATCCTTGGAGATCTGATTGCAATAGTCAAAGCTAACAAACCTCACGAATCTGGAACACTTACACTCAATTAGATGAGAAACCTGGATTACTAACCACCTCTCAAGACAATCTAAACAAATCGATGAAGAAGAGTTTTAGATATCTATTTTGAGGAATCATAAAATCTGAGATGAAGGGAACTTTGCGATTTCTATCTATCCTATTCCTAATCGAAGATTGACGAAAACCTCAACGATCAATAAGAATAATATCAGTATACACGAACTATCTGGTAAAAGATTGTCGGACATATAGCTTCATGAATCCTTAAGTGAACACTACTCCATATCCTGGATTTCGCAACATTTTATTTTCGGGGGTGTGCAACGTCCTGGTCCGTTGCACCATGTGCAACGCGCTGGTCCGTTGCACACCAGTAAAAACGTTGCGCAAAATAATTTCCCCTCATTTAGTAAATTGAATTATTTGAGCAACGTATTGGAAATTCTTAAAACGTTGCGCAACCTTGTGTTTTTTGAGTCTTCAGATTTTTTTGTTCTTTTAATTTATAAAATGAATTATTTACTTGAGCGTTGGATGCATTGGGATCTATATGCTCAAGATTTAGTTGCATAATGACCGTTGGATTAGAAAAGCTATGTTTTCATTGGTTTTCAAGTTATAGAAAAGATTATGATTCAAATTTTTTCCTCAAAATCATTCTTAAAATTTTCCCCCCAATTCTTCCCTCTCATTTTTTCCCCAAAATCAATATCCCTCCCAAACTTGAATCCACAAAACCCCCCCCCCCCCCCCCCCGTTTTTCCCTCTAATTTTATCATAAGCTCCATCAAATTTTTTAAAATTGATTATGTTTATTATTTTCACCTGTTTATTCATACGCGCAATTGAGGGATATCAAACTAATTGGGGGATAGAGGAAAAAGACAAAAATTGGATCCAAATATCAAATCAGGGTCACCCCTTATCTAAGTATTTTTTTAAATCCTAATCTACCCCTCACTAATCATGTTTAGTGTTTAATAATAATTAGTAAAAATCTTAAGTATTTTTTAAATGATTAGTATGTATTTGTATTTGGGTGAGTGAGATGAGAGTAGAAAGATGGAAAAAAAATTTAAGGGAGAATTTTTTTTTGGTGAAAGTGGAGGATGATTGTGAAGAGAGAAATGCTGCTAAGAGGTTGAAAATTTGATTTTTTTTTCTCTGAATCCACCATTGTTGCAGCTGAAATAGCTCGGTACCGGCATTGTATTCAACCGAAAAAACCATGCTGGCATTTGTTGGAAATTTTCATAAATGTTTGCCACTATCCGGGGGGACAAAATTTTCTGGTTTTGATCTTCAAAACCTTTTTTTTTTTTTTTTACTCAGTCCACTGCTGGCACAATCAGTTAATTCTCGAGCATGCCGGTACCTATACCGGCATAATATATTGCTAAAATGTCTATGCGGGACATAAAAAAGTATCCAGAAAATTGATTTTTTTTTTCACTTGACTACCGGCATTGATAGATTTATATCGAGCATGCTGGCATTTAGTTCCGGTATTGAATTCCTCACTTCCGGCATGGTCTTCATCACTTTCGGCGTGGTCTTCATCACTTCCGGATGGTATTCATCGCTTCCGGCATGGTCTTCATCGCTTCCGGCATGGTCTTCATCGCTTCCGGCATGGTTTTCATCACTTCCGAATGTGAAAAAAAATAAATCGTTTTCAAAGTGAGGAGCCGGTAGAGAAGGAGAAGAGAATTTGATAGGGAGTGGGGAAAATTTAGAATTTGAAAGGGAATGGGAAACATTTGGGTTTCAAAACTTTAACCCTAAAAGAGATTAATAAGAAGTGGAGATGAAAATGGGGGATATGATTTTGTTTTTTGATTTTTATTTTGAGAAAAGGGTACTTTAATATTTTTGCCCCCAAAAACACCCTTTAGCAGACATTATTGGTTGGGGAAGTAATTCATATCCCCAATTAGTTTTCGTATTTCCCAATTGTGGGTTCATTATTAAATTAGTACTCGTTCTATTATCGGAAGGAAGAAGAACAAAACAATAATACATCATGCTGTTCGTCATGTTCCAAAGGGGCTTTTGAGGGACCAAAAGTGATGCATGGTTCTCTTTTTTCCCCTCATCTATTTTAACTTGGTGAAATTAGGTCGACGTGTAAGCAACATGATCGCGAGGAGATTCCTGATTTTAATTTTTACTATTATTTTACTGAATAATTTGGGTATTTTTATAAGAGGAGGATCCATGGACACTCTTAGATGGACAAGGTCGGACAAGATTTGCGCCATTTTCTCTGCAAAACCCATATGATAATGAATTTATGTCTAATATTTTGATGGTATATTCTTCTTATAAGACTCTACATTCCTACAAAAAATGAGCACAATTCGAGATGTATAAAACCACCATCTACCCCTTTGAATATCAGCCGTTCAAAATTAACGGTTAAAATTAAGATCGGTAGATGGTCAAGTTTGCTATATCGAAATGCATTCATTTTTGGTAGGAATATAAAGTCTTATAATAGGAACATATCATTAAATATTAGACTTAAATTCATTGTCGTTTGAGTTTGCCGGAGAAAATAGCGCAAATCTTGTCTGACCTTGTCCATCTAAGAGTGTCCATGGATCTTCCCTCTTTTTACAAATACGTATACTTGCCAAAATGAGAAAGGTAGCGAAGAATGAAGGGAGGAGCTGTGATATTGCTGGCAATCCTGGTGTTGAGATTTCTTTGTTTTGGTCGACATCTAGTTTTCCGCATAGATTTTGGGACGTCATTGCAGTGAATTTCATGCAGGGAGTAATAGTCTGACTTTCACTTTCACTTTCACATGGGTTTTTGCGTGAATTTCATGCAGGGTGTAATAACTCTCGCCAAAAGGGTAAGTAAGTAAAATAGAATGAAGAATAGTTAGTTGGAGGAAATTGAAGTTTTGTCTTCAGAACTTCAAATTATGAACTGGATTTTGGAGTTTAGCCGCATGGTCTTCATCGCTTCCGGCATGATCTTCATTGCTTCCGGCGTGGTCTTCATCATTTCCGACATGGTCTTCATCACTTCCGGCGTGGTCTTCATCACTTTCGAATGTGAAAAAAAATAAATTATTTTCAAAGTGAGGAGCCGGCAGAGAAGGAGAAGAGAATTTGAAAGGGAGTGGGGAAAATTTCGAATTTGAAAGGGAATGGGGAACATTTGGGTTTTAAAGCTTTAACCCTTAAAGAGATTAATAAGACGTGGAGATGGAAATGGGGATATGATTTTTTTTTTTTTTTGATTTTTTTTTTTTAGGGAAGGGTACTTTAGTATTTTTTTTCCCCAAAAAACACCCCTTAGCAGACACTATTGGGTGGGGGAAGCAATTCATATCCCCCAATTAGTTTTCATATCCCCAATTGTGGGTTCCTTAAAAAATAGCGAGGATGAAATTGGATGCATCCTGATGTAAATTAAAATAAGAAAAAATATTTGAAAATGGGTAGGATGAAACTATTTACAGCCTGACTATTTTTACATTCTCGTCTATTTAAACAGTATCAAATTTTACATGTTTTTTTCACCCAAGAATTGTCGTTATTGGATTAATGGACCAATTTTGTGTAAAATGTTCACCCATTGTATTGTTTTGTGGGGTTTTTTTCGAATCAGAAACAAGAACACAATGGCAGCAATAGAAACAACGGAAGTGAGAAAGAAAAATGAAGAAACCCCAAAGTCTAAGCAAGAAACAGGGAAAACAAAAGCAAAAGAGTGCATGTACTTTTTCACTCTAAACCAAATGCGTATCATGATGGCATTCTACCATTGTAAAATATGTTTTTTTTTTCACTGGTGAGCGCTCGGGAAAGTTTTAATTTTCACATTCGGTTGTCATGAAAATTTGATTTTTCACATTTTATAATTGTGGGAAAACCTCAATTTCCACATCATAAAATTGGTTAAAAAGACCAAAATCAACAATTCCTGGGTGAAAAAGACATGTAAAATTTGATACTGTTTAAATGGACGAGAATGTAAAAATAGCCAGGATGTAAACAGTTTCATCCTACCTATTTTCAAATATTTTTTCTTATTTTTAATTTACATCAGGATGCATCCAGTTTCATCCTCACTCTTTTTTAAGTTTAAGCCAGGATAAATCCAGTTTCATTCTTGTTAATTTTTTGGTGTCCATTTCACCCATACTAATTTTTACTCGTCCATTATAACCATGTTTTAAAAATATTTGGACAAATGACCCAATTTACGTTTTCACATTCGGTTGTCATGAAAATTTGATTTTTCACGTTTAAAATTGTGAGAGTTTCCGTTTCCAAATTTATCTCTGGTGGAAGTTCGAATTTTCACTTTTCCTATATAATGACGACAGAGGTAGCATTTGTGAAAGCGCGGTTGGCAGTCGTGAAAGTATCATTATCTTTATCGGCTGTACCGCGGGTTGATCCCGTGGGTTATCCCGCGGATCAAATCCAACGGTGGGGAGAGGAGCGATTCTAACACTAGGGTTGGTAGCGGGTTAGGGTTGGGAAATGAGGGCCACTCCCCTCCTCACACGGGATAAACTGCGGTAACTTAATCATTTTCATATCTTTATCCCCTTTTCACACACTCCAAAGCATTTTAAAGCAAATTTTGGACATGAATGACTTCTTCCGTGACATCAAAGATAAAGGAACTATTCCCAAGGATAATGTTGCATGTTGCAGCAACTACATTTTGGAATCTGCTTCAGGCGTACAGAAAATGGTAAGCTTTTGGTTAACTTTTATATATGTGGCCTACATGAAATGTTGTGGGGTCAGTAGACTCTGTTTGCCCCTACACACGTCCACCATTGCTCACTTTCCAAATGTTTACAGAAGATGGGCGATGAACCATCAAAGGTGAGAGAGTTGAAGATTTACATGGAAAAATCTGCTGTTGAATCACATCCGATGAAAGGTGGAACTGGTCAGTACAGCTATGTCCAGAATTCAGCTCTTCAGGTACACACATACAATATCCATTGTTGACAGGTTATTTACATTTCTAACTCAAACAAGATCGAGTCCGATTAATTACAAAATTATTAAATTTTAAAGCTACAGATTTATCTATTTTTCCATCCAGTTAAGGCTAAGTCTTATGAGGTACTAATCTAGCAGCTAGATTGGCAATTCACGTCGGTTAGGACAACCACCTAAAACTTATGGGAGTGCTAATCTAGCAGCTACATTAGCAGTCAAATTCAGACAAACAAGGTGAAATAACAGTTGGTAGCATCTCTGTCGGCGTTGTTGCGCTTAGGCCAATGATTTGTATTCATTTCATATAGTAACTAGCTTGTGTCTGTTGTTTCCCCATCATTTTGGGTTAAAACTTTTTCTTGTTATTGGCAGAGACGTGGCATTGGTCTTTCACAAGGGATGATAAAAGAAGCTATTGCTAAAGAATTCAATGTCGAAAACCAACTAATGAACAACCCAAACACCACTTTTCGCATTGTTGACTTGGGTTGTTCGGTGGGATCCAATAGTCTCATTTCTGTTAATGCCATAATCGAAGCCATGGATCTAAAATTTGAATCGTATTTTCAAGGGTTACAACTTAAGCAAACTGCAACACCTGAGTTTCAAGTATATTTTAATGACATAGCATCAAACGATTTTAACACTCTATTTCGGTTGATTCCTTTAGAAAAGCGTTACTTTGCAGCAGGCGTACCTGGTTCATTCTACGGACGTTTGTTTCCCCGAGCTTCCATTCATTTTGTTATTTCATCTACTGCACTTCATTGGCTCTCCAGAGTTCCAAAATAGATTGGTGATATCAATTCCTCGGCATGGAATAAAGGCAGGATACATTATAGTAATGCATCAAAAGACGTCTTGCAAGCTTATTCAGCTCAATATGCTATGGACATGGAAGCTTTTCTTCTTGCTCGTGGGCACGAGATTGTCTCCGGTGGATTGATGTTTATTCTGGTTCCAGCGATCCCTGATGAAACATTGGTTTCTCAAACAAGTCCTGGTTTACTTTTGCATGTTTTGGGATCTTGTCTCATGGAACTGGCGAAAATGGTAACCTTCATTTTTTTTTTATCGGGGGTAACCTTCGTATATTTGAAGTCACGTTATTGCAATGAGCCTACAAGGGACGGAGCTTAGTGTAGTTCAGGGGTGGCCCCGCCTCCCCTGTTTCTTGTTAATTCATTATAAACCCTTAGGAACTTCTGTTATCCAGAAGAAAAAATTGTTAGTTAACCCCCTTGAATTCATGTTTTGCCTAACTAGCCTCCCCTGAAAAATATTTCTGGCTCCGTCCTATAATTAGTTGTTGCGTGCGTGCAGGATATTGTGGATCAAGCTAAAGTGGACTCCTTTAACTTGCCAGTTTATTTCACATCACCCAAACAAGTGAAAGAACTGGTAGAGAGATCTGGGTGTTTCACTACAGAAAGACTGGAGAGGTTGGAGACGGTGTTTCCACGAGCTAGTACAGGTGCACAAATAATTAGCAACCATACGAGAGCAATAGTTGAAGAAATTATCAAACAAAACTTTGGGTTCAGCGATAATGATTTAGACATATTGTTTGATCTTTACTCCAAAAGACTTGTTGATTCTCTCTCAATCTTTACTAAAATAGAAGACACGTCTTTTCAAATGTTCCTTGTTCTGAAGCGCAACCATGTTATTATTGCAAGCTAGTAAAGCACAGTTATGATCAAATTGTTAATTGTGCTTCTGCCGGAAGTTTACAAACCCCTTCAGTTAACCTCGAAGGGTAGTATTGCTTCTCGGCTAGAAGCAATCTTACATTTTGTTTTATTGCGTATATAAGTATTTCTTGGAGCAACAACTTGCGGAAACCTGTTGGATATTTTCAATAACATAGAAAATAAAACGGTTTTCATTTTTGGTTTGCCACTATCACGGGAGCGTCCGGTGCCGAATAGATGCAATGGATTTTTGTTGGAGATGAAAAGGCATCTCCAAAGGGTGTGATGGTTCACAAGAGACACATCCATTCCCATTAGACATTATTGGGGTCTTTTGGAAATGAAGAGGCATCTCTGCATGAGTTCCTTATAAGTAGTGATGATTTGTTTTCATTCAAACAATGAAGAACATCAAGTACACTCTGTTTTCTCTCTTCTAAGCATCATCAGAATCCTATTCTTGTGTGTTCTTGATTGGATCAAGGGGTACAAACCTTGAATTCAATTTCTGTTGTAGGGCTTTCATTGTATCCTGAAGGCATTATTTCGCATACCTGTTGTAATCGCCAATTGATATTGGGAGGGTAGAAATAATCGTCTAAAAGAAATCTTATGAGCCTTGAAAGTTTAGAGTACAACAATTTCTTTTAGTTTTTTCATCCTCTGTTTTAGCCCAAAATTTCCAACAGTTTTAGACGATTAGTTCTACAGTGGAGGGTGGAACAGTGGTGAATTTTGAGAGCATTTCTGGTTGATGTAATCATTTTAAGAAGATTTAGTCCATGGGGATGTACGACGACAGAGTTTGGATTAAGACAAAACTGAAGATAATATTCGTCCCCATATATCCTTGTTACTCACAGGGGCCACCGGGTTTTGTTTTCATTCGACTGAAACTCCTCTCTACGGGTGCCGATCTAACAAGGAAAGAGGTTTCCAACTGGGGTACCATTAATTGATTTAAACAGGGGAAGATTGTTGTCAGTAGTTGGCCCTATTTCCAAATATATACATGATTGGTTGTGTGCTTACCAGGACTGGCGTTTCGAGTTTCAAGAAATATTTTTTTTTACTATCTCAACTCATATCTACTCTTCTTCCCTTTTATGCATGAGTATTTATATGAATAACTCATGAAGGTTCTTCTTATTAATCGGTTTGATTTTTTTTTTCTCTATTTTTGTGGCTGGAGGAAATTAAACTAGAAGAAGTAGAACGGGAAAACATGAAGAGTGTCGTTGTGACCCGTCCCGATGGTGTCCACGATATATCTCAAGAGATTGGATCAAAGAGTTGGGATTCTTGGGAACGACAGGAAAACGGTTAGTACTTCACGAAGGAAACGGTTCATAAATTGGGGCTTAGTTTATGAATCGGTATCTTTCAAATTTTCAGCCAAGCCGTGGAAAACTAACCGTAAAGAAACGGTCAGTATAATTTAATTTTTATACATTGATGATATAATATACCGTCGATCGATTCATCTCATTGTTTGAGTTTGTAATCATGTTTTCACTAGTTGGTATACTAGATGTTTGGATAATTGCTTAGGTCAGAAAATGTTGTTGTAGCCAAATCTAGTATTGCGACAACAAACTACATAGTGAATATGTCTGAGATACAGTATATTCTAGAGTGTGTAGGGTTCCATTATACAACATTTTCTTGAGAACTTAGATCTATTCACTGTCATTTGATATTAGTGAATAAGGAAACAAGAGATAGGTGGATGAACCAATCTTTATATGACCAATTGTAGTGTCTAATGAATTAAGAAGATTCTGTTGCGAACTGGCGACGTGAATAAGGTTTCCACCGTCAGGTATGTCTTTGGAATAGTCATTCATGTTGAGTCTCTTTAGAATACCATGTAGCGTTGTGCGGATGTCTTTTGATAGAGATCTTATGACTGACACATCTTGAATCTACATACTAGTTTATGCATATGAATTTGATTGAGTATAATGGAATTCCCACCATTGAGCCAATTCCGAAGAGATAGTAACTTGTATTGCTATATAGTTTGGAGTTGAAGACTCTATTTCTTAAAGAAATTAAGTATGTACATGGATTATTGAGATACATGTTATGATACCTCTTTGGCAAGTCATTCAACAAATGCAGTAAACATAGGGCATTCATATGTGTATGGTTACTGAGGCATCCTTAATACCTTAAAACTCATAAGATATCCTCCCATTATTAGGACTTGTATGCCATTTAAATGCCTAGGAAATGATGCATACAAATTCTCTAAACGAAAGCGTGTTTCATGACATTTAGTTGCATTTATGCATTTGAGAATTGTCATGAAATGGGGGAGAAGTTATATGAAAATGACATATAAAATTTTCTAGTTGGTAGGTTATTTTATAACCAAAATCATCAATAATTGTTTAGATAACAAATTATATGATATGAGTATAATTCTTGCAAAAGGAATTATAGGTTCCAAAACTTAGAAATGGGCATGTCTTAAATGACATCGAAAGAGGTGGAATACCGGCTAATATGTAACGTATTGGAAAATTGGACGACCGACCAAATATCCAACGATGAGGTGTTACGATATTACCGATGCATAAATTATGAACATTTGCATTACATAATGTAAAATGTTAAATAGACATTGTCTATGTACTTGTGTATAAATTTGTAGAGGATTGGGCATGAGTAGAGGAGTTACTCATCGTGATAATATGCTTGTTGAAATAGCAAGTAAGTTGCCTACAAATTTTCTATGCCTCTAGTGTATGCAAGTCTATAATGACTTCTTGTGAATTAACTGTAAATGTTAATTAGGATCACTAGAGAAGTTACAATTATTTTGTAAAATCAAATAGGAACATTTTTAATAATGTTTTTCAGAATTGATTGCATGAGTAGATGCAATTAATGAGGAGGAATGGCTTAGAACCTAACTTGTAGAGATCCCATTTTTGGAAGAAGCCATCTCAAACGGTCTTGATTAGTTGTGAATCAGGCTATGATCTATAACGTCTCTAACAAAGACTTATAATGAAAGGTCAAGACATGCAAGTCTTGTACATTGAACGGTAAGTCAATTACTCAAGAAAGGAGTAATTGCAGTTAGCCATTGAAACGGAGAATAACTTGGGACATATTTATGGAAAGTCTCCCAAAGGAAATGTTTTCAATGAAGTATACGAGAAATGAGACTAAGGTCTGTGAAGGAAGGTTGATCACCCATAGCGTAAAACCCAACCTATGTTTTGAAAAGGATAAACAAGGTTCAATGTGGTACCAACAAGCTATGGATGTGATTATGGTGCACTAAGTAAAAACTTCTCATTTCGTTTAGTGCGTGGATTCCCGCAAGAAAAAGGGATGGATGAAAATCCTTAATAAGTCTAACTTTTATCACAAGGTGTCTCGCATGAAACACCTTCGAGACTTACCTATATGAGTTTGGAAATCAGTTGTTTCCTAAGAGAGTAAGACCGTTCTCTAAAGAAGACTCATCAATCCAGGATATAGCACATGGCCATTAACGTCTTGAGCTACGTAACACACAATCTTTGAAATCGGTATGTGTGGATATTAGGTTTTATCACATGGGGTACTTGGTTCAAGACTAGTTTCACCACTGAACCTCGATAAGGCTTTGAATTTCTTGCACTAAGTGAAGGTTCAAATCCAAAAGATACCTATCATTTATGTATTGTTTTCAACGATGATGCTTATTTCCCAACTTTGCTTGAACTACGCCGGCTTGATCCCACTCTAGTACGTAGGCGAGTCACTTGAGTGATGCAACCCACTCCGGTTTTGTAAGTTTTACTTTATTTTTGTTTTTGAAAATAGAGGAGATTGTTGGATATTTTCAATAACATAGAAAATAAAACGGTTTTCATTTTTGGTTTGCCACTATCACGGGGAGCGTCGGTGCCGAATAGATGCAATGGATTTTTGTTGGAGATGAAAAGGCATCTCCAAAGGGTGTGATGGTTCACAAGAGACACATCCATTCCCATTAGACATTATTGGTGTCTTTTGGAAATGAAGAGGCATCTCTAATAGGCATGAGTTCCTTATAAGTAGTGATGATTTGTTTTCATTCAAACAATGAAGAACATCAAGTACACTCTGTTTTCTCTCTTCTAAGCATCATCAGAATCCTATTCTTGTGTGTTCTTGATTGGATCAAGGGGTACAAACCTTGAATTTAATTTCTGTTGTAGGGCTTTCATTGTATCCTAAAGGCATTATTTCGCATACCTGTTGTAATCGCCAATTGATATTGGGAGGGTAGAAATAATCGTCTAAAAGAAATCTTATGAGCCTTGAAAGTTTAGAGTACAACAATTTCTTTTAGTTTTTTCATCCTCTGTTTTAGCCCAAAATTTCCAACAAAACCTTCAGCGGGTGTTGGTTGGGAGGAAAGAAGTATCATGTAAGTATTTTTTGTACGTTTGCAAGGTGATGAGTGCATTTTAGTTTCTCTTGTTTTGGTACTTTTTTTTCTATAAGTTGTACTGTAATAGTTTAACTTCTGAATATCAGTTGGAGTTGGAGTTTCATATTCTTTAATTCTTACGAGATTTGTTACTTGATGGTTTTTCAAGAAAAAAAATTACAGCATCATTCATAAACATGATTCATATACAAAGAAAGACGCAAAACTAAATTAAATCGCAAAGAAAAAGAACAATCTAGAAACTATAACACCCAATTCTTATACATTGATATATTGGAAAAAAGAATGATACTCAGAAATTATAACTCAAAACCCCATACAAAGTAATGAAGTATGTTCAAGTTTTGAGAAGATTGCTGAAAGAAATGTATTTGGGAAAAGTTGAGTAACTCTTATCTTCATTTGGAAAACAAACAATCAGGGCATCCGGCCCCAACACCTTTGCAATCTAACCGGATATTTCAGAAAATATATCTACCATTTTTAAAATTACACAAAATTGGTTAAAAAAACCAAAATCAACAAATCCTGGGTGAAAAAGACATCTAGATTTTGATACTGTTTAAATGGACAAAAATACAAAAATAGACAGGATGTAAATAGTTTCATCCTACCCATTTTCAAATACTTTTTCTTTTTTAATTTACATCAGGATGCATCCAGTTTCATCCTTGCTATTTTTAAGTTTAAGTCAGGATGAATCCAGTTTCATCCTTGCTAAATTTTTTTTTCCATTTCACCCATATTAATTTTTACTGGCCCATTTGAACCAGGTTTTAAAAATATTTGGACAAATGACCCATTTTCCGATAAAATTATTATCCGGGCTGCATGGGACTGTAGCAGGAGTACGCGAAATTTCATGGCCAAGCAAATCCCTAATTTTATCCTTGAGGACAGGGATTATTTTCCAATAATTCAATCATTTTTTAATTCTTATATCTGGTCTAGTTACACGATAAGACAAGAATCCCATGCCCGAGCAAATCCATTGTTTTGATCATTGAGGACAGGGATCATTCGGGATAGTGGATATCTGTCGTGTTCCTCTCTTATCCTGGCTTGATTGGGGTATACCAATAAGACAAAATCGGGTCATTTTGAAGTAAAAACAAGCCACCCCTTAACCTTGTTTTTTCTAAATGGCTAATATGCCCTTGGTTAATTAACACTAAAATTCTGATTAGGTTAATTAATTGAGTTTAGATTAAAATTTTCAAATTATGAATTCAGTAGATTAACCTTTTGATCCGCCTTATGAGTTCGATTTCGATCCAAAAATTTTGGTTTTGAAAATGCATAAGGCCGGCAAGGTCGTGGTTTGAATAAGCCGCCGACACGGATATCCGCGGAATGGTCAACTTTGAATAAGTTGCCGATCGCTCTTCAATGCAGGTCAACTTTGAATAAAGTGCCAACTGAGGATATCCTCCGGAATGGTCCTCGGATGAAGAACACACCGACTATCTTGGGCAGCAATCTTACGGTCGGCATGCAAAAAAAATACAACATTGCCGGCTGACATAATATGGAAGATGTAATTTACTTTATTCATGCAATTTTGGTTACTACATTGATTGAAACATAAAACCTAATCCTTGTCGACGGAAAAACGAATGCACTTAGCATGTGCATCAAGCCTTTGAACCCCTAGGCGACCCTATTGGACGAGTTATAGTCTCGTGAGGGCTTACATAGAGGTATACCCACAAAACCTACACTAAAACTTCTAAAGCCATCAATTTTCCTCCGATGAAGACGATACATCATCCAAGTATTCCGGGTTATCCACCGGGATTCTTTCGGCCAAGAAGTGATAGCTTGCATCGAACGCGAATACTTCCCCCTTTACCTCCAAGTAGCGCCCGTTCACGACTTCATGCTTCAAAAACACAAAAACATTTGTTAATGGTGTTTCAACAACATGGGTTGCGAGAAAAAATACCATAAAATTACTAACAAATTGTGCAATGAACAAGGTGAAGGGGCGAGTGTTAAAAATCCGAGGTTGGAAAGCTAAAAAATTCAAGTATCGCATTTTCAATGACTATGTGCCTATCGTGCACTTGTTGAACACTTCTTGATTTAGGATTCCCACACTCTTGGCTAAAAGTGTTGTGAACCCTAGCCCAAAAGGTTGTGGAATCCACCCTAACGGAGGACTGCCTTCTAACTCTAGTCTCCGCATACCAAGCTTTGGTGATTGCCAAATCTTCATTAGAATCAAATGAAGCCATTTCTTGTGTGTAGAGAGTTATTGGGTGAGTTAGATGGAGTGTGTGATGATATGAGATTTAGAGAGTATATGCAAATAGTTGTGTGTTGTTTTGTGGAGATAAGTAGTGTATTTATAGGATGGTGCCCAAATTTTGCCGTTATAGTGTCCAAGTACAAGTGAATCAATGCAATTGTACTTGCAAAAATTTGAATTTTGAACCCGCCGGCGGGGTCGTAAATTTGCTACAATTCCGGGGTCGTAAAACGACCGGAAATGTATGGGTTCATTAGCATGCCGGCCAAAATACTGCCGGATTTTTTTAATTTTGTTTCCCTCCCGATCTTACATGATTTTATGCATCAGAAGAATGGTTTTTTTTTCAAGATATGGCCGGCAGGGTCTCTATTTTCGTACCCTTCCGGCTACAAAAACGCCGGCTTAGTAGGAATCGTATTACCTTGCCGGCCCTGGTAACTACACAATTTTTTGTTGACAGGGCCGGCAGTCTGACATTTTACAACCTTGCCGGCCCTGGGACAGCCGACAGGGTAGCTTAAAAAAAGCATGTCGGCAAATGTATTGACACTTTATGTAGCTAAACAAACCATTCATTCAACAACTAGAAATCCAACATTTTTAGTCCAAAATACGAAAACATGTCCCATAAACCGTAAAAAAACATTTGTCCACACCATTAACTTAAAAATTTGTCCACCACAACATAAAGAAATAAACTAGGAAAGCATTCAATGGCCACGACCACGACCACGACGACCACGGCCCCGTTTTGGAACACTACCTTCACCACCACGACCATTACTGCTACCTTCACCACCAGGACCACTACTGCTACCTTCACCACCACGAGCACTATGAGTCCTCTTTTTATCAGCCTTTATCTTGGCTTGTGCTTCCTTCATAGCTTTTTCTTCCGCCTTTACTTCAGCCTGAAGTTGCTTGAACAATAGCTGGGCATCCTCATTGTCAACATTGCAAGCATAGTCAATGTGCTTGCTTTGCACAGGTTCTCCTCTGTGTTTTGCGCAACACAACACCCTCACAAAGGTCTTCAACTGATCCTTTTATATTCAATTAAACAACAAACAATTAATAGAATGATTCGGTAATGCAATCAATCTTAAAATAGTAAGAGCAACTCTAAAATACTTACAAATATCTTAAGCAATGTTCTTTGGGTCTTTCGATTCCATATTCTTCTTACGAGCCAGTTCTTTAGTAGTCATTGGCCTAATCACAGTAGGACGAGCCCAACCCAAGTACCATGCCATGTATTTCTCAGTAGCTTCATGACCGGTGGTCACCTCTTCCAAAAGACTCACATCGATTTGACCGCGACGCCTATCATCCCAATGTTCTTGAGTTGGTGCTGGAAGGTAAGAGACGTTCATACCCTTTTGGGACGTGCTGCAATCATTCATATCCGCAGTAAAGGCCGGCTTTGATGCATCGAAATGAGGTTCTTCTTGGACATAACCCAATTGTCGCATTACCCGATATGGATCGTACATTGAAAATCCTTCAAACATAGTCATCAAGGGTCCATAGTATAATGCAACAACTTCATTTCTCCTTGGGATTAAACCTTTATTTCTATCCTCTCGATACGGATCAAATATCACCTCTTCCGCAGTCAATTTGTCGATGGCGTCTCGGAGTTTCATAAGATTTTGCGGCATTTCCTTATCCTGAGTACCCTTAAAACTGTACCTTTGCGATCTTGGAAAATGAACCGGAACACTGTTATCCACTTTGACGTAAGAGTTGTCTTTGAAAAAAGAAGGGAAGTGCTCATATATACAAACCTATGCAAAAAGAAAAAAAGTTTAGTAAGAACCTTATCTTACGAGAATTTTGCGAATATAAATGTTCTAGACAATAAAATTACCTGGAAGAGACATGTGTTTCCGTTAACTTGCTTAGTGAGTTCCCTAGAACATTTTGTCAACTCATTGTTCAAGAAGGCGCGCAGTACCCCAATAATACCCACGCATCTCATGTAAGGGATCCAATAGTTGCAAGTAACTGGCCTCGACTTGGGTTCCGAAACTGTCGGGGAAGATACATTTTCCCAGGGTGTATAGAAAATAAGCGACCGCGGTATCATTGATTTGCACCGGGTGCACCATTCCTTCCCTATCAAGGATTTCATGAGTCTTCCATAATCTGTCCCTCAACTTCTTCACATTAAACTTCTTGGTTAGTCGACCATCCTTCTTGTCAAGAACATCATCCGTCTGAACCTGACTCCAAACGAATAATTTCTTGCTCAATTCGTGAATCTTCTCGAAAGAAATAGCATTATCGAATCCCTCAGTGACTGCTTTTTCATCAACCTCGAGGCCTAGAATTTGTTGAGCATCATCGGGAGTTATCGCCATCTCACCGAATGGGAATAACAGAGTATCCGTCTCTCCGTAGAACCTCTCACACAGAATGCAGATACGGTAGCTTTATCATGATCAATATTCGAACTCTCCACCGCAGGCCACAACCCGGAGTTCCTCACAATCACTTTCACCTCCTCACATTCCATGTCAAGATCCCAAGTATGAGTCACTGAACACGAAGCTTGGCGCCTCATGAGACGGATGGAATGCTTGTGATCCTAAATACAAAAAAAAATGAAAAGAAATACAAACACTTGACGCAAATTTAATTAAGATAGTTACACACTTGAATAAATAACAAAGACGGATTAAGATTACTTACGATAGTATTATGGACCGTACATCCCCATGAGTCTTTGTATCCAAAAAGAACATCTCCACCATCTTCTAGGGTCCCTTTTGGAGGCTCACCTTCTTTCAGTGCAACCATCAAGTGTTTGGGAGGCATGTGAGAATCAGCCAGTTTAGTGATCACCCTCTTCTTCGTTCCGGTTGAAGTTGAAGCCGAAGCTTTGGTGGCTTGAACAATAGCTAGAGTTTGTTCTCTGATAGACACATTTTTGTGTCTAATTTGATCTCAATACTATATATTGTTGGCACTCAATTTTGTATTAATTTTGGTGTTTTATGTGTTTGTAGGTATTTTTGGGCAATAAACATTTTTGGAAAAAAATCGGCTCGAAAAGTTGCTCGGAAGACCCCCGGAGGACAACTACTAAATGGACCCCTACTTTGGATAAGGGGCACCCAATTGCTAAGGGCACACTAGCTGCTATTTACAACCCATAAGGAAAGTGCTAAAGGGACGCCCGTACGTGATTAGGGGAGGTCATCTTCTCCATTTGAATCTGCATTTTTGGCGGGAAAAGTGCACGACTTACTACCGATTAGGGTTCGAGTTTTGGGCCATTTCTGAAGAGATTCAATCGCTGTTTTTGATTTGGATTAACTTCTTAGGCCTATACAGAGAAGGTATGTTCGTTGGATTCGAGAAATCTGGGTTGAATAATCGGGTTTTGGATAAAACAGGGGTTGAGCTTTACACGGGTCTGTTAAACACTTCCCGTGTTTTTCGTGGGAGGTTTTCGGTGTTTGAGGTGTGTCTAACTCGATCAAGCAACGTGCAAAAGTGAGCTGGAGAGATTTAAGAGGGAATAATCGCGTCAGAAGATAAATCAGGGAAGATATTCCCGTAACCTGCATGAGAATATTTTTGAGAATACGCGGATTTATGAGGGAGGATTCTCTTGCATGTGATGCTATATAAGGTGTAGAGGATCAGTAGAACGGTTACGGAGAGATTAGGGAGAGTTTAGAGTATTACAAAGCTTAGAAAATCGAGTTGCATAATCACCATTTCTGTTGCTGCATCTCTGAAGAACGTGAAGAACAGACTATCGAAGACAATCGTTTTTCAACAGTGAAAAACGACTAAAAAATGTGGGTCGCAGATACGAATGTGAAAGACTTTATCTCTATCGTAGTTTGTAATGGTGTTTGCAACAACTATAATCATTGCAAACCGGTTTTCATCATTTTTCCTTTGTTCATCATTTGTAAACCATTTTTGAGCAATGAAATCAACTTTTGAGCGTGATTCCAACATGATGAGTGATAGACACATTTTTTTGTGTCTGAATTGTCCTCAGTGTTGGTATTGTTGGAACTCGATTTTTGTACTAATATTGTGTTTTTATGTATTTTTAGGTATTTTTGGAAATAAATATTTTTTGGAAAAATCGGCTCGAAAAGTTGCGCGGAACACCCCCGGAGGACATTTGCTAAACGGACTCTCATTGTGGATAAGGGGCACCTCAATTACTAAGGGGCACCTTAATTACTATTCACACCCCAGTGCTATTCGCACCCCTACTCTGGATAGGGGGATACCTTCTTCTTCACCTGAATTTTGGCGGGAAAGACTGAATTTGAAATTCAGTTGCAGCGTGAATTACAAAGCGATAATTGTCGAGTTTTAATTGGATTTCTTTGCTCGAGTTGGATTGGGATTACCCCTGTTTTGGTCAAACGAGGGATGGTATGTGGCCCAAATTCGCAAAACAAGGGATACATCACGAAAACAGGGGACGATGAAGTTCCACTGCGAGATTTCTTTGGAGATATTATGGTCTATATCTCCAGGTGATTTCTTCTTGAAATAGATTTGGAATAGCTGTTAGGACAAAACAGACGGATAAGGGGGCATGGATTCGAAAAATATAGGAAGATACGTGGAACAATGAGTTGGAGAAAGACACAGGATATCCCGTGATGATTGGAATTTGGCGTATGTTTGGAAGGGATTTGACTCAATCTTTGTTGTGTTGGCAACGTGTTTGGAGGAGTAAACACTAGTTGACAAATGGGCAGACGCGTGAAAATCAAACCAAGAGAGAAAAAAGGAAATAATATCTCCGAGTTTTGCAGAGGAGTGAAGATAGAATTATTCGCATTCAAATCAAGATATTTGGGTACTGATGCGATATATATATGTGCTTATGGATCACAAAAGAGGGACAGAGAGTTTGGGAGAGGTATAGAGCCTCAACAGAGCCGGAGAATCAAGTTGCAGAGAATTGTTTTCTGCTGCTGCATGAGCTGAAGAACACGAAGAATGCATGCTCGAACAGTCGTTCTTCTTCAGTGTTAATGACTCGCATCAGTGGGTCGTAGTTTTTGGGCAGACTTAAATCAACAGCAATGACAACACTTTACATGTATCGTTTCTCGTAATAAACCGTTTGTAACAATTAAAACTGTTACAAATCAGGCTTTTCATCTTTTCTCCCTTGTTCATCATTTGTAAACCATTTTTGAGCATTAATAATGATTTTTGAGCGTGTTTACACCATGATGAGCTAGAACCCATCACTTGGGACGACTGAGGAAGTCTGTTTTGCACCCATGTGGTAATTCTATTTAATTCCTTTATGACTATTTGCACTATTATAATTGATTTATGATTTTTATTGATTATTTGTGAATTCGTTAGATGTCGCATGCTTAGTCTTATGTACTTTAGATGCGTCATGCTTGTGAGTTACATATAATTATTTATAAAATCTACCTTGGCAAAGAATTAGAGTCGATGTTTGTTACTTTATGAGCCTTAATTGTCCGGAATTAATAGATGAACCGCATGAATGTAAGAATTGGTGGAATCCCGAGTCCCAGTAACTCTCTCCATCTTGTGACATAAATTGTATATATTCTTTATATTTATTATATTTTTCTTTATTAAATCCTAGAATCGATTTCATCAAGTCCGAGTGAACGACAACCCTTTTTACTACAACATTATTGAGTCACATCAATGAGCTAAACCTCATCCTTGGGGCGATGGAGGAAGCTATCTTTCCAATGAAAAAGTGGTAATTCTTAATTATTTAATTTGTGCAATTTTTAATTATGATTATTTGCCTAGATTAAAAATAGATTTTATGATTTTTGTTAAATAATTGTATTTTCTATTGATGGAATATGCTTAGCCTAAGGTTTTGATATCCCATGCTTTGGATTAATAGTTGTTGTTTCTAAAAAAACTACTTTTGCAATAGTTGAGAATCAAATTGAACATGTGAAATTGCATGATTGTATTTAGTATCACTTTGGAATTGGTAAATAGCGGAATCCTAGCCCCAGCATCTCCATAATTTCCAAACAAATTTTTAATTGAGCTTGTTATTTTTATTTACAAAAATAAAGTCTAAAAAAAAATCTACTTTCACAAGTCTTGAACGAACCTATTACTACAACATCATTGAAAAATACCATCAATTTTTGGCGTCGCTGCCGGGGACTTGTCTTTAGGCTAGAGTTTTTAGATTTTTTTTTTTTAGGTATTTATTTGTTCTTCTTTACGTTTTTGGGTTTTTGTCTTTTCCTTTCAGATTTTGGGATTTGGAGCGAAAGAAAAATTTGCCAAAGCTTTTGGTGGATACTTAAAGATTTGGAGTTAAAGACAAAGCGAAAGGAGCGAAAGAAGAAGAATTTTTATATTTTATAAAAAAGAGAGGAAAAAAAAAAGAGAGATATTTTTTTTATTATTTTTAAGACTTTCCTTTTCTTTTGTACTTTATTTTTGGACTTTGGACTTGGACATTCGGACATTTTTTTAAACCCTACGGAAGGGTAGTATTAAATATAAACTGTGTGCAGAGAAGGATGACGATTACGATATCGTCTCGGCCCCTCGGGTTCGTACATGACATAGGAGTCGTGGCCCGAGTCGACTACAAAGGTTCATCCCTCGTCTGGTACGGGAGGTAAGTTTGTCGAAACACTCGCGAATCCCCTGCCACCGAGTTACTGTATTCCTTCGTTTGCATATATGTTGAGGACTTGAAAACGGCTGTTTTAAATTCCTAGTAAAGGGCAAGGACTGGCCATACAAGATAAGGGTTCGGATTTCATCACCGTTCTCTTCTTGCCCGCCTTAGGAAAACAATACTTAAAGCGAACCTAAGCCTTAAAATTTGGAATAGAACGAGACCGATAGGGTAACGAGCTTAGTAGGAAAGTCCCTTGAAAAATATTGGTTACTCTTTTAGCAAACTTCGAAGTTCATGATGGTTTCTGTGAAGTTGAATGCGTGACTGCGCCGCCTTGTAATAGCGGTGAGGCCTTGGGTATCAAATCTCCACGTAGCTTCCCTCGCCTTGATTCAACTTATTTGACTCGGATTGATCCTAAGGGGTTTGCTTAAATTGTAACGAATTCCCTTTCGAACGATTAGAAGCTGGTCTAGAAACAATCTAAGTGGAGCCATCATGCTTTTTGTTTGCTAGAATTCAATAGGTTTTTGTGGTGGAGTCAGCCTTGTTTGTGTTTGCATAGAACCTCTCTTCCGTTAGGAATTTTATTTTGTTGTTTTTCTAGTGTATGCCCGAGGTCATTAGATAACGGGCTTGGAAAAGAAACACTATAGGTCGTTTAATTAGTGACAAACCTAGTAGTTCTTCTTGTGAAGGCGGGGAACTCGAAGACTCTTCTTTTGAGAGCCCCGTTTTTGGAAACTTCAATTTTGAGAATCTGTCTCTTCGTGAGGAAAGTACCCCTAGTACTTCAAATTTGTGCCGTGATGGATACTTTGAAAGATTACATGTTCCCAACTAGGACCAACCGAGCTTCGTGTATTAAATTGCCGCCCAATACGGCTAATTTCGAGATAAAACCTAGTCTTCTTCGGATGATCCCTATATTCTTAGGAAAAGATGATGAGAACCCTTATTTTCATATTAGGGACTTTGAGGAAATTTGGGGACAGTTAGATTAAAAGACCTTAACGATGAAGTCTTGAAACTTAAGATGTTTCCCTTTTCCTTGAGAGATAAAGCCAAGACTGGGCCGAACAACCTACCATCCGGATCCATTGAAACATGGCAGAAATGATTGCAGACTTTCTATATGAAATTCTACCCTAAGCATAAAGCTGCATGTTAGGCGTAAAATTAGTGCTAGTGTGCAACAAGAGGGAGAGTCTCTTTATAGGTTTTTAGAGAGATTCAATGATCTCCTATCCCAAGTGTCCTCACCATGGATTTGATAATATGAAACTTGTGGAGATTATTTATAATGGTTTAGACTATTCGACTAAATCCATGGTCGAGTCTATGTGTGCTTGGGTGAATTCACAAATAAAACCGCCGATGATGCTTTTACCTTCTTAGGAACTATCGCTGAAAAATCCCAACAAAGTGGGAGCCTTGTGTTGAACCCCTAAAAGACTCTTGGTCAATAGAAGTGGCACCGATGTGGTAGATACAAGCTTCCGAGTCGATGCTAAGTTTCTTTGCTTTGTCTAGAAGGTTAGAAGCTTTGGAAATGGGTCAGTCTAAAAATAGGTCCCTTGTTGAACCTAATAGAACCTCTCAAGTATCTAGTTGTGGAATAGGGCCCGATAACTCATTTTGGGAAGGTCATATTAGTGAAGAACAAGCCCATGCTATCTATAACAACGCTAGGTTTGAGAACCGTCGGAAGTCCGACCCTACTCGAGACCTACAACCCCGGTTGGAGAAACCATCCTAATTTTCTTGGTCTAAGGGCCGGAATCAAGGACAGTCTAGTAATTCTTAGCCTCCCCCTGTGTTTTGGTTATACTCAGAACCCTTCGAGTCAAACCCAGGTTTCGTAACACTTCGAGAAAAAGATCTCTACCTTAGAAGAAGCTCTTACTATGTTATCACCAACCACCTTATCTTTCAACAAGAAACCAAAGCGAGAACCATAAGGATAATTCCCAGGACTCTTGCTAAATTAGAACTTCAAGTCGGCCAAATAGCTAAGTATTTAAGTGAGAGAGAAGAAGGTAAGTTTCCTAGTCAATCTCAACCCAATCCTAGGGGGTCCATCAAATATCTTTAGTTGGTGAGGAATCATCAAACCATGTGAACTCGATAAAAACCCTTAGGAGCGGTAAAACGGTAGACAATAAGGTAGCCATGCCTAGTGGACATACTGAAGTTCCACCTTCTACGTCCCAAGAGTAATCCGTAGCCGAGGAAACTGAAACGATCCCTAAGGAGTCCCAAGAAATTCCTGATAGGACTACCTTTGTGCCTAGAGCCCCATATCCACATTTGATATCCCCAACAAAAAAGGAGTCGACATTCAACGAGATAATGGAAACATTTAAACAGGTGAACATCAATATTACATTATTATAAGCAATTAGGCAGATGCCTGCTTATGCCAAGTTCCTTAAAGATCTTTGTATACGAAAGCGTAAGCTTAATGTCCAAAAGAAAGCCTTTTAGCCGGTCAAGTAAGTTCCATTCTTCGAACCAAACACCCCCTAAGTATAAGGACCCTGGATGCCCCATCATTTCTTGTGCATTTGGTAATCACATGGTCGATAAAGCTTTACTTGACTTAGGAGCTAGTGTTAACTTACTCCCGTATCATGTATACATGACTAGGTCTTGGTAAGTTGAAACCGACTAAAATGACACTACAATTAGCCGATAGGTCCGTAAAAGTCCCTCGTGGTGTCATAGAGGATGTCGATTGAGGTTGATAAGTTTATTTATCCAGTGGATTTCGTTGTTCTAGACACCCAACCTGTTCAAGACCCAAATGCTCAAATCCCAGTGATTCTAGGTCGCCCATTTTTAGCCACAGCCAACGTTGTCATCAATTGTAGGACCGGGCTTATGAACATATCCTTTGGTAATATGACCACTGAACTAAATGTCTTTAATGTTACTAGACAACCTTCTGAGAATGATGATTTAGAAGAAGTGAATATGATTAGCACTTTAGTTCAGGATTTAGTTCAGGATAATTGGCATGACACTCTACTGGGAGATTCTTTAGATGAATTTGCGGAAACCATTCTCTTAGACCAGATGTGTGATCAATCTTTAGAAGAATCCCTTGAGTATTTTAAAGACTCTACGGACCCAGAAATTCAGGCAATAGTGTTAGGTCTTTCTAAGAGTAATGATGACCCTAAGTTTGGGGGTAGAGAACTAGAAGAAGCTCTTGAGTATTTTAAGGACTCCGAGGATCCAGAAATTCAAGCAATAGTTAGAGGTTTGTCTATGAGTAGTGAAATCCCTACGGTTGGGGGTAGTGATGGTTCTTGTGATTGTCATGTATCCATAATTAGAGTCCCTAACTTGGGACTCGAGCCATGTGCGTCTGAGATATTACTCGAATCTATTCAGACTCAGCAACCCGATCCTCCTGATACTGTCCAGGAGGTAACCCAGGTTTTAGAGAACCGTTTCTCGGATGAATCTATTTATCAAGATACACATATGAAGCTCAATTTTGCTACCTAGATGAACCTAGTTGTCTTGACAGAAACCTTAGACGAGGATGTGCTCCTTCTATTCATTTTTTCAAAAAAGTGCGATTGTCCGATATTGGTGTTAGCTCTATTTGGTCTTATGGACCCACAACTATTTTGGCTATTGGTGTATGACTTTGGAAGGTGAAGATCCTTTTTGAGGTATTTGATGTCTGGCTGAAGACTTTAAACTTAGCACTTCTTGGGAGGTAACCCAATATTCATGCGACACGGTAATATCTTTCCTTATCTCTTTTCTTCAAGTGGTAACGGTTTCTCCTTGTTCATATGTTTTTAATTTCATCTTTAGAACATTGAGGACAATGTTAGATTTAAGTTTGGGGGTATGGGAGAAACTTTTTAGTTGCAGTAAATAAAACTCTAGAGCCTAGAAATTTATGTTTATTAAGGATGGCACTAACCAATCTAAGTGGATGGAGGCATTTTGGTTGTAGGAGTTGAGGAACCAATCTGATTAGATGGAAACATCTAAAGAGTCTATTCATAAAAGTACAGAGCTCAGGTGTTAAAAAAAATAAAACATGGTAGTTTCGCCATATCCTCGTGATGGAAACATCGAAAGAATCCAGATCACTTCTTTTGTTTTTCTTTTTACCATTGCTAGGGTGAAATAGAGTGACTGAGATACCAAATAAAAAAAAATGAGACCAGACCACTAGACCAACCGGAATAAATACAATAAAGTCGATCACTGGTACCCTTGTATATGTCAGCTGAGTTGACCTAGAGTTAGGATTATCGATCACTGGTCCCCTTGTATATGCCAGTGTGTTGATATTAGTTCAAACTAGTATCTCAGTCCATTAGGATAGGTTCACCTTAGTCAAACATCATCCACATTTTTCTCTATATCCATCTTCTTAATCTTTCCATGTGATTGGTTGACTCCGGTTTATGATGTCCAGAAACTATCTGAGTAGAGCTCTGTCACTTTATATGAATTTTAGTATGCTTGAGTGCAAACTCGTGTACAGCAATTGGAATTTCGCATCGGGGTACTTCCTCTTGTAATCATTAAGTATGCCAACCAAGGAGATTCTTTAGTGCCTTCCAATGTTCTGCGTAGATAGCCAGGTTCTGGAGTAAAGGTTTTGTGGGTACACCTCTGGTAAACCCTCCGGAGACAACACTCCGCCACTAGGGCCACCTAGCGGTTTAACGGCTTGCTGCACGTGCTAAGTGTAGTCATTTTATTTTCTAAAATAAATTTGCTCGAGGACCAGCAAATAATAAGTTTGGGGGTATTTGATAGACACATTTTTGTGTCTAATTTGTTCTCAATACTATATATTGTTGGCACTCGATTTTGTATTAATTTTGGTGTTTTATGTGTTTGTAGGTATTTTTTGGCAATAAACATTTTTGGAAAAAAATTGGCTCGAAAAGTTGCTCGGAAGACCCCCGGAGGACAACTACTAAATGGACCCCTACTTTGGATAAGGGGCACCCAATTACTAAGGGGCACACTAGCTGCTATTTACAACCCATAAGGCAAGTGCTAAAGGGACGCCCGTACAGTATTAGGGGGAGGTCATCTTCTCCATTTGAATCTGTTTTTTTGGCGGGAAAAGTGCACAGCTTACTACCAGATTAGGGTTCGAGTTTTGGGCCATTTCTGAAGAGATTCAATCACTGTTTTTGATTTGGATTAACTTCTTAGGCCTATACAGAGAAGGTATGTTCGTTGGATTCGAGAAATCTGGGTTGAATAATCGGGTTTTGGATAAAACAGGGGTTGAGCTTTACACGGGTCTGTTAAACACTTCCCGTGTTTTCTGTGAGGTTTCCGGTGTTTGAGGTGTGTCTAACTCGATCAAGCAACGTGCAAAAGTGAGCTGGAGAGATTTAAGAGGGAATAATTGCGTCAGAAGATAAATCAGGGAAGATATTCCCGTAACCTGCATGAGAATATTTTTGAGAATACGCGGAGTTATGAGGGAGGATTCTCTTGCATGTGATGCTATATAAGGTGTATAGGATCGTAGAACGGTTACGGAGAGATTAGGGAGAGTTTAGAGTATTACAGAGCTTAGAAAATCGAGTTGCGTAATCACCATTTCTCACGCGCATCTCTCGAAGAACGTGAAGAAACGGACTATCGAAGACAAGATCGTTTTTCAACAATGAAAACGACTACAAAACGTGGGTCGCAGATACAAGAACAGCAAAGACACTTTATCTCTATCGTAGTTTGTAACAGTGTTTGCAACAACTATAACTGTTGCAAACCCGGTTTTCATCATTTTTCCTTTGTTCATCATTTGTAAACCATTTTTGAGCAATGAAATCAACTTTTGAGTGTGATTCCAACATGATGAGCTAAACCTAATCCTTAGGGCGATGGAGGAAGCTATCTTTCCAATGAAAAAGTGGTAATTCTTAATTATTTAATTTGTGCAATTTTTAATTATGATTATTTGCCTAGATTAAAAATAGATTTTATGATTTTTGTTAAACAATTGTATTTTCTATTGATGGAATATGCTTAGCCTAAGGTTTTGATATCCCATGCTTTGGATTAACAGTTGTTGTTTCTAAAAAACCTACTTTTGCAATAGTTGAGAATCAAATTGAACATGTGAAATTGCATGATTGTATTTAGTATCACTTTGGAATTGGTAAATAGCGGAATCCTAGCCCCAGCATCTCCATAATTTCCAAACAACTTTTTAATTGAGCTTGTTATTTTTATTTACAAAAATTAAGTCTAAAAAAATCTGCTTTCACAAGTCTTGAACGAACCTATTACTACAACATCATTGAAAAATACCATCATTATCCTTCTCCATCTCCATCTCCATCTACTTCTTCTTATACTTCTTGTTCCTCTTCCTCTTCAACAATTTCATCTTCGATGATATTATTACCTTTATCTCCATTACCATCATCATCATCACCATCATCATTACCTCCTCCAGCCTCGGGCATGTCTTGATCACCATCATCATCATCATTGTTACCTCCTCCAAAGAAATGGATTGGTTTCATCAACATCATCATCATCACCTCTTCTACCAGATGGAATTGATTGGTCTTCATCTGGAGTCTCGTCTGAATCACTGGGTTCAGATAGTGGTTCTAAGACCTTTGTCGTTCCCGGCACAACATATAACCCTCGATGTTTTGAAGACAAGACTTTATCACCAACACGAGGAGGGTTTGAAGGAGGACTAAGAGCTGCTTTCAGAGCTGCTTTTTTCGGAGCTGCTTTCTTCTTTGCCATTTGCAATGTGAACAAGAATAATTCAGAAAAAAAATATCAAAGGCCCGCAGGGTTGACATATACAACATATCCGGCGGAAAAATGGCGGGAAAGGTCGACCAAAAGATGAGTGCCGGCTAAGCCAAAACCGGCAGTGTATCATCAAAATAGCCTTCTAGCTCACAAAAAAAAATATAGGATTTTTCACTAAACTATTCGGAAAGGTCCAATTCTCACACATCGCCGGCTGACAAACAACCGGAATGGTTTTATATAAATACCCTTCCAGACGCAAAAATTCTAGGCATCAGGAAACATTCTAAACAAGTAGCCGGAAGGGTAAACAATAATAAGATGCCGGCTTCATTAAAAAAAAAAAAAGACGCCGGAATGGTATACAGATGAATAACCTTCCAGCCATGCTAGTAGCAGTTACAGAAACTATACAGCCGGCAAGTTCTTCAACCTTATACCATCCCGGCCAAACCCTAACTATGAAAAACCGGAAAGGTCGATAACAAAAAACCTTTCCGGCGTCGCAACTGCCAATTCACAAATTCGAATTTTCTGACCTAATTTGACATGAAAACATGAAATCGAAGTACTAGAGTGAGTTTAAACAAGCCCTTACTTTCTTAAGTGCACCATTTCACGTGTTTCAGCGGGTTCAATTTCTTCTTCTTCAACCGTTTTTTTCTTCACTTTCTTAGCAACCAAACTTGCAATTCCAGGGTTATATTCGTTGGGTTTTCGATTAGTTTCTTTCATACGAGTTGCCTTCTTCCGTGGTGGATCCATTGATGAAGATTAATCGGAGTTTTCGAATCGACGATTTTAACGAATTGATTGACGAGTTTTGGTGGTGGTGGGGGTGATGGAGCCGGTAGGGTTGTGGATGAGAAGAAGAAGAGAAGAAGAAGATGAAATGAAAGATTAAAACTGATTTAGAGTAATAGGTTTTTAAAGGAAAAGGGTAGTTTTGTAACTTGCCCATTAGTACTCCCCCTAAAACCCACAAAAAGTGTCCCTTTAAAATTGGGTATACCCCAATTAGTTTGAGTATACCCTTATCAAGCCAAGTCTCTTATGGGCACCCATTTCGGTAGAGTTACGTACAAACCATATTGCATGTGTATGGTATAATATCAGGCCACCATATATATGTACGTGGTTACTATCGTTTGCTCATGTCAATAATGGATTCTTACTCTTACTGCTAATCATTCATTAATTTTTGTTACATTTATATGTTGCGTTTGTCACTTAGAATTCTAAGTTTGAGAGGAGAAAATAAATGGATTACTTGAATCTTTTTCTGTGGGATTTGGTTTCATATGCATTTTTTAGAATGTGTTCATGGATAACGAAACCTTCACATACAAATCTTCCACCTGGTCCAGTTTCTTTACCAATCATTGGAAAACTTTTGCAGCTCGGAAAGAAACCTCACGAATCACTGGCTCGGCTTTCTGAAGTTTATGGACCGTTGATGTCATTAAAACTCGGTTCTTTAACAACAGTAGTCATTTCTTCATCCAAAATGGCCAGAGAAATTCTTCAACAACATGATCATTCTTTTTCTGGTCGAAACGTCTTAGATGCAATTACAATAGGTGATCATCATAAGTCTTCAGTGATATGGTTACCTGTTTCTCCTCAATGGAGAAATCTTAGAAGATTAATAAATTCACTCATTTTCACACCTCAAAAGCTTGATTCAAATCATTTTCACACCTCTAATTACTTATGGTGGAAAATTGCTATGCGAGCTTTTCTTCAAGCGTGATTTTCAATCATGGGTATATGTTGTTAATGGCTATGATCCTCCCGTCGTGGCAGTTGGTGATGTAAACGTTCCCAAGAATATTGATGAATACACCCCTACTGAGGTACTTGCTTCAAAGCAAAATTTTGACGGTTTGAATGCCATCATACATTCCATTACCCCAAATCTTCAGCACCATGTGACAAACTGCACTAAGTCGCAAGAAGATTGGGATATCTTAGAAACCTTTTTTGAAGGTAATACCATTGAACAGGAAGCTAGGCTTCAAAACCTTAATTTCGATTGGGAAAACCTTCGTATGGCAGATAAAGAAATATTTGATGAGTTTAATCACAAAATGTCTGAAATTGTTAATGCATCTTTTGCATTGGGTAAGACTATTCCTGAAAAGGACATTTTGATGAAAATTCTCAGATCGCTGCCATCCATATACGATTCTAGGAAGCATGCCATCGTTGAGGGAAATAACCTTGATAATCTCTCCAGAAATACGCTGGTTTGGAAGCTTAAGATATTTTATCACTAACATTCATCCAAGACTAAGGATGTTGCGTTCAAAGCACTAAAGGACATTAAATTACTTAATAAAAGTAAAAAAGTGTATATCTCTGAAGATGATCACTCTGAGACAGATTCATCAGATGAAGATCTTGACAAATCAGTCTCGATGATCACAAGACAGTTTAGGAATCTTCTGCTGAAGAGAAGTAAACGGTTCTCCAGAGATAAGCCTAAGGCATCAGTCAAACCTCATAATCGTGTTCCACCTAAAAGTAGGGATATTGTGAAACTAATGACGAGGATATGCCTCAGTGCTTTAAGTGTAAAGGATTTGGTCATTTTGCAAACGAGTTCCCAAATCTGTATCACATAGAAAAGTCTACAGAATAGATAAATCCGTCTCCCACGAATAAACCTATGAGTTTTGTTCCGTCTTTTGATAAATCAAGGTGAACAGGAACCAATCAATAACCCCGACTTAGATTCCCGAAGAACATCCTAGTATTATTGATCACCTCACAATAATCTTAATCGACGCAACGAAAATAAATATTGTGGAATCACAAACGATGAGACGAAGTGTTTGTGATTTCTTTTCTATCTTGCCTATCAGAGATATAAATCTCAAGCCAATTATTTCAATTGTACTCGTACGATAGAAACAGCAAGATCAGATCACACAACTACAAGAAAAGTAGTATCGGTCTGGCTTCACAATCCCACTGAAGTCTTTAAGTCGTTAACGTGGTTTTAGAAGAAGAAAACCAAAGGTTAAAGGAGAATCGACTCTAGCTTAGCAAACTAGTATCATACGTAAAGTGTGAGGATTAGGTTTCCCAGTTGCTAGAGTTCTCCCTTATATAATCTTTCAAATTAGGGTTTGCAATCAATGTTAGCTTAGTAACAAAGCATTCAATATTCACCGTTAGATGAAAACCTGATTAGATTCAAGCTAATATTTCTCAACCGTTGTATCTAAAACTTAGCTTGTTACACACAAATGAAATGCTCAATTTTGGGTTTATGAACCTTACCCAAACATTAACATTTGTTGGTTCAACAATAGTCAACCAAATGGTTAGCCATATGATCACTCTCATATCAACCATATTCTTCTTCACCATAACTAGTTCAAATGACTCAAATGAATTAGTTAGAGAGTTGTTCAATTGCTTAGATATTATGTAACCACACAAGACACAATCGAAGCAAAAACGGTTTGATTCACTTAAATCGGTTCATGAACTTTATATCCACGGTTTGCAAAAGCATTCCTTAGTTTATATAAACATTAGTTCAAGAACAACCAGTTTTAGATATAACATGCTCAAGTTCGCGGACTTAAGCTCATGGAAGGAGTACACAAACTCCAGCAGAAATTCTCGGGTGAGAACTTCCGCCAGTTCGCGGACTTGGCTTGCGCCACCTCCATTTCTCTTGATCAACAAAGTTCGCAAACTTTGGTTCAAGGAATAAGGACTTATACATATATGTGTTTCCACAACAATGCTTATATCCTACCAATGGTTATGTAATCTAAACTCTAATTTAAATTATTGAAACATTCTCAGAGAACGTTATATAGCCGTTATTCACAGACCATTTTTCGTCAGAGCGATTTCCAAAGTGATTGAAACATATCATGACTTTCGTCACTAGGTAAAGATGAATTTGGTTAAGGCGAAATCTTGCCAACACATATTTCGAGAAATAGATAGGCGAGTTAAACTCGGCTCGAAATAGCAAATGTGTATAATGAAAGTCTATATGTCTAAACGACTTTTGTCTCAAGAGTAGGAGATAGAGTAAATAGACTTTTGAGTGACAGATAAGTTCAAGTCTCCACATACCTTTTAGTCGATGAAGTTCCACCGGTTCCTCGAGTAGTCCTTCGTCTTGAGCTCAACTACACTTTCTATCCTAGTCCGAGACCTTTAGCTACATAGGATAGAAATCAAGACTTATTGTTTTGATCACTAACATTGACAAACATGCTTGAGATAGCAACGCATGCGAGTTCGACCGAGCAATGCTCTAACAGTAGAACCGAAACTTGTTTTGGTAGAACCGTTAAACCCATGATTGTGATTGAATATTATTTGATCAATCGCATAGTTCTTGAAAGTCAGATGAACCAATTCTAAACTTGTTTGGAAGTGTGGAAAATCGGTTTCAAGGTTGTAAGTGTGAAAGAGAACTTACAAAGTTAAGATGTCGACATAATTTGAACATGTGCCATGAATGTTTATTTTTTTAGAATCCCAGGATCGAAACATAAATAATTTAAGAATCTTTTAATTAAGGTATTTAACTTCATTTTGTAGGGAAATAAGAATTAGTAATGTTCATTTACTAATTAGAGATTTTCCGAGAGATTTCGATCATTATTTTTGGATAGAGCATTTCTAGGAATTATGGAAACTGAATTTGTGCTTTAATGAATATCTTGAAAATATTTTCGGTTTTGGAAATTCCTTGGTGTCCAAACTTCCTTGTCTATAAATACTTGAAGTTTGCCTTGCTAGCAAACTAATCCTTCATAACAACAAACTTCCTCTTTGTTGTGTTGTTACTGGTGTAGCCGCCTATTCGGAGAGGAGAGTAACCTAATTAGGCGAAATCTCTTACGGCTGCTCAGTTTAAAGTCATCTTTGGGATTGAGAAGCTCTACGAGTACCGTTGGTGGGAACTAGATAATTGTGGTTTATCTTTTGTTTTCTTTGATTTGATTGACTAACGGTGGTTGAAATTTGATTGCACCTAGTTTGTTTATGCTTGAAAATCTTCTCTTCTGATATAAGATTCACTCAAACTAGTTCAGAGTTTCGACAGGGATCTTTAGACTGTTGTTAGTTCTAAAGACGATCTTGTGATAATCCATTGTTAACAGACTCCGTTCTGTGCGTGATTGATCACAAGAGATTCAAGTGATTGTGTGCAGGTGTTTATAGAAGATCTAAGAAGATTTGAAGACAAAGAAGATATTGAAGATTTCTGATTTGTGGGTTCATAATCTTTGGTGTGCACAATACTTGTTTCGGTAAAAGAGGATCCAATTAATAATCGGTTTATCTTTGTGATAGATTGGATTGATTAATTGAGTAGATCGGCATCAACACAATTCTTTGGATTAATAGTGCTGTTGGCTTAATCTTAAATGATTACTTCGGTAATTGAACATAAGATAGATCTAAGGACCCGACGAAGGACTTTATGTTAATATAAACGGAAGAGCCTTTGTCCAACTCATATCACTTGGTTGAATAGAGTTGATACCAAACATATTTGTTGTTCCTTTACTATTTGGAATACGAACCAAAGGATATTTTCCAAGTACGTGACTAAGGTCGGAGGCGTGGGAATACAGACGGAACTAGGTGAACTATAGGTTTAGTTGCTTGGTCTCAACTATACGAAGTTAGGTGTAATTTTTTGTAGCAGCTTAATCCTGAGAGTATTCAATTCTGGACAAGGTCCACTGGTTTCTCTGCATTTGCGGTTTCCTCATTAACAAAATCTTGCTGTGTCATTTACTTTATATTTTTGCATTATACTTGTTTTATTATAATTAAAGTAAATTACACAAACGTTAATTCCCATTTACTTGATAAGTGAATCCTATTGTGTTTGGTTAAGTCCGAACCTTTTTATCAAGTAACATACTTCGTTGTTGTATTGTCTCGATCTTGTATCCATAGACGATCACACGAAGTGTGAACCGATTAGTTGTATTGTCTCGACTCAGTCCATAGACAATCACTTTCGGAGAAAGGACTTATAGGTAGGAAAAGCTTTAGCTTGAGGTATATTTGGGTACCCTCGCTTTTTCAATTGGTATAAGAGTAGGCAAACACGAAAAGATCTAACAATCTGTGTTTGGTGCGATCCAACCTATAAGAATTGAACCTAATATCTGATTCAGTTAACGTAATGGCAGGATTTGACTACTTTATAAGATCGTGGTGGAAATATGTAATACTCCTATTCCTAAACATGTTAGGAATTATGCTAATGTATGTCTTGAGTGACTTACATAATCCCTTGGTTGTCATAGGATTGTATTTCATTATGTTATGTAACAATGATACAATGACCTATGAGACATGTCATTGTTGATACCCAAATTTCGCACCCCAGTAAAACTCAAATTTTACTGCCTGCAACCTGATAAAAGGTAACTTATTCAGGTAACCACATCGCATTAGAAAACTTCCCATATCCACTCACACAAAAAAATCCATTGAATTTCTCCACAACACTATTCCTTTCCAAAGTATATTTTCACTCTACCCAACAAAACTATTCTACTCCCCAAGCAAACTATTCTACTCCCCCAAATAAATATTCAATTCCAGCCAATAAACTAATCTTTCACTAAATACATTATTCAACTCCCCAAAAACACTTTTCAATTCTCCATCATAAATCCTTCTACATCAATAAATACTCTATTCAACTCCCACAAAAATACTACTCCCTCCGTCTCTATTATATAGGTGGAGTTTTAAAAATTTATAGTACCATTAGATAGGCAGATTTTCAATTCCAAGATGGGTTTTTCCATAAATTACCCTTATTTATTATAGGTAGTTATCACCACAATTAAGTTAATATCTCTAATGTTGGAAATTGTACAAAGGGTAAGACAGGAAAGAGGATGGATATGTAGGAAATCAAAGTTTTTTCTTATTCTAAGAGAAACTCACTTCTCCGCCTATATATTGGGGACGGAGGGAGTATTCAGTTTCTCCAAATGCATTATTTAACTCCACCCAATAAAACTATTCTACTCTATCAAATATCCTATTCAATTCCCCCCAAAAGATATCATTTTTACCCCACTCAAAAAATCCTTCTACTTCAAAAAACCAACCGCATGAGTGAATCTCTTTCATCATTACCAAAAAACAAACAAAAGAAAAACAATTATTCTCTCATCTCTCCTACCAATTTCACTACCAATACCAATCCCTATACTATTGTACTTCACTCTCACACTATTCCCAAATCACACTCATTGCCTATATAAAGCAACTCCTACTCATTCACCAACAAACAACAAAAACCCCTACGACTCCCATTCCCAAAGCAACATCTCTTTCCATAAAATCCTACTCCATTTTTCACTCCTACACCCACTTTAAGTACCCTTTTTAAGCAATAAAAAATCCTACAAGTACTAAAGAAATCATTTGTTTTCCTTCCCTTTTGTACTTAGTTTGTACTCCATAATTGATTGACATTGTAATCCGTCACATTCAATATTAGCACATTTTTAGCAAAAAACCCAAAAGATTAGTTTAGGTCTATCATGTATTTGTCTTTAAGTTTTTAAAAGATTAGCAATAAATTGCTACTACTTTAACTACTTTTAGAATATCTATCCAAAGTGAAGAAATAATTGTAAGGATCTTTCCAAGCTCAATACTACATTCAAGGTATAACAACAAAACCTTTTTTTTATCTCTACTATCAACTACGGATTAATAATTAGATGAATCATGATTCACCATTTATGTGGTGGTTACTAAATAATATTCGTATGGTATTTTACTGTTAATTATGTGGACGAATCCAAGTGTGGGTAAAAATGGTCCCCCATATCACATTAAAGGTCGCACATACATACTTGAACATTAATTTATTATTTTACAGTTAATTATGTGGACGAATCCAAGTGTGGGTAAAAATGGTCTTCCATCTCACATTAAGGGTCGCACATACATACTTGAACATTAATTTATTATTTTACAGTTAATTAAGTGGATGAATCCAAGTGTGATTAAAAATGGTCTTTCATCTCACATTAAGGGTCGCACATACATACTTGAACATTAATTTATTATTTTACTGTTAGTTATGTGGACGAATCCAAGTGTGGGTAAAAATGGTCTTCCATCTCACATTAAGGGTCGCACATACATACTTGAACATTAATTTATTATTTTACTGTTAGTTATGTGGACGAATCCAAGTGTGGGTAAAAATGGTCTTCCATCTCACATTAAGGGTCGCACATAAATACTTGAACATTATTATTATTATACTTTTAATCATGTGGACGAATCCAAGTGTGGGTACAAATGGTCTTCCATCTCACATTAAGGGTCGCACATGCATACTCGAGCATTAATTTACTACTTCATATTTTTATGTGGACGAATCCAAGTGTGGGCATAAATGGTCTTCCATCTCACATTAAGGGTCGCACATACATACTTGTATATTGATTTTCTATCAATAATTTCTAGAGTTGTCCTCAAATCTAACGTTAAACCTTAGTCACACGAGACTATTAGGTGATATACTCTTATGCTTAGGATTGTCTTCAATTCTTTGCCATTATATCTAGAGTTGTCCTCAACTCTAACGTTAAACCTTAGTCACACGAGACTATTAGGTGATATACTATAATGCTTAGGATTGTCTTTAATTCTTTGCCATCATATCTAGAGTTGTCCTCAACTCTAGCGTTGAACCTTAGTCATACGAAACTATTATGTGATATTCTTTTATGCTTAAGATTGTCTTCAATTCTTTGCCATCACATCTAGAGTTGACCTCAACTCTAAACGTTGAATTTTTTTGTTCTGAGTCAAATAATATATATGTACATTTCGATAAGATAAGTTGTAATCATTTTCCCCTTTAATCATGAAGTAGAGGCCAATCATGTGATTGGGCGGTTGATGGGTGCCTAATACCTTCACATCCCGTACTAGAATCTCCTTACCTAGACTCTCTAATAGAAGATCATGAATATGTAAGTCATAGCTAGATCGTTATTCCCGAAAGAATTCAAATTAGTTAGAAAGGGTCCTAACTCCTCTTAGTTAGGTGGCGACTTCAAAAGATCTCTACAATGTTTAACTTTTTAACCACGAACTGTTATTGAGTTATCTTTGTATTACATGTGCATCGACATTCTCGAATGAATGAGCACTTTGCACACACTCCACTCTTGTCATCCCTCACCCTTCCCACTTAGAAGAGACTATTCAACCTGGCGGCATGGCCAACCCCATTCCCGCTCGCTCTCTCCCCTCGGTTTCTACAGTGGCGACTTCACTGGGGAAACTTAAGAGATTCGACTCAAAAAATGATTAAAGGGAAAATGATTATAATATTCTATTGTTGTACTAATGGCCACTCCAAGACTTTGTGGTTTCAGGTATCATCTTTTACTATATTGCATCGAGAATATGGATCCCACAACTAAAAGTGTTACTAAGGAAGATGCTGTCGAAGCTATTAAAGTTTATTTTTGTAGCGGGATTCAATCTTCAAGGATGAGGAAATCTCCTGACAAAAAGAATGACACTTCAGAAATTTGTGTCGGTGCCGCTGGTTTTCTGAAACTGAACAATATGATATTAACTCAAGAGAGGCAATGGATGAATTTCTCAATCGGAAAAAGCATTTCAAGTATCGCATCAACTCTGCCATGAAGAAGGTGATGTCTTGTAAGAACTAGTTTGAAAAATCCGAGAAAGCTCTTTCGAATTTAGAAGCTCGATTTAATGATTTTTTGGGCCTCTCTAATGGTGAAGAAGGTTTCCCCGATATACATAGCAAAGGAGAAGAACAGCGAGAAGCAGAAATTCAAGGGAAAGAGAAGTCCAGGCCACACCAAATCAAGTCCAAGAAGATAGCACCCAGGTATACATGTACCCTGCAAGTGTTGGACCATATTTTCCTGAGACAAAAGAGTTCCCAATCTACAATGGCGTGAGTTCTCCCATCATTCACCTTAGGTCGTATCTCTCATATATGAAGGAATGGGAGATGGATGAAGAACATTATCTGAAACACTACTTCAACATCAGCTTGATCGGCGACGCACTCTCATGGTACATGACCAATGATCGGATCAAGTTCTCTACCTGGTCAACGATGGTAAAAGCTTTCGTAGAACATTTCTCGAAAACTGAAGCCGTTATGCATAACTTAGAAAATTTCCTTTGAAACCGAATGAATAAGTTTCGGAAGGTTGACATCAAAATAGAAGAACATTCGCTTTCTCAGGATCCTGCCGACCGTGATAATTACATCTGTATGATCGTTCATACGATGCCGCTGAAGACGTTGGAAGATCTTCCTCCGACGCCAAAAAAAATGAACCCTAAGAAGAACAAGTGGTGAGGGTTCACAACTTAAGAAGGATGATTCAGAACAATCCTCGTGGACCCTAGAAAGTTGTATTTGCACGTTTAATGCATTTAGTTTTCAAAAAAAAAATAAAAAAATTTGTTTTCAAAAAAAAAAAAATGCCAATGAGGAAGACCTTAGGATGATAGGCAACTGAGGCACACGAAAAAAAAAAGAAGAAAAAAAAAATCGAGCTAACATTTTTGGGTGATAACCTTATATAATCATGTTCTTCGATATTTGAGATGATATGTTTACAGGACGATTATCCGAATCGAGGTTCCTTCACCGGAGTCAAGATTCTATCGGCAGTGCAAGTCAAAGTCAAGATGAGGACACCACAAGAACAAGGCGCTTCATTCACATAGAAAACTTTACAAGATCATCTTTATACAACCACATTAAATCTAGAACAATCGCTCATGAAGGATGCATGATTTGCTCTTGACAGATCCAAAAAAAAAAAAAAAAAAAAAAAAAAAGAAAGAGAGACAACAAAAAGCAATAAACCAAAAGGAAAAGAGAGGATATAACGTATGAAGACGATGATTGAGTCTGAATATGTCTTGAGCCTCGAGTTCTTCACCACTTCCCACCGATCGACACCTACAAACTCTGGCTGCAGGATCGGTACCTTTATTACACACATAGGTCGGACATATTCATCATATGTAAGATCACCCATACTAGTCAAAGATCATCAAAATCCAAATCTGGCTTCAACCTTGAAACCCCAATTTATCATTAAATGTACTCTGGAGCTACATATGGAACGATCTTGCATTTTTCCTCAACTCATCAGATCTTCATCCTCCGACCGACATTAAGCTAAATCTCGAGATGCCTTCACCTCGAATGCAGAAAAAATGAACCTTGTGCGGATTTGTAATGAAACTCCGGTCGAAACCTTCTTGTGCATGATTCAACATCGGAGAGGGCGTTCTTCATCTAATCTCCTCTTATTTCGATCTCATTCATCCACCAGTAGATGATAACAACATAAACTAGATTACTGCTACAGCAGTGTAGGCCGACCAAAAAGAAAAACACGACGGCTTCTGGTCTTTCCTCAAACTCAATCCCCCGTATTGATGGATGGGAAACATTTCGAAAGCCAACCCCCAAAATCAATCCCACAATTATTTTCAAATAATTGTTCCAAAGGTAACTGATCTATTGCTTTCAGTCTCGGAGTCATCATGCGCCCCAACAAGTTCATCATTTTTGAAGATTAAGAGAGTCGCGTAATAGAATTCTCTCTCCTAAAAAAGTTCTGCAAGTCTCTTATCCCTTATTTACGGTTATATTCATCTAGATTTAGTTATCTTCAACAACTGTCATCTTCAACCTATTTTCATCAAGGCTTTAAGGGGTTTCTCATTTATCAAAATTAGTTTTCTGCCCGGATCTTGATTTTGTTAGGATCTGGGCAGAGTAGTTTAGGATTTGTATATGTATATATATATATATATCTAAATAAATAAAAGTGGATGGCATACTATTGCAATCCAGACTTCCAATACCCCGTTCTGGTGGTTTATCTTAGCCTTTAAGGCGTATTTTGGTGGTGCTGCTTTATCATCGATCACTTTATCATGGATGAGCTATTTCAACAACTTATTGATCAATTCTTCTGGAGACAAGATCAACAAACATCGAAATCGATCGGAATAATCTGGGCATATCACTTTCTCTTTATGGAAGCATCTAAGTTCTACGGTGTACATCAATTACAATGGTTTCGAACCATTGATGATCAAACAAAATGGGTAAATCCCATTAAAATTGCACTTAATTCCATGTCGGATTATGTATATTTAGTAAGTTTTTCATTATTCGTACCTTTAAGTTTCGAATTATGTAAACATTGTACTCTTTTTCTTAATCCGTTCATTAATATAATCGGTGCTATTGTTAACAATTTCATATTAATGAAAATTTGAGTATCATCCTCTTCCATAAAAAAAAAAAAAAAGAGAGTCGCGTAAAATAATAATAATATCTTAAAAATACATAAAATGTATTTACTCTTTTTCTTTTTTTTTGAAACTAAGAAATGACAAAAAGAAAAAAATCATTTCATCCACTCCTCCTTCTTAACCTATTTTTTTACAATAAGTCTACACTCACCGAAAAAATGCACCGTGATTTACACCGGGTGAGACAAACTTAAACCCACCCCTTATTTTTCTCCTGTGGGTACCTCTGGGACTGTGAGAGTCCGTGCAAATCACGGTGTGTGTATCACGACTGATTTTTTTAGGATACTGTGATGCACATCTTTTCCACGCGTTGAAGGTTCGACTGCATGAGCCACAGGTGTCACAATCTTTCACAAATGGTATTATGGTATAGCTTTTTATATTAAAGTAAAAAACAAAAAAGAAATAAACTTAAAGTCTGTTTCCTTAATCTTTGTTTTTCTTCTTCGCCTCACTGTGTTCATATTAGGCATGATACGAACGATCACTGATTTCATATGCATCCTTAACTGACTCATGTTCATAAATCAAATAGTAGGGTTTTATGGTGTTGGAAGTCATGGTGTTTAAATTGTTACGTTCATGATTCATAGATGTTGATTTAAGAAACCAAAATTTCCTAATTTTTGTTATTGAATTTGTGCACTAAGAAGGATCTTGAGTTTGAAAAATTGGGTACTTGTTACTGTTGTATTTTGAAACAAATATTATACCACTGCTTTGATTTGGTAAATGTTGATTTGATGGTAAATGCGATCGAGTTTTTTGATTAACGTTCTCAGTTTTTTTGTTTTCAATTTGCTTAGATTTGTTTAACTAAATACACAATCCAACATTAATCTCATCCCAAGCTTCGTCATCAATATGTTTAAAGTATGGATCAGCAACCAATTGCTCGTCATCAGCATCACCCGGTACATAGAGTTTAGTTGATTTGATAAGTAAAAGGGTTGCAACTCAGTTGACTCGGTGAGTTAGTAAATGAGCTCAAGGAAATGATCTGAAACGGCGGGCGCGTGGAAATGTGGGGTGGAAATAACCACTGTATACCAAAATTCTGGGCTACCCAATTCGTTACTCGTCGTCTTCTCCACCCGAATAGCGGAAGAACATTTCTGTTTTTTGTTTATTGATCAACCGATATTTCCAAATACCTTGATTCTAGAATAAGTACGTAATAGATAAAATTAGTTACTGGGTCTATGTTTGTATTCGTTATTGCTTGGAAATTGGGTTCTGATGCGGAAACCCGCACCGAGAATCGATCATCTTCAACGTTTGACTCGAAACTCCGTTTCAAATTTTTGCTCTGGTTTTGGATTTTTAATCGATTCTGATTGTTGTAATGGAGTTTTCAAATAAATGTGAACTGTGAGTTTGTTCGTTTGATTGTTTTTGATTGAAATTGTTGAACAATTTGTTGAATTATCTCAAATTGTAACTCAATTTGGTTAATGAAAATTTCAATTTTATTTTCTCTGCACATTTGTTGTGACGGACATCAATGAGTTTTTTTCATCACATAGGGACTCCCTTTGGTCGTCCAATAAACCAAACAAGCAGAAAAAACGAACATGTTCTCAATCTATAAAAAAGCTATGATTAGAAAAGAAAAAAAAAAGAAGATCGAAACTCAGATCTGATGATGATGATGAGAAGGATTCAAGATAATTTTAGGGTCTCTGATGAACGCTGAAGGTGAAGGAGGCGGATATGCAGAGAAATGAGAAGTCGATGGTCGAGAAGAATAAGACGAGGTATTTAAATGGGGACAATTAGGGTTCCATCAGACCGACCCGGGCATTGGCCAAATCAAGCCCACGACCTCGTGGGCTACCCCGACCCATTAATGTCCTCATCACCAGGCCCATCAGTTTGTTTCTTCAAAAAAAAAAAAAAAAAACTAGTTGTATGTTCCATGAGGTAATCGAAATGTGGATAGATCTATGCAAAGATATTCGATCTGTGCCAATTGCTCCGAGGATTCCTCCTTAGATTTGTTATACTTCAACATGACTTCATACATCTTATTAACCACTGAGCTCAGTTTTCTCTCACGACTATCCAACAAACGATACAGGTATTCAAGCAGCGCTCTAGAAACCTGAAAGAAAAGGCAGGTCAATAAAATTATTGAGTGAGTTGAGAAAAAAGAATGATAAGGATCTCACCTCATGGGTATCACACGGAAGGGGAAAACCGACTACACCTTGTCTGTCAAAAGGACCTCCTTGAATAGGGATCACATTTGAAGTACCCGAAATAGGTATTTCTATGTCCGATGGAGGAGTCCACTGGTCAAAATTAAATGATAAATCCTGTTGAGTAGAAGTGCTGGAAGACCCCATCAGTGATGGCCGAGAGGCTGGACCAGAATCACTCACTACAAGATCCTCCCCGGAAGCACAACGACGAAAAAGCGGGCCAAAAGAAACGGTTGTCCAATATTGTTCGAAATCCATTCCGCGACAAACTGAATCCTCGTAAGAAAGCTTTGGTTGACACGATATATCTTCCATCTCTTCTAATGTTGCACGAGGAAAACATGTTCTGTGAGGAGGGCGAAAACGAGGCGTAGCATCGGGCTGACCCACCTGACTCTCGAATCTGTCACCAAGATACCATGCGCAGTTACGTGGCCCCCTTAACAAGAAACGAAGTAAGTTACACTCAGCAGCGCGAATCGCTTTGTGATCACGATGGATTGGGTAATATCGCCACGGTTCCCAGCATATCTAAAAACAAAAAAATTAAAAAAAAAAAAAAAAAAAAAAGGTTTCTTACAGAATCAACAGTGGATTCATCTAGGCAAAGTCGTATTTACGCGGTTGAATTATAGCGATGTACCCCTTTCCATCTAGCCATTCGTGGAAACGTGGGGTTGTTGGGAAGAGTACTATCCGCAGTAGGGCGACTGACATGAAAATATTCGTAACACCAAAATTGATGCAAAAAGTGAAGTGAAAAAAAAAAAAAAAAAAAAAAAAAACGTTCAACAGTCATGATATGAGGGTATAGAAGCTCACACGCAAGATACCCCAAAATCCGCAAATGAATTTCGTTTGGAGACGAGTCACTCGGGTAAGATAGATGTAAAGGCACGCCAACGCACAGCTTCTCCAATCATAAAAGCCCACCAAGTTCAAGTCGGCAAAGGCAGCCAAGTGCCCATACTTAATTTGGCCGTTAGCCGAAGAAATAAGGGTGCTTCCTAAGGTAAATATGAGGAAAGCCCTTGTAACGTCGATGACTTGTGGATCGTCACTCGGAGCATCATCGGCGAGCTTTATTGCCGGATTTGAAAAACATGCCCTCAAGGAGGGCAAGCTCATTAAACCCTTTTTTGGGAAGATGTCCCTACACCATGGCCCCAACATCGCGCGCATGCTGTCTTCTGATAGTTTAGCTTCCCATGGTACTGGAACTCCGATTCCTACGCTTATGCCGGTAATCATATAAAAATCCAATGGAGTTATGGTTAACTCGCAATCTTGAAGATGAAACGAATTGGTGTCGTCCCACCACTTTTCCGCCACCGTAACTATGTTACCCCGGTCATGATAGGGTTCTAAAGCTTCGATGAAGCCCAACCAAACGACTTGATGTACGATCTCTCGTACACCTTTACATCTTTTCAACACATGCCACCAGTCAACAACAGTAGAAATCGACCCACGGGGTATGTCCAATTGTATTCCTACAAAAAAAAAAAAAAAAAAAAAGAGCACGCGCTTAGGACAAAGAAGGAAACCGATGTCCAAGTATAAAGTATGAAACTCACTGAGCCGTCAAGAGATTTTGCCGAAACATGGTGGTCAACATCAGTCAAAAGTCCCACTGAACGCCTAGCACGCCTGGCTGAAGAAGATGGAGATTCATAAATAAGGATGCTCTCCGACATGTTAAACAGGTAATTATAAATTCGTCATATGAGGTAGAGTGCTTTCCCCTATCTTATATAGAATAAGGATAGCGTACTCGAGAAGCTAGTAATAATGATAAAAAAAAATACATGTATAGTAATATATATATATAGTAGAAAAAAAAGGGAAATGATTAAAAAAATATATATGTACATATCATGAAGAGTGACCAGCTCAACCGGAGAAAACCCGCCCAACGTCAGTTCCACCACCATCAACGTGGAAAACGACAACCGACCTGGAAGAGTCGAAATCTCCAGAGGTAAAACGGAATCGACAAGCTCAACCGGGAAAAACCCGAACAATGTCTGATCCGTCTTTATCAACGTGAAGGATTACATCGGCTGAAGTAAAATTCAAAGCGCATCGTAATCTACAACGACCGACATGAAGGAGTCGAAATCTCCTAAAGTAATACTGAATTGACAAGATCAACCGATGAAAACCCGGCCAATGTCAGACCCGTCTTCATCAACGTGGTAAACCACATCGGCTGAAGCAGAATTCGAAGCACATCGAAATCTACGACAACCAACTTTGGAGGAGAAAAATCTCCAGAGATAAATGGAACCAACAAGCTCAACCGGGAAAAACCCGGCCAACGTTAAATCCATCATCACTAACAAGGCAAACCATGTCAACTAAAGCAACCTTCGAAGCGTATCAGAGTAAGCAACCACGATTGACCAGAAGGAGCCAAAATCTCCTAAGGTAAAACAGAATCGACAAGCTCAACTAAGACGAACTTGGCCAGTGTCAGATTCTCTCCATCAAATCAGTTTCGATCGGAAAATAAGGAAATGTGCGAAATCGGGTCTACGACTTCGTTCGTAAGCTGCAAGCACTTCATCTCGAAGAAGGGAAACTGTTGATACCCCAATTTCGCACCCCAGTAAAACTCAAATTTTACTGCCTTCAACCTGATAAAAGGTAACTTATTCAGGTAACCACATCTCATTAGAAAACCTTCCCATATCCACTCACACAAAAACACCCATCGAATTTCTCCACAACACTATTCCTTTCCAAAGTATATTTTCACTCTACCCAACAAAACTATTCTACTCCCCCAAATAAATATTCAATTCCAACCAATAAACTATTCCTTCACTAAATACATTATTCAATTCCCCAAAAACACTATTCAATTCCCCATCATAAATCCTTCTACTTCACTAAATACTTTATTCAACTCCCACAAAAATACTATTCAATTTCTCCAAATACATTATTTAACTCCACCCAATAAAATTATTCTACTCCATCAAATATCCTATTCAATTTCCCCTAAAAGATATCCTTTTTACCTCACTCAAAAAATCCTTCTACTTCAAAAAACCAACCGCATGAGTGAATCTCTTTCATCATTACCAAAAAACAAACAAAATAAAAACAATTATTCTCTCATCTCTCCTACCAATTTCACTACCAATACCAATCCCTATACCCTAGTTAGTAATTCTCTGAATCATTCCCGAATAATTCACGAACGTATCCGAACTGACCGAATCCGAATGATACTTCCTAACTATTTGAACTCCGAACCTAGTTCCCGGATTATATGGACCTCACGAATGATTCGCGAACGTATCCGAACTAACCGAATCTGAACGATATTTCCGAACTAGAACTTCGAACCTAGTTCGCGCCCAACCTCGCTCTCCCATAGGTAATTCTATGACCAGAGTTCTGTTGATTGGTTTTTGTTTGATTTTGTATATACTTTATATTTAAATACAATTATTCAGTTAAAATTTTCTATTGGTAGTTGTTTAACCAGTGTTTTATGTGTAATTTTTGTTTAAAAGTCTATAAACTCGTTTTATAATATATTTATGCGATTAAATTGTTTATTTCTTGTTAAATAATCACGCTAAAATGTTTTTTTTTTCATCTTATAAATCATATACAAATAAAATTAGTCTCGTAATAAGGTCATAATACATATAAATTTATCATATATGTAAGCCGAATTTTAAGTGCCGAACTTACATTTATAAAACGAATATTCACGTACGTATGCCGTTCCAAACTACTGTCCGAACAACGAACCGTTGACCGGATTTTTGACCGAATTCGACATATCCGAATCCGTATAATTCTCGTATGTATGCGGTCCCGAACTACTACCCGTACCCCAAATTGCTAACTAGGCCCTATACTATTGTACTTCACTCTCACACTATTCCCAAATCACACTCATTGCCTATATAAAGCAATTCCTACTCATTCACCAACAGACAACAAAAACCCCTACGACTCTCATTCCCAAAGCAACATGTCTTTCCATAAAATCCTACTCCATTTTTTATTCCTACACCCACTTTAAGTACCCTTTTTAAGCAATAAAAAATCCTACAAGTACTAAAGCAATCATTTGTTTTCCTTCCCTTTTGTACTTAGTTTGTACTCCATAATTGATTCACATTGTAATCCGTCACATTCAATATTAGCACATTTTTAGCAAAAAACACAAAAAAAATAGTTTAGGTCTATCGTGTATTTGTCTTTAAGTTTTTAAAAGATTAACATTAAATTGCTACTACTTTAACTACTTTTAGAATATATATCCAAAGTGAAGAAATAATTGTAAGGATCTTTCCAAGCTCATACTACATTCAAGGTATAACAACAAAACCTTTTTTTTATCTCTACCATCAACTATGGACTAGATAGTAACCCGTGCTTCGCACCAGGTTGGATGTGAGTTTTTTTTTCCATTTGTACATTTTAATGACTTTTTTCTATCTTGTTCTTATTTGAGTTATGAAACAAAATAAAAAAGTTTGAGAAGAGAAATGTACATTATATGTGTGTGCATCAGATGGAAGTTTTTTTATAATGGATATATCAGGAGGTTTTGTTTAGGTGTCATGTAGATTTGGACATTTCTTATCAACTTGAAAAATTGGTAGGATACGATGGTTGCATAACAGATTTGGAAAATTTTGTAAATATTTTCCTCTTTTGTGAAAAATAAAGAAAGAATAAAGAACATTGATATCAAGGGAGCATATATAGGACGGTAAACATTGTACTTTGAAAAGGACTGTAAACATTGTACTTTGGATCCGAAGAGTTTTGGTCTACAAAATACATACATCCAGAGAAAAGGAAACGAACAGTTACGTCAAAGTCTTCTTATTCAAGGGAGAACCTTCACATTAAACTTGTAGGTTATAGTACCATCTGGAATGCCTTCCCGTCAGATCACACTACTTTGCAAAATCAATGAACAACTATCACTGAAAATAAAACATTTGATTGAAAAGACTAAACGACAAATGATACACCAAATTGTTTCCCACTAAAAACGATAATCCAAATACTCATCAAAATTTCCAATTCACTTTGTGGGGGAAGAGTACCTTGTAGTGTGAAGCAGGCCTTTGCTACTCTTCTTTGCAGCCTGCATTGACACAGAGGAGTCGTTTTAGTTTGCTCACGCTTGCCTCATCTACTAACACATTTCAGGGGTTAATTAACAATTACTCCACTTACGCAACCTTTTCAGGCTTCTTTTCCGCATTGTTTCCTAGATACTTCCATCACCCAATAAAATTAAAACCAATCATTCAAGCTCAACAGTAAACCAAAATTGGTAACTTAAAGACCCCAAATTTCATACATTCGAATAAACCCGAGTTTCTAGTGTACGTATCAAGATTTTCTAATAAATTCTAGTTCCATTGCTGGTGAATATTGAAAAGGACTGTAAACATTGTACTTTTTTACAAATAGGTGATATCAACTGATTATATTAAACTACAATGGTATCGAAATTGCTAATACAAATAAAGACAGAAAGAAGGCTAAAATATCTTAAATTCTTTATTTACATTTTATAGATGTAGAATTTTGTATAGCAGTTAAGTAGCATATATGGGATCACAAAAATCTGCAACCATAAAGTGAACCCAAAATTTATAGCTAAACAAATGATTATAAATTCTTTATTTACATTTTATAGATGTAAACAATGACTATGATATGCTTATTCAGTATAGCTAAACAAATGATTTAGTTTCATGAAGTGAACCCAAAATTTGACTACTCATAAACTCGGCAGAGCTGAATGACTCGTGTGAAGCAAATAATAGATAAGCAAATGAAGGATATTACCGAAATGGAAGCGCCTACAAAGCCTAGTCAACACTACCTAAAAAGTTCGTCTAAGCTCGTTTCTTGAGAAAATTACCCTTGATGAGCAATTACAAAAACATTCAAAGAACCACAACATCAGTACATTTGACCACACTAAAGAATCCCTCCCGAAAGAATCAATTCAGTTGTTGGGTGTTTCGTTTACATAGTTGATTTGCTAGATACTACATAAGAAAATAAGTCTCATAGATGATTGCTTTTCTATTTGTTAAATTCTTTAAGCTAGGTGCCAAAGATAAGGTAGTACACACAATGAATGTAAACAACGAAGTTGTGAAAAATATTATATTTTTCATATACTTAGACCAAACAACATTCAGTTGATCGGACGAAGTACAAATCCGATCAAAAAATAAGCTAGTTCAGAATCCGGCCTTCACAGAAATCGGAATGATAAAATGATAAAATCCAATCATTTTCTTGAAGCTTAAAAAATCGGAATGATAAAATGGAAGACATATCATATATTAATGGAAGCTTACCCCTGTCAAAGCAAAGCAGGATGTGTGCCGTGTCAGTGAAACTAATTTTGTGTTAAATCCAAGTGGAACTAATAGACACTTTTCCACTTCTATCCTTTAACATGATCAACATTGCTACCTCAACAATTGACACTTTCCCGTTTATCTCTGCATGACTTTGTAGAAAAGGAGATTTTAGAGCAGTTGTGGATGGGTTTCATTTTGAAGAAATCTTTAAGAGAAATCCAAAATTATAAGTTGGACTAAATTGAAAGAAATTACCTATACTTATAAAAGGGGATTAAATGCCAAACTTACCATTGAATCTTGATGTTTCTTTTGGCATGACACTTTGGCAGTAAGGTGTCTATACATTATAGACTTGTAGTTGTAACTTATCATTGTTGCTGGGTTGTCTTGGTTCAAGCACTCTAGGACCAAAATAGACATATAAATTATGTTAGGAAGTGGGTTGAATGCACAACTGAAATATGATAATTCTCCGTATAATCTGAAAAACATAGATGTAAGGATTGGAACACGCACCATCAATGGCTCTCTTGGGAGAAAATGTTTGCCCTAATAGCAGAAAACTTGAACCTTAATTTTTATTAGGCATTTCCACAAACACATAAGCCTCTAATTTTAAATGTTCCTCCACTGAAACTCATATATATGTAACCGATTGATGAGGGAAAATTAACTTCAACAGAGCTTAAGAAATTCCACAAAGTTTACGCAGTCAACTGAACTTTTCAAAATACTTACATTGCATTATTTGTAGTTCAAGCTCAGTATTGAGATGGACGAAACCAAAAACAGTATAGCCTTCTTGTTGTTACCTGCACCGCATAAACAACAATCTAATCAGATTCACATGAAAATTTAGTAAAACCCAATATGATCTAAGTTGTGATTATAATCATTTAGTAACTATCCAGTAAGATGCAATGGCAAACTACTACCAATTTCAAACCCAAAATGTAACACATATGCTAATAGAAAAGTAGGATTGATGTATTAAAAAGATAAACTTAACCATCCCGATGAATTAATAATCATATAATTCAGATTTCAATGAGATACGGTAATTATCATCGTCTTGGTTTTTCCGTCTCTCCATTCTCCATTTGGATCAAACAGAAATAATTGATTTTACAGAGACATTCACATCTGCTGGAGGAGAGAGATGCGGTGAAAGAATGAATGTAGAGAAGAAGGGGAAGGAAGAAGAGAAGTAGTTACTTTAGCGGGTTGCGGAAGTGGGGGTCGAAAGGAGATGAACAATAGAAGTGGGGTTAGATTTTTGGCGTAGTACTGGTGAAGAAAAAGAAGTGGGTAGTTTTTACAAACTGAATATGCAAGTGTGGCGTGTTGTGTGGGGCTAGAAGTAACGAAATAGCTCCATTTTGGAATACTCTCACCACAGTTATCCACATCAGCATTTAGTAGGGTCGGAATGAAGGAGAATTGAGTATTTGGTTTCAATTATCATTTTGTTGGATTAATAATTAGATGAATCATGATTCACCATTTTTGTGGTGGTTACTAAATAATATTCTATGGTATTTTACTGTTAATTATGTGGACGAATCCAAGTGTGGGTAAAAATGGTCCTCCATCTCACATTAAGAGTCGCACATACATACTTGAACATTAATTTATTATTTTACAGTTAATTATGTGGACGAATCCAAGTGTGGGTAAAAATGGTCTTCCATCTCACATTAAGGGTCGCACATACATACTTGAACATTAATTTATTATTTTACTGTTAGTTATGTGGACGAATCCAAGTGTGGGTAAAAATGGTCTTTCATCTCACATTAAGGGTCGCACATACATACTTGAACATTAATTATTATTTTACTGTTAGTTATGGGGACGAATCCAAGTGTGGGTAAAAATGGTCTTCCATCTCACATTAAGGGTCGCACATACATACTTGAACATTAATTTATTATTTTACTGTTAGTTATGTGGACGAATCCAAGTGTGGGTAAAAATGGTCTTCCATCTCACATTAAGGGTCTCACATACATACTTGAACATTATTATTATTTTACTTTTATCATGTGGACGAATCCAAGTGTGGGTACAAATGGTCTTCCATCTCACATCAAGGGTCGCACATGCATACTCGAGCATTAATTTACTACTTCATATTTTTATGTTGACGAATCCAAGTGTGGGCATAAATGGTCTTCCATATCACATTAAGGGTCGCACATACATACTTGTATATTTATTTTCTATTAATAATTTCTAGAGTTATCATTAACTCTAACGTTCAACCTTAGTCACACGAGACTATTAGATGATATACTTTTATGCTTAGGATTGTCTTCAATTCTTTGCCATTATATCTAGAGTTGTCCTCAAATCTAACGTTAAACCTTAGTCACATGAGACTATTAGGTGATATACTTTTATGGTTAGGATTGTCTTCAATTCTTTGCCATCATATCTAGAGTTGTCCTCAACTCTAGCGTTGAAACTTAGTCACACGAGACTATTAGGTGATATTCTTTTATGCTTAAGATTGTCTTCATTTCTTTGCCATCACATCTAGAGTTTTCCTTAACTCTAAACGTTGAATTTTCTTGTTCTGAGTCAAATAATATATATATATATATATATATGTACATTTTGCTAAGATAAGTTGTAATCATTTTCCCCTTTAATCATGAAGTAGAGGCCAATCATGTGATTGGGCGGTTGATGAGTGCCTAATACCTTCCCATCCCTGTAGTATCAGAATATCGCAACACCAATATCCTTGCGAAATCCTTGAACGGCACATTGCGAAGATATCGCAGATTGGTAATAAAAATGACGCAACGGATGACGACAGCATGAACACGAGAAAGATGTGAAGACCTAGCGAGATTTAGGAGTGTTGCGAGAATTAACATTTGAATACTTGCGAGAATGTCGCAAGTCAGATCCGAAAATAAAGGATAGCTTAGCTGTCATCCAATATGTAACATCCTATATAAAGGGCCGAGTAGGCCTAAGAGAGTGAGATCTTTTTAGTGTGAAGGGAAAGTTTTGAGGAGAGAGAAAGTCGAGAGCGATAGTTGTATTCCCGATTTCATTTCCCCTTTATAAAATTCTGAAACTCAATTAATAAAAAGTGTGTTTGTTGATCTTAAAGATGTGTTGAATGTTATGAATACTTGTGAGGGATGTATTGTAGGATTTCCTGCAGTCACATAATGGCGCTAGAAACAGGGACTTGAAGATTGATATTGTGATTTGAAAGAATTTGGAGTAATAAGTAAGGAATTTCATATAAGTTTCAACAACTTATTAAGATTGAAAAATGGCTAGAAGAAGACATGCATCGAAACAACCAACAACTGTTAGAAGGAGTAGGAGACTTGCTGGAAAAGGGAGAGATGAAATGGAAGAATCTTCAAGAGTGAAGACAAGAAACGATGGATAAAATAAAGTTCAACCGCCAATTCAACGTACACCAATACAAAATAGAACTGTGGATTATGACAGAGTGAGTGTACATACTTGGCGATCAGATTCTGTAGATGAAATGGGAGAAGAGCGGCAGTTAGGAAACAATGGACGAGAGGAGAGAGACCAAGAAGTAATTGGAAGAATAATTCATGGAAATGAAGAGATTGCAGCATTAGAGGCATTGAGGCAAACAATACATGAAGAAAGGCGATTAGAAGCAGAAGAACGTGCAAACCTGACAAGCCAAAATCATGAGTTGAGGATGGAAAACATGATATTACAAAGTAGAAGGTCAAGAAGCACTACGAGATCAAGTTCAAGATCAGTTAGAGAAGAAATAAGACAAAATTTGCCAGTGGAAAATGCTAATGAAGAAATCCGAGAGGAAGTACAAAATCCAGAAGAAGAACGTCGTGAAAGAATAGAACTAATGGAAGATTGTTATATCCAACGTGGTGAAACTCTTCAAAATGGGCAAGACGATAGAAATCAGGGAAATAGACAACGTCAGAGACAAAATAATCAAGATGGCGAAGAAAATCAGGAAGAAGGAAGGAAAATATTACATGGGAACGAAGTTCAAAGAAATCGACAAATGATTGAAGATGAAATCGAAAGACATTACACTGAAAAAGCACGTCTAGCTTGCGAGAGGGAAAGACTGAGAGCAGAAGTGGTTTCGCCAGAACAATCATGATAATCGAGAGAGAAGGCGTGAACAAAATCGCAATAATGATAACATCAATGAAGAATATGATAGAGTACAAAGGAGAACTGAAAGACGGCAAAGAAGAGAAAATAAGAAATATAAAGGTGTGCGAATTCATGAAAGGAATGAAAGAGAGGATCGCAGAGAGAGGCGAGAAGAAAACGATGAACAAGAAAATGAAAACAGATATGAACGCAGAAGAAGAGAGGCGGAGTTAAAAAGACCAATGGATCCAAATTTTGGTGTAAATGAACAAATTTTGAGAAAATTAGCGGAAATGAGAGGGATGTTAAATAACAAAAGAGAAGGAGGAAGGAGACAACTGGATGAAGCCATAGAAGAATCTGCGAAAACCCCATTCACACAAGAAGTACAATTAGGAGGAATACCCCCAAAGTGCAATTTACCCGCATTGAATAACATTTTTGACGGCAGCACTTGTGCAGTACAACACATCAAAGCTTATGTGAGATGTATGCTGCAATGGGAAAACCATAATGATGTATTGTGCAAATATTTTGCATCAAGTTTAACAGGAGAGGCCTTGAAATGGTTTGAAGGTTTGCCAAAGAACACTATAACATCTTTCAATCATTTGCAAGCTACGTTTTTAGGGGCGTATATAAGTAACAATTCCTCGTGACCTGGCATTGAAGATGTATTTGGGTTAAAGCAAAGGGTTGGCGAAAGTCTGAAACATCTAACCATGAGGTGGAAGACAATGTGTAGTGATATGGCTGGTCGTGTGGATGAGAGATACCTCATTCTATCATTCATCAATGCTATGTTCGCAACCAATCTATTATACATTCAAATTTTCAGAGTTAAGAATACAATCACAATGACTGAGTTGAGAGAATTATAGGAGGAGTATATTGCTCTTGAAAGCAAAATGAGATGGAATCATACCCAGCTGCGAACACAAGTTCAAAAGCAGCGAATGCAAGTTTGTTACCTAAATTGATAAATACAGTGGCGAGCGGTTCGCAAGGACAACAAGGGAGGATAATAGAAGATAGCCAGCAGAAGCTAGTAGCTATGGGAAGTCGTGATCAAGAAGAATTCGAGAGAGAAAGAAACATCTATAGCCGTGGTGGAAATAACAAAATTCAAAGACTTGATCAGCTACAAGAAACTTATGGAGGTCAGATACAAAACCATCACAGAGGACGGGGAAGTCATAAGATAATATGGGAAGAAATTAAAATGCCACCATTAAATGCTAGTGTGGAGAAAATATGGGAAGCTATAATATTGATGAAAAACATACCCGCGCCATGGAATATGGGAAGTGAACCACCTCCAAGCGACAGAAGTCATGAATTTTGCTCTTATCACCATTTTCATGGACACTCAACAAATGATTGCAGGAATATAAAAAGAATTATTCTCAGAATGATAGATCAAGGGAAATTAAATCATTTTCTAAAAAACCAAACTCAGTCTCAACCATTACCACCACCGCCAGAAATTCGCAGGGTAAATACAACAAAAGGAGGAGAAACATTTGTAATAGAAGTTGGAGCAAAGGCAAAGAATTTGTTCTGTCACTCTATTGTACATTCGTACAAAACGATTGAAGACTTTCATGATAACACTCTCAGCAGGGTCTTCGCAAGAGATGATGATGATAAAGAAATAATGAACATTGCGAAAGCATCGCCACTGAAAGAATGGCAAAAGCAGATTATTTTCTTCAATGCAGAAGAGGTACTCGAGGGTGGCAAGATGCACGATAATCCATTAGTGGTAAGGTTAGAGATTAACCCAAAACCTAGTGATGATGAAGATGATGAAGCCGAGAATACATGGGCAATCAACAAAATTTTAATCGATACTGGAAGTTCTGTGGATATTCTTTTTTATCATACTTATAAAACTATGGGTGGAAAAGATGAATATCTAATACCTTCAACTTACAAGATCTATGGTTTTAATGGTACTGCCAATAAACCTAAAGGAGAAGTCAGCATGCGAATTCCACTGTAAGGATTGTCCTCTGAAATTATGTTATGTGTAGTCGATGTGGAATCACCATACAACGCATTGATTGGACGACCTTGGTTACATGGTATTCTAGGTGTAGCATCGACTTTCTATCAGTGTATCAAGTTCCCTCATCCCAGTGGTATCGGCATAGTAAAAGGAGATTGGGTTGAAGGAAAGAAGTGTTATGAAATTGATATAGAATCTTGCGAAGAAAGAGCTGCGAAGAAGAAGAATTGGAAACACAACATCAAAGAAAAATAAAAAAGTGAAAGATTGATGGTAGATGCAATAGAACAGAAAAAAGAAGAAACGTTGCGAAGCCAATACATGTTGAAGATAAGAAGCGGCGAACATTTCGCCACAGATAAGAAAATAACCGAAAAATTCAAAAATGCAGAAGCAGAAAGTAGCAGAAGTAAGAGACTTAAAGAATGAATGTACTTGTTGACTGCGAAAATAAAATTGGGAGGAGAAAGAAAAATGTATGGTTGATTCGTTGCAAAAAAAATGAATAACAAAGATGAGATTGCAAAAGAGCTGATATGCAGAAGAAGAAAATATATTTTATGAATGATAAATATGAGATTGCGAAATCATAAAAGAGCTTATATGAAGAAGAATCAACAAAATAATCAGACAGAGGCGAACCTATTATGGCGTACACCCTAGTTCGCGAAATCAAAATTTCACAAGAGGCAAATGTAAGACCTAAAGTGCGTCATAGAAGGGGGTACCTATTGCATGGCTCAGCGAAAAGGTTACACCGCCCCTGGAACCTGAGTCATGGAGATTTGGGGTCAATAAAGCCCATCCAGGAGAGATACCTTGGATTTCCAACCTAAGATAATGACTTAGGTTGGACGACTGAGGATCTCTTCTAAGGAGCGCAACATTTGATCAAGGCGCCGAGGTACACGGTTGATCCAAGCGTGCCCGGGGCGTCTGGAACTACCCTGGCCATTCTTGGAAAGTCTTGACATATACTGCACTCGGCCCGAAGAAAACCCCACTTAGGGTGCAGTCTCGTAACCATAAGCCCTATAGGCAAAAGGAATAAGAGGCTGCGAAAACAACTGGTTGTTGTTAAGACCGGATGGGAGGAGCCAACCTTGTATGGTAGAGGTACGCCTCCTTGAAGGGGAAACCAGGGGGAAGATAAGGGCGGTACCCTCCATTAGGGAGCTGATAAGTGTCTTAAGACGCAAATGTCATGAGGCTTTATTTTCGCAAGAAAATCTAGGCTTGTCATATTTGTGCGACAATCCTGAAGAAGCAATAATACAAAAGAGAAAGATAAGACGAGATCAATGGGTCAGTTCATGAAAGTGTAAAGACGTCCTACGATTTCGTCGCAAGACAGCAATGTCATGGGGTTTTATGTTCGCAAGAATATTTAGACCTGTCGTATTGTCGCATGAAAAACATCCTGCAGAGGCAACAATACTAGATAAATGATAAGACAAGATCAATGGGTTTTTGCATGCAAGTGCAAAGACGTCCTGCGATTTTGTCGCAATGACAAGAGGTGGCACAATAAGACCTTTAACTAGGAAGGAAAAATAAGACCACATAAGAGAAAAAGAAAAAATAAAATCTTGGAAGCAACCAAGAAATACCTATTTGCGAAAATTCAGCAGAAACAGCTGCGAGACTGAAGCATGAATACATGTCGTTATTCAAAAGTAACTTGCTTAATCTTTCATTTGAATGCAAATAACAGAGGCAAGTATGGGAATGTATAGAATAAGAACATGTTATTTGTCTTCATATGATAGATTTACGCACTCATAAAATGAAAGTTTGATAATGTATTGATCAACTATATTTCAAAAAAGAATTGCTTTTTAAATATGTGCAGAAAGGAACAAAAGATAGAATTTGCACTTGAAGATTCAAGAAATTTGCAGCAAGTGATTACAAAGAGTGGGGATTATAAGAATGAATGTACAGATATTACAAAAAGAGAAAGAAGGAAACAGAAATATTTCTTGTGTGACTCTTCTTATTCATCGTCTTCATCAGATACTTCTTCTTCTTCGCCTCTATCAGATTCTTCTTCTTCACTAGCATCACTGTCAGAGATATCCAGTGGAGGCACATTCTTGGTGATTTATTCTATGAGGCAAGGATATGCAGAATGAGGGATATTGTTATCATCGCAGACTGTCTTAATAGTTTGATTGCGAAAAAGAATAACATCATTCTTAAAATTCAATCTGTAATCTTTAGTTGGCTCTTGATCTAGAATATTTATCATCTCGAGAAGAAAGATTCTTTGCGAGCACTCCTTCTCAGACTCAAGTTCTTCAATCCTTTTGAGAAATCTCTCTTCAGCTCCTGCGAACATATGATAGTGAATTATCAACTTGATGACAATTTTATGAAAAACAAATAGTCAAATAAAGAAGAACAATTAACAATCTTCTCTATCAGAAATCATATCCCTAACCAAGGCCGTATGCTCAGCTTGAAGACTAACGTTAATACCTAAATTATTTCTGGCGTCATCTAGAATTTTCGCAGCCCAAGCAAATTCATCGTCATTATTTATGAGAAGAAGGGAGCGAATTTGATTCTCTCTTTCGCTAAGTATAGCATTTTTTCGGTTAGATTCATCTCGTTCAATTTGAAGCTCAAGAAGAGTCTTTTGGAATTTCGCTAGTGCTTGAGCACCTTGTCTAGCGATGCGATCTTTATCATCTATGAGATCACTGATTTTGGTTCTTAAAGTACTAATTTTCTCTTTAGAATTAAGATAGAGATGCTTAAATTGGTTGGCTAAGCCCAAACTGGATTTATGATCAATTTTTAAGAGGCGAAATTTGGATTGGAGTTCATTTTGGGGAAGAGATTTAATCTTGTCATTTGAAAAACTATTCAAAGAATTGTTGAGGTGCTCAAGGAGGGTATTATTATCCACAGAGTCAGGGAATGAGTGAAGGAGAATGGCTTCATCAGAAAGGTTATAGACGTCTGCGAAAATGATAATCAGATGAGGGAAAATAATGAGAAAACAAAACGAAGAAAAAGAGAAAAGTCTCATACCATAAAGTTGTTGGTTGGCACTTTGAAGACTAGATATCTTGTTCTTCTGAGTGGAAGAGTCAGCTTCTAATTGCTTAGTCTTCTCGCGAAGAGTAGCAGCTTCAGCTTCCAGTTCTTCATTTCTCTTACGAAGTTGAAGATTCTTCTTTTCAAGAATACCACGCCTTTTCTCAAGATCTGAGGCAACAACGAAGGAAGCTCTCCCAGTCTATGAAGGAAAATGAAGAAATTATCAAGATATAACTTAAAATCAAAATTATGAAGAAGTAGGGGGAACGAATACATACCAAGACACCAAGCGGATTTAGAAAGCTGGGAGTCACTGATCTAGAGACTCCATGAAGAGAATCATCGTTATCCAATAAAGGAGCATCGCATATACTCGCAAGAGCTTTGCATGTACTGGAGAGACGGTCATCCCCAATCCCTTGCATGGAGTCAGAGAAGATGCTAGACAATTGTGCCATAGAAGATTCAGATGGAAAATCTTCCCTTGCGAGAGGAATACTAACATCATCATTATCCTCATCATCAGAACTTTCGCTGGACTGAAGATTTGAAGGAGAGGGAGAATGAATCTTTCGTTTCTTTGAAGGTGGGGCAGTGGATTTCCCTTGCGAAGAGGACCTTTACCCTTACTTTTAGTCTTCGCAACCTTAGAACTCTCTTCTTCAACAACCTCAACGCCAACCTTCGCACACGAATGAAGATAAGAAATAGAGGCTACAATATTGTTAAAAATAATAAAAGAAAGTATTTCTTACTTCATCCGTGATCGAACGGAGCGCCGCTAGGGTACTTTCCTTAGCAGTTCTTTTGTAGTTTTTTCATAGCTTGGTAATCTGAAAATTTCGCAAGATTAATAGGTATAAAAAGGAGTTAAAATTATAGGCTGAGCGAAATTTAAGAAATATACCTCTTTCGCTTTCTCAGGCCAATTAAATACCCAAGATTAATAATTGGCGAGGTTCGCATGAAGCACATTTGAACCTGAAACATAAGGTCCTTTCAAAACCAGCGGAAAGACGCACCATCTGTCGTCTTTAGAGTGACGAGGAATATTGTTCTTGCCAGAATTCCAGTTGATGTCTTGCATAAGTATTTTGTCATTGGCAACATTTTCTCTCCTCTTTAAGCGAGCACCCTAGCGAGTTTTATCATTCTTCATGTTTATCACTTCATATTTTTCGAGAAGCTCTCTATTGTATATTTTTCGGCGAATATCTCTAAGTCCTTAAATTCAGGATCCCTGAATTCTTTTGGGTAAAGAGATCCTTTACCAGCACCGCGGTTGGCGAATTCAATCATTAAGCGAATACAATCCCCACTTAATCGATAAATAGCTCGCGAAAATTTCGCATGAGCAAGAATTTCATAAAAAAAGGGGAAGATCAGGATCATATAGAGGAATAGGAAGGCCAGCGAGAATCTGACCAAGCGAAATTATGATTTCCTTATCATCACAATGATGATCAGAAAATAATTTGGCAGAGAGAATGGATTTAGATTCTTGATTGGGAATAGTGGTTAATGTGAAACCTTTCTCTTCGAAATCTTTCTGAACTTTTTCCAGAGAAGTTTCATATTTAAGACCAACTGGAGGCATTTTCAGTATGGGAATGAAGAAAAAACTGAAGATCAAAAGAAGTAGAAAGAAGAAGATTTACAGTAGCAGAAACGGAAATTACGGAGAAATGTTGAAGAAAAATTGCAGAAAATATAAGAAGGAAAGTAAAAAAGAAGGAGAGAAGAGTGAGAAGAATATATATAGAGAGAGGAGTTCTCGAGAAGATAAACACATTTAATGCGAAGAGTAGACCTGAACGGTTGAGAAATAGCGGTTGAAAAAGACGTGTCAAGAAATGGGTGGAAGAAGAGATACGTGTAATAAATACTGCGTAAAAGTACATAATCGTGTCAATACAAGAGAATATGGAAAAATGAACAGTTGCGGCATTTTGAAAATACTAGTTCTCATGACATTCTCTTCTTCGCAGAGAAGACATGACAAAAGGCAAGATGTAGGATCATAATATCGCAACACCAATATCCTTGCGAAATCCTTGAACGGTACATTGCGAAGATATCGCATATTGGTAATAAAAATGACGCAACGGATGACGACAGCATGAACACGAGAAAGATGTGAAGACCTAGCGAGATTTAGGAGTGTTGCGAGAATTAACATTTGAATACTTGCGAGAATGTCGCAAGTCAGATCCGAAAATAAAGGACAGCTTAGTTGTCATCCAATATGTAACGTCCTATATAAAGGGCCGAGTAGGCCTAAGAGAGAGAGAGAGAGAGAGATCTTTTTAGAGAGAAGGGAAAGTTTTGAGGAGAGAGAAAGTCGAGAGCGATAGTTGTATTCCCGATTTCATTTCCCCTTTGTAAAATTCTTAAACTCAATTAATAAAAAGTGTGTTTGTTGATCTTAAAGATGTGTTCAATGTTATGAATAATTGTGAGGGATGTATTGTAGGATTTCATGCAATCACAATCCCGTACTAGAATCTCCTTACCTAGACTCTCTAATAGAAGACCATGAATATGTAAGTCATAGCTAGATTTGTTATTCCCGAAAGAATTCAAATTAGTTAGAAAGGGTCCTAACTCCTCTTAGTTAGGTGGCGACTTCAAAAGATCTCTACAAAGTTTAACTTTTTGACCACGAACTGTTATTGAGTTATCTTTGTATTACATGTGCATCGACATTCACGAACGAATGAGAACTTTGCACACACTCCACTCTTGTCATCCCTCACCCTTCCCACTTAAAAAGACCATTCAACTGGGCGGCATGGCCAAACCCGTTCCCACTCGCTCGCTCCCCTCGGTTTCTACAGTCATATCTTGAAAATGTATAAGATTCTACTCAATATTTTTATGAACATCGGCTATTATGTTCTGGCAAATTCAAGAATCTTGAATATATTTTGGAGGGCCTACCAAAGTATACACATGTACATTTTCAGATCAAGGACTGTCAATGTTTCGCTTTTTAGGATGCGATTTTGGAAAATATGTACTCCTACAAGGAATGAGTTTTCAATTAATAATTTTATTAACAATGGTTTGCTTCATACACCTCACAACTGTTTTAATGAAGCAAGTGATCTTTTGAAATATTGCTGGGATTATGATTCTGATGGTATTTTCAACAAATATCATATCTTGTTCAAATTAATCTCTCTATACTCTAGTAAACTCTTGAATGAGATTCAAGTGATATTGCCACTTTTTGGTAATAAAAGAGTAAACAAGTTTTTGGACAAAAATATGGAATCAATCCAAAACAAAGATCCAGACCATGAAAAATTGGTTTTCCAAAAGAATGATTAATTGGGGGATAGAAAAACTAATTGGGGGATATTTTACTGTAGCTGCCGGCATGGTTTTTCAATGCCGGTAGTCCATCGACCATGCCGATTTTCATTGAAAACTATGCCGGCACATATCCCCCAATTAGTTTTTCTATCCCCCAATTAATCATTCTTCCAAAAGAAAGACCTGGATGTAAAACCTGAATTGTTTCCCCACAAGCCACGGTTTCCGATTTTGAGTGTGTTTCCTAAAACTAGTTATTTCCGGTTTTTGATATCGAATCTTCCTATAAAAGATAATACTCTTGCTATGTGGTCAAACATACTGGGGAAGATTGGTCAAAGTCGTAACTAGGGTTTCTCGTATTTTTGCAAGTATGAGAAAAAGGAAATCAAGAACTAAATCCGCTGATAATCGGATCAGAATTGAAAATATTGATGAAATCAGATTTCCTAACATTATTGATAACAAGCATGAATTTGCAAGTTTCATTGATAGCACCTGTTTCAGGATAGATTGCTATACAGTACGCCAATCTTTAGAATTTGCTATCCAGATTTGTTTCGGGATCAACATCACCCAACCTTTAATTTTGCTTCGTTTGACTTCCTTTCCTGATTTCTTTTCCTTCTTGCTTCTTTCCGGATAAAGATAACACCCATCAATTTTACCGGTGTTTGCGCCTAGCCTCGAACAAAAACCTTGAACTGTTCTGAATTCCATCGATCAAATAACGCTTTAAAATTGTTAGAAATTTTAGGGCATGGAACAGAAACGACTAGGCTTGAGGCGCGTAACACGCTTTCTTTAAAGCGTTATTTGCTCCCACTCGATTAGAGTTGTTGAAGGGATCGAATGCAAACCGCTTCCAGGATACAACAAGCCTTTGTGTGATTGACAATCAACAAAATCGACAATTCACCAATGAACTCATGAATATTGCAAGTTGTATTAGGCTATTGTGATGACAAAAGAGAATGTTTTGGAGAAGATAGAAGTAAGTTATCTCCCTGACAATGCTACCAGTGATATTTGTAGTAGATTCTCAAAAGGACACGTCTGGTGTCTCTTCAAATCTACAAGACACAATCATAATGAAATGACCTTTTGCACTTTAACGTTGTACTTTGAAAAGTTGTGACTTTCCAAAATCAAGTTTTGAAATCAAAACTTCCAAATGTGCAACCACTTGTAACTGCCAGTCTTTAACTGTTTCTCTCTTTTACCATATATTTAATCTAATGGATACTTAATCTAGATTAAATTTCCAACATTTGTTTTGTGTTTAATTTTTTATTGTTACTCGCAGAGACGTGGCATTGATATTTCACAAGAGATGATAAAAGAAGCAATGGCTAAAGAATTCAATGTCTAAAACCAACTAATGAACAACCCAAACACCACCTTTCGCATTGTTGACTTGGGTTGTTCGGTAGGATTCAATAGTCTCGTTCCGCTATGCCATGATCGAAGCCATTGATCTTAAATTCAAGTCATATTATCAAGGGTTACAAGTCATGCAAACTGTAACACCTGAGTTCCAAGTATACTTTAATGATAAAGCATCTAATGATTTTAACACTCTATTTGCATCGATTCCTACGGGGTTCGTTCCACGGACGTTTGTTTTCTCGAGCTTCCATTCACTTCGTTAATTCATCTACTGCACTTCATTGGCTTTCTCGAGTTCCTAAAGAGGCTGGTGATATCAATTCCTCAGCATGGAATAAAGGCAGGTGTTTATGGGTAAAAATCGTTTCTGCCGATTTTGGTAAGTTCGGTAGGTGAGTGAGAAACTGGTTCAAACCCTAAACAAATGTGCTGCACGTGAGCACTTTATAGATTCGAGAGATCAATCTGTACAAATCCGGCCTAAACCAAGAAATGGCCGTTCCAGACTTGCTTCGGTCATAAAGTGGAAGAGAAGGGTTGATTTGGGGAGGGAAGCCAAGAAAGGTGTTGAGACCAGAATAATTCTGGGAGAGTAGTATCTCGACTTGTATCAGAAAATAAAAGCTTGGGAAGCTTGCAAGAGATGAAAGCTTTTTGGGAGAGCTTGCAAAGTTGCCTTTCTGAGAGTGTAGTATTTTTCTCCGACCGAGACTTGTTGTCCGGTGGAAATAGGTAAGACCTATTTATACAAGTCGAGATTGAAACGTACCTGGCCTCATGAAGGAAGAGAGTAAAGGGTGAAATAATGGGAGGAGGTGGTAACCGCATGGTGTTAATGAGTGAAAACGTTTTCACCATTATTTCCTCATTTATTTGACCACTTTATTCCTTTTCACGCTTTCTTAATGTGAGCGTAGTGTACTGCTGCAAGTATTGACCGCCAAACCAAAACCCCGGAAAGCATCCCCGGTTTGTGTTGATCTCTCGTTGGTTGCACCTTGAGTGCAAGTGGCGCTGCTAGTGGCGCGTGTGGCATGTGCCATTGGCATGTGCGGAATGCCTTGGTGGTAGGTTGTACGTTGAGTGTAAGTGGCAATGCCATAGCTGCTAGTGGCGTGTGTGGCATGTGCCAATGGCATGTGCGGAATGCCTTGGTGGTAGGTTGCACGGTTTGCAAGTTAGGCTACCAACGTGTGTGTTTGGCATGTGCCAATGGCATGTGCGGAATGCCTTGGTGGTAGGTTGCACGGTTTGCAAGTTAGGCTACCAGCGTGTGTGTTTGGCATGTGCCAATGGCATGTGCGGAATGCCTTGGTGGTAGGTTGCACGGTTTGCAAGTTAGGCTACCAGCGTGTGTGTTTGGCATGTGTCAATGGCATGCGGGGCCGTTAGGTCCGTGGCCTTGGTAAGAAAAGCTACCAGCGAGCATGTTGGTATGTGCCAATGGCATGCGTGGCCGTTAGGGCCGTGGCCTTGGTAAGAAAAGCTACCAGCGAGCATGTTGGCATGTGCCAATGGCATGCGTGGCCGTTAGGGCCGTGGCTTTGGTAAGAAAAGCTACCAAATGAGGATGTTGGCATGTGCCAATGGCATGCGTGGCCGTTAGGGCCGTGGCTTTGGTAAGAAAAGCTACTAGCGAGCATGTTGGCATGTGCCAATGGCATGCGTGGCCGTTAGGGCCGTGGCCTTGGTAAGAAAAGCTACCAGCGAGCATGTTGGCATGTGCCAATGGCATGCGTGGCCGACTTGGCCTAGGTTGCATGGTTTGTAAGCCTAGGGCGCTATATTTGGCATGCGCCAATGGCATAGCGGCTTGGAAATATGGCTTGTGGTACGTGTTGGCATGTGCCAATGGCACGTACGGCCATGTTGACCTAGTTGCACGTTTTGCAAGCCTAGGGCGCTATATTTGGCATGCGCCAATGGCATAGCGGCTTGGAAATATGGCTTGTGGTACGCGTTGGCATGTGCCAATGCCATGTACGGCCATGTTGACCTAGTTGCACGTTTTGCAAGCCTAGGGCGCTATATTTGGCATGCGCCAATGGCATAGCGGCTTGGAAATATGGCTTGTGGTACGCGTTGGCATGTGCCAATGGCACGTACGGCCATGTTGACCTAGTTGCATGTTTTGCAAGCCTAGGGCGCTATATTTGGCATGCGCCAATGGCATAGCGGCTTGGAAATATGGCTTGTGGTACGCGTTGGCATGTGCCAATGCCATGTACGGCCATGTTGACCTAGTTGCACGTTTTGCAAGCCTAGGGCGCTATATTTGGCATGCGCCAATGGCATAGCGGCTTTAGTTTGGCATGGTTGCCAATGAGTGTGATATGTAGTTTGGTTTTGGCGTCGCTGCCATGGTGCGCAGTGTGCGGTTTGGTTTTGGAGTTATTGCCGGTGTGCGGCTTGGTTTCCATGGTGCGCGGTGTGCGGCTTGGTTTGGCATTGTTGCCGGTGGTGCGCGAGTGTGCGGCTTGGCATTATTGCCATGGTGCGCGAGTGTGCGGCTTGGTTTGGCATTGTTGCCATGGTGCGCAGTGTGCGGCTTGGTTTGGCATTGTTGCCATGGTGCGCAGTGTGCGGCTTAGTTTGGCATTGTTGCCATAGTGCGCAGTGTGCGGCTTAGTTTGGCATGGTTGCCATCGTGCGCAGTGTGCGGCTTAGTTTGGCATTGTTGCCATGGTGCGCAGTGTGCGGCTTAGTTTGGCATTGTTGCCATAGTGCGCAGTGTGCGGCTTAGTTTGGCATTGTTGCCATGGTGCGCTGATGTGCGGCTTAGTTTGGCATTGTTGCCATGGTGCGCATGTGCGGCTTGGTTTTGGAATTAGGGTTACGTGTCGAAAACCCTAATCTGGGTATTTTGAAAAAAATACCCCTATTAATTATTTACACCCGAGTTAAATGCTCTTAGTTAATGTGTTGCGGGTAACACTAGGTCATGGGGTTTTACGATTTTACCCCTTGTTTAAAAACCACCATCAACATTAAGTCCCCTGCTTAGCTCGGAACAGGGGCTTTGTTGCGAGGTAAGCATAAGATGGTGACAAACTATCAACAACAAACCGTAAAGAGGATTGGGGAGGCTTGTCTGACCTTTTATAAGTAGGATTTGGGATCCTTACCTCTGGTAGTTTTGCAAAAATCGGGAGGCTGACACAATTGGTGGGGCCGGTGCAGCTTGGGCGACGTTGGGAAGTTGGCGTGAGTTGGGAAACTGAGTGTGCTAGCTGGTGGGACCGGCGCAAGGTGTGGAAGCTGTGCGTGCTTGCTGGCGTGACCGATGTAAACAAGGAGGGGTTTCTTCGAGATAGCAAAGTTTCCTTATCTTGCTTTCCTTCACGTGCGGCTTCAATTAGGGCATTATTCATGCTAAAATATGGAAGCGTTATGTCTCTCATTGCTTCCTCTCCCTTTTTAAGATTCCGTATTCATATCCAAAAATAATTGCACCGTCTCCTCGTTTGAGAAAAGGGCTCTTCTTGTTGGATTTCTCTCTTTGTCATGTCGCGCAGATTCGAATCATCTTCTAACCAGTCAGGTTCTCCAGGATGAAGGTGCGAGGTCCGACTCTCGTATGAGCATCCCAACAAAGGTTATTAGGGTTAAGAAAATCATACCGATATGTTTTCTTCTTCTTTGGCAGATTGACGTACACTTTAACGCTTGTTGTATAAATGGAAAATTTCCCTTTTGTGCAGAGATATCCCGTTGGAGCATGCGTTACTGTTATCGATGAGGATGACCTAGTCGTTCCCCTTCCTTCAAGCCCGACCTTGTTGACTGCTACAGACTTGGAGGACGCTGATTTAGGGCTCTCTTGTCATGAATACCCTTCCGCAGGTTTGTCGTTTGGGACTCGTATGAGGTGTCTCTCCTCCAATTATCGGAATGTTGGTGGTTTCCTGGTGCGGAAAGAATTCGTGGCCCTTTGGTTTGGGACTCGAAAACATACGGCCATATTGCTACCAGGAGCGTGGTGAAGTGCTGTTCGTCCGCTTTGGTTTCCGTAGTGAATCGTATTTTGCCAATGATTCTTTGAGATGGAAAATGTGTCCATTCATCTTCGCTGTGAGTCAGCCATTCAAAAGTGGGAGAATATGGTGTCCAGAATCCTTGGAGTTTAACCATTCATCGCCTCAAAGTGAAGGGAGAATATGGTGTCCACATCTTTGGAAGAGTAGGAAATTTTGGCCCTGGAGTCTCGGAGGATTGAAGAGTTAACTCGAGATTTGAAGAGTAGGACTGAAAGATATCATGGTCGATTGAAGATGATATTTTGTAGGGATTATAATTTGCTAGATGGGCTTTCCTGATTTGTATTATGAGTTTTAAAGGCTCCTCTTTCTTTTTTTTTTTTTTTTTTGAAGAAATAAAGAGATTCTGTTAATCTGTGGGATTGTATTGAAATTCAATAACTTGTAAGAAAGTAAAAGCAAAGAGAGTGCCTGGACGTTCACACTTTTGATGTAGCATGTTGCAGGGAAATGATTAGGCGTAGTACGCCTTAAGCCACTTTCCGTTGATGACCGCCTCTAGCTTTCCCCCATCTTCTTTGATAATCTTGTAGTAACCACTGTTATATGCTTTAGTGATTATGTACGGCCCTTCCCATTTGGGAGAAAACTTCGGTGCCGATGCATCTTGCTGGATGTGTTTGGCGGTTTTTAGCACCAGATCTCCTTCCTTGAAAACCTGGGTTTTACATGGCTGTTGTACGCCCTGGAAATCCTGTTTTTATATGCTTGTGCATGTTCCTCTTCCCGGGATATTCTGGAGTCCAGAGTATCTAGTTCCGCAATTCTGGCATTGATTGATTCGGCTTCATTCCCCGGGGTCCGCTTGCTGCGGCAATTCGGGCCGACGGGATCTTGATTTTCGCGGGGAGGATCGCGTCTGCACAGTAGACGAGGGAATAAGGAGACATGCCGGTGGAGCTTCTAGGAGATGTTATGTACGCCCGAGTGCCATTGGCAATTGCTCGTGCGGATTCTCGGGATTGTCGTGTCTTGTCCGGGGTGAGGATTCGGATCGATTCTTGTTGGTACTTTCGGCTTGCCCATTTCCTTGGGGATAATAGACGGAGAGAAGACTTGTTTGATTCCGTACCTCTCAGCGGTTCTGTACTTGCTTGTTAGCAAAAGGCGTGCCGTTGTCGGTGATGATGTGTTTAGGTACGCCAAAACGCCGGATGATGTGTTCCTTGATGAATGCCGCGATTGTGGCTCCGGTGGATGGGACAGCTTCAACCCACTTGGTAAAGTACTCGGTCGCGGTTATTATGTACTCATGCTGTTTTGAGGACGGTGGGTTGATCTTCCCAATGATGTCGAGTCCCCGCCTATAAAAGGGCCATGGGCTACTTATCGCGTGCAAGGGTGTTGGAGGCACGTGGATGAGGTTTCCGTGAATCACGGCATTCTCGGCATTTCCCGAACGAAGGTAGCCGCTGTCGTCTTCCATGGTCGGCCGTAGTACCTCTCGTGTATCCAGGGAATAGTTTCTGTTTCCCTTGGTGTTCGCCTTCGTGCATTTCTCTTAACATAACTGGGATTTCTGTACCACTCAAACACCTTAGTAGACTTCCACCGAAACTCTTGCGATATAAAACCCCATCATGGAACACGAATCTTTTGGACTTCTGCCTTAGCTTGGACGCATCCTCTTTGTTAGTAGGAAGAATGCCATCGCGAAGGAAAACGATGTACGGCTCCCGCCAGTCCCCAGTGTGACTGATGTTGAGGACTTCTGTCTGACATGGGGGCGCCTGGCAATTTGGACACGCTTTCTGGAGTAATCGTGATTGGGTTTCCATCTCCGGCCAATAGTATCCCAGTCGTTGTAAACGACGGTAGAGGGTTACTACTGATGTTATTCCACAGACTTCGGTATGAACATATTCAAGTCGTTGTTGTGCTTCCTCTTTCCCGAGACACCTTGATGAGAGTCGTCTAGATTTCGATGATACAGAACACCTTGAAGCATAAAGAAATTCCGCAAAGTCTTGAGGTCGACCTTCCCTTGGAAAAGTGAGTTGTTGAGTTCTTGAATGATAGGAGTTCTCCAGTCATCGTCTTCGGCTTTCTCAGGTTGTGAAAGCCATGTTGAAGCTATGGTTCGCCGTTTTACTGTCAGGGTTTCCTCAGTTCCTTCGAACTGTAGCTTTGAGGCTAGTGTAGCTAAGCAGTCGGCATGCTTGTTGCTGCTACGGCCGACATGTGTGATGGTTGCTTCGGCGAAATAATTTAGTAGTTTTTGTGCTTCAGCCCTGTATGGTGCCAGCGTTAGTTCTTTCAATGCATCCCATTTACCTGGTTGATGAGTAATTTGGAATCTCCTCTTATCTCCAAACGTGTGGCCCCGGCTTGTTTAGCTAGTGATAGTCCAATGAGGAAGGCTTCGTATTCAGCTGAGTTATTGGTGCACGGAAAGTCTAGCTTGAAAGAGTGCGAGAAGACTTCTTCAGCAGGAGATACTAGTACAACACCCGCTCCTCCGGTATTAGTGCTGGGGGTGGAAGAGCCATCGAAGAACAGCAGCCATGTTTCTTCTTTGACTAAAAAGATATCTGGAAGGTCTCCTTGGAGATCTTCTCGTAATTCTGCGGTGTTTTCTCCTGGGAATGCTGCTAACAGGTCTGCAACAGCCTGTCCTTTTATGGCCCTTGGGGAGACGCACGTTATGTCGAACTCTGACGACAGTGCAGGAGCCACTTAGCCGGCCTCCCTATCGGGGCAGGGTTTCGAGAGGAGAAACTTTACGGGGTCCGATTTGGACACTAGCACCACCTTATTGGAGAGGAGGTAGTGCTCGAACTTCCGGATGGAATGAATCGGTGCTAAACACGCCTTTTCCGCCTTGGGGTATTCGAGTTCGGCGTCTCTCAACGTTCGACTGAAATAGTATATGGGGTATTCCATTCCTTTGTCGTCCTCTTGCGCGAGGAGAGCTCCGATGGCGTATCGCTAAAGGCCGTGTAGAGACATAGTGGTCTCCCTCGCATAGGAGGCTTCATGACGGTTGGGGAGGGAAAGATTTGCTTGGATCTTCCGGTACGCTTTTTCCGAGACGTAGTCCATGTGAAATTCGCTCCTTTTTTAGAGAGGAGTAAACGTAGTGGTGAGCTGTGCCAGCCCCGGTATGAAGCGACGAATGTAGTTTACCTTGCCCATGAAACTCTGGAGCTCCCTCACAGTTAGTGGTGGCGGCATCGTGAGGATAGCTTGCGTTTTGACTGGATCAACTTTTATTCCTGCGGACGTTACTTGGAATCCCAAGAATTTCCCCGAAGAGACACCAAAGGCGCATTTCAAAGGATTCATCTTCAACTTGTATTCGCGGCATCTTTCGAATACTTGTCGCAGCGTTTCGGATGATCCGCTCGAGTCTTCGATTTAACCACCACATCATCTACGTAATCTTCGACTTGCTTGTGCATCATATCGTGGAAGATGGTAGTCATGGCGCGTTGGTAAGTAGCGCCAGCGTTCTTCAGACCGAAAGGCATTACGGTATAATAGAAGTTTCCAAGAGGGGTTCTACGAGGTCTTACTCGCGTCGTGCTCATACACCTTTATCCGGTTGTAACCGCTATATCCATCCATGAAAGAGAACATACCATGTCCACCGGTAGCGTCTACCAAAGCATGTCGATGTTAGGTAGCGGAAATCATCTTTAGGGCAAAGACACTTGTTCGGATCTCTCGAAATCGACACAACATCCGATCCGACCATTCTTCTTTTAACGGGAACGATATTGGCCAACCAAGTAGGATGGTGAATAGGTTTGACAAAGCCGGCGGCTAGTAATTTCTGGACCTCTGCCTTGATTTGTTCTTCTACGTCGTGTCTGAATTGTCTTGGAGGCTGCTTGACTGGTTTGGATCCGGGTATCACATGCAGATGGTGGGTGACAAGTTTCCCATCCAAGCCACGCATTTCTTCGTAAGTCCATGCGAAAACGTCCTGGTATTCTTTGAGTAAGTCGACTAGCTTTGAGCGTTCCGCAGGATGTAGAGTCGAACTGATCAGAATGGGTCGCGGAAATTCCTCATTCCCTATATTGACAGTTTCGAGTTCGTCGGTGGTTAAGTCGGTCCCATCTTGTAGCTTCTGAGGGGCGTCGGAACTTCCTCCCGGTTATTGTGAAGACATTCTTTCGGGAGGAGAGACCGGGTCATGGTCTCCCATGCTAATTGCTAACAGCGGTGATAATGTGTGAGCTTTCCCTTTTTGCTTCGTCTTGCGGTAAGGGTGCACTCTCGCTTGGTGCGGGCACGGGTTACGCCCGGTGGCGAGAGACTTGCGGGTCTTCCTTCTGAGGATATGGTGGAAGGACGGTCTCCTCTGCGGGGTATCTCCAGTTTGTCGCTATCTCTGAGCGATGTCCATTTTGGTAGTAGAAAACTGTGAATCTTGGTCGCCACGCCTTTTGAACCCTCCTTCGGCCCATGTGCTTCTACGCAGTAGACTGGTGCATAGGGGGACAATGACGCAGGAATGCGAACAACTTCTCCGTTCAATACTGTTTTCAGGCATTGGTGGTATGTTGAAGGGACGATTTTGAGATTGTGCAGCCACTTCCCTCCCAATATCATGTGGTAGTCTAGTTCTTTTTCAATTACTTCAAACTTCACGCTTGATTGGATTGGCCCTACTGCCAGCTCCAAGTTGATGTAGCCGTATGTGCTAGTTTGGTTGCCTTCGAAATCCGTCATCGTAGTGGGTTGTCGTACGATCTCATTAGGTCGCACCCTGGCAGCTTTGAGTGTCTTGAGAGTGATGACATTGGAAGATGCACCCGTGTCAATGAGTGCTCTTCGAAACTCTATGTTCTTGACGAGAGCCGTAACATGCAAGGCCCGGTTGTGACCGTCTTCTACCATCATGTCGTCATCGGTGAAAACAATATTGTTGGCGGATCTTAGGGGATCCTTGGAGTCCCCGTGGGTGCAGAACTAGTGATGCGTTTAGTGCTATTCGGTTGATAGCAGAGAATGTTTTTATCCACTGGTCCTTGGAGAGATGCAGCAATTCACATAAGTTTTCTACCAACATGGTCGCCTCCCGGTCCGCCGGCTTCCGTCGGTGACGAAACCGTTGATTTGAGAATGCTCATTCGGGATGTTAGTCCCCCGCTCTTGATCTCCGGGGAACATGAATCACTTAGCCCCGATGTTAGATTGATGAGGAAGTCGAGTATCTTCGTTAATCGCATCCTTCATTAGGTCCATGTTTTTGGCGTGGATCTCCCGAGCACGCATCGTCAACCGGTCTTGGGACCTCTTCATTGGTGGTATTGCTTCAGAAATTGGAAGTTATCATGACCTTGAGCGGGATCAATGTTTGTGGAGATCGCGATAAATTTAGCATGCTTGCGCGAAAATTTGAGGATGGAAGCTAGAATTTGATATTGTAACCGAAAGATCAATCCTCCCGCTGTGGTCGCCAATTGTTTATGGGTAAAAATCGTTTCGCCGATTTTGGTAAGTTCGGTAGGTGAGTGAGAAACTGGTTCAAACCCTAAACAAATGTGCTGCACGTGAGCACTTTATAGATTCGAGAGATCAATCTGTACAAGTCCGGCCTAAACCAAGAAATGGCCGTTCCAGACTTTCTTCGGTCACAAAGTGGAATAGAAGGGTTGATTTGGGGAGGGAAGCCAAGAAAGGTGTTGAGACCAGAATAATTCTGGGAGAGTAGTACCTCGACTTGTATCAGAAAATAAAAGCTTGGGAAGCTTGCAAGAGATGAAAGCTTTTTGGGAGAGCTTGCAAAGTTGCCTTTCTGAGAGTGTAGTATTTTTCTCCTGACCGAGACTTGTTGTCTGGTGGAAATAGGTAAGACCTATTTATACAAGTCGAGATTGAAACGTACCCTGGCCTCATGAAGGAAGAGAGTAAAGGGTGAAATAATAGGAGGAGGTGGTAACCGCATGCTGTTAATGAGTGAAAACGTTTTCACCATTATTTCCTCATTTATTTGACCGCTTTATTCCTTTTCACGCTTTCTTAATGTGAACGTAGTGTACGCTGCAAGCTGTGACCGCCAAACCAAAAATCTGGAAAGCATCCCCCAGTTTGTGTTGATATCTCGTTGGTTGCACCTTGAGTGCAAGTGGCGCTGCTAGTGGCGCGTGTGGCATGTGCCATTGGCATGTGCGGAATGCCTTGGTGGTAGGTTGTACGTTGAGTGTAAGTGGCAATGCCGAGAGCCTGCTAGTGGCGTGTGTGGCATGTGCCAATGGCATGTGCGGAATGCCTTGGTGGTAGGTTGCACGGTTTGCAAGTTAGGCTACCAACGTGTGTGTTTGGCATGTGCCAATGGCATGTGCAGAATGCCTTGGTGGTAGGTTGCACGGTTTGCAAGTTAGGCTACCAACATGTGTGTTTGGCATGTGCCAATGGCATGTGCGGAATGCCTTGGTGGTAGGTTGCACGGTTTGCAAGTTAGGCTACCAGCGTGTGTGTTTGGCATGTGCCAATGGCATGTGCGGAATGCCTTGGTGGTAGGTTGCACGGTTTGCAAGTTAGGCTACCAGCGTGTGTGTTTGGCATGTGTCAATGGCATGCGTGGCCGTTAGGGCCGTGGCCTTGGTAAGAAAAGCTACCAGCGAGCATGTTGGTATGTGCCAATGGCATGCGTGGTCGTTAGGGCCGTGGCCTTGGTAAGAAAAGCTACCAGCGAGCATGTTGGCATGTGACAATGGCATGCGTGGCCGTTAGGGCCGTGGCTTTGGTAAGAAAAGCTACCAGCGAGCATGTTGGCATGTGCCAATGGCATGCGTGGCCGTTAGGGCCGTGGCTTTGGTAAGAAAAGCTACTAGCGAGCATGTTGGCATGTGCCAATGGCATGCGTGGCCGTTAGGGCCGTGGCCTTGGTAAGAAAAGCTACCCGGCGAGCATGTTGGCATGTGCCAATGGCATGCGTGGCCGACTTGGCCTAGGTTGCATGGTTTGTAAGCCCAGGGCGCTATATTTGGCATGCGCCAATGGCATAGCGGCTTGGAAATATGGCTTGTGGTACGTGTTGGCATGTGCCAATGGCACGTACGGCCATGTTGACCTAGTTGCACGTTTTGCAAGCCTAGGGCGCTATATTTGGCATGCGCCAATGGCATAGCGGCTTGGAAATATGGCTTGTGGTACGCGTTGGCATGTGCCAATGGCACGTACGGCCATGTTGACCTAGTTGCACGTTTTGCAAGCCTAGGGCGCTATATTTGGCATGCGCCAATGGCATAGCGGCTTGGAAATATGGCTTATGGTACGCGTTGGCATGTGCCAATGGCACGTACGGCCATGTTGACCTAGTTGCACGTTTTGCAAGCCTAGGGCGCTATATTTGGCATGCGCCAATGGCATAGCGGCTTGGAAATATGGCTTGTGGTACGCGTTGGCATGTGCCAATGGCACGTACGGCCATGTTGACATAGTTGCACGTTTTGCAAGCCTAGGGCGCTATATTTGGCATGCGCCAATGGCATAGCGGCTTTAGTTTGGCATGGTTGCCAATGAGTGTGATATGTAGTTTGGTTTTGGCGTCGCTGCCATGGTCCGCAGTGTGCGGTTTGGTTTTGGCGTTGTTGCCGTGTGCGGCTTGGTTGCCATGGTGCGCAGTGTGCGGCTTGGTTTGGCATTGTTGCCGTGGTGCGCAGTGTGCGGCTTGGCATTATTGCCATGGTGCGCAGTGTGCGGGCATTGTTGCCATGGTGCGCAGTGTGCGGCTTGGTTTGGCATTGTTTCCTGGTGCGCAGTGTGCGGCTTAGTTTGGCATTGTTGCCATAGTGCGCAGTGTGCGGCTTAGTTTGGCATTGTTGCCATAGTGCGCAGTGTGCGGCTTAGTTTGGCATTGTTGCCATGGTGCGCAGTGTGCGGCTTAGTTTGGCATTGTTGCCATAGAGCGCAGTGTGCGGCTTAGTTTGGCATTGTTGCCATGGTGCGCAGTGTGCGGCTTAGTTTGGCATTGTTGCCATGGTGCGCAGTGTGCGGGTTGGTTTTGGAATTAGGGTTACGTGGTCGAAAACCTAATGCGGTATTTTGAAAAAATACCCCTATTAATTATTTACACACGAGTTAAATGCTCTTAGATAATGTGTTGCGGGTAACACTAGGTCATGGGGTTTTACGATTTTACCCCTTGTTTAAAAACCACCATCAACAGCAGGATACATTATACTAATGCTTCTAGTGATGTTGTGCAAGCTTATACAACTCAATATGCTAGGGACATGGAAGCATTTATTATTGCTCGTGGACACGAGACTGTCTGTGGTGGATTGATGTTTATTTTGGTTCCAGCTGTCCCGGATGAAACATTAGCTTCTGAAACAAGTATTGGTGTACTTTTGGATGTTTTGGGATCTTGTCTCATGGAAATGGCGAAAATGGTAACCTGTATATACATATGGGAAAATTGGGAAAATGACCCAATATGGACTGTAATTTTGGGGATCTGCCCCAACGTTAAAAAAAGTTGGAAAAATGCCCCAATGTTAGAAATATTGGTTAAATCCACATGTGTGACTTCCACATGCGAAAAAAAGACAACTTTTACTCGAAGAAGTTTTCGAGTTCCATTACAAGTTGAGTTTTTGCTTCTGGAGTATAACCAAGGACAATCAATGGATTCATGATTATCACCTTTGTTACACAGTGAACATTTTTCCAACTTTTTTCCGCACGTGGAAGTCGCACATGTGGACTTAACCAAGATTTCTAACAGTGGGCATTTTTCCAACTTTTTTTAACGTTGAGGCAGATCCCCAAGATTGCAGTCCATATTGGGGAATTTTCCCAATTTTCCCTATATATATATATATATATTTGAAGTCACGTAGACTTAACAACATTACTTGACATTGGGAGATATTGATATCAATTGCTTTTTTCCAGGGAATTTGGATGAAGCTAAAGTGGATTCCTTCAACTTGCCAGTCAGGGACGGTAGCAGGGGTGGCTTACCTAGGTTGTAGCCCACCCCAAAATGTGTAAAAGCTTGTTTTGGACGTTGTGATTTGTTAGGAAAAAATCTTTAGCCCGGGTAAGTTTTGAATTAGCCCATTAGTTACAAGAAAATCTCATGGCTAAGACGTAGTAATTAGAGAACTTTTGTTACTGATCGGATAAGTTGAAAACTAGAAGTACTGCTAGAACAATACTGATAGAAAAAGTGAAATGATAATCGTTTCATTCCCGATTGCATCTGTATTACTTCATCCCGCAGTGTTTCGATCACAATATGCCTTTTAAATCCAAACTAGATTGAGTGATGTTATATTGTGACTGTTGACCACTTTCTTATATAACAGTATGAAAAGAAATTCGCAAAAACTTTGGTATGCAAGGCGATAAAAACTCGTGTAAGTGATGAAGTAACAAACTATCAACTCTCAGGTCTTAAATCAAATCCTACTTACGGATAGAAGGATCATAGGAAGTGTAGGTGGCAGTGCTTAATCATATTGAGTTCAAGGGAAAGCAAAAATTTTCCTAAATATATTCTTAAATGATTGATCGTTATAAGATTTTCCTTGCAAGTGACTTGGTACTCCCATCAAATGAAGTGTATTTTTACAAAACCGAACATGACTCTTCGCTTATCGTGTCTCATTAACCAGGATGATCGGTTCCTTACTTTGTCGTTAAACTCAAATATTGAGCTAGCATTCATAGGATATGTGAACCTAGATGACACATTAATTATTATTTTTTTGGTTCAACAACATTCGTTGGGTAGTTAGCATTAATCTGTAGGATAATATCTACACGATACGATCTCCCTGTCAGTTAAACATTCTTTCCATTAGTCCTTTCGATGGAACAACACGGCAATAATCCATATTTACGAAAGATTTTGTCCATCGAAAAAGTGATCCTGGCGTGGTAAACTAGTAATGATTTGTCTACTGGGAAAAAAAAAAGGCCATCCAAACATAAATTCCTGGTTCCGTCGCTGTTGCCAGTGTACTTAACATCACCTAAACAAGTGAAAGAACTGGTAGACAGAACTGGGTGTTTCACTATAAAAAGATTGCAGAGATTGGAGACGGTGTTTCCACCACAAACTGGTGCGCAGTACTTAGTGAACATTTAAGAGGAACAGTTGAAGAAGTCATCAAACAACACTTTGGGTTCAGCGATAATGATTTAGACAAATTATTTCATTTTATTTTTATTTTTTTTTTGATCGGCAAACGTTAATAATATTGAAAAACACACAAGCCGTGTGCAAGGCGAAACTGAAGAAGGAAAAAATACCCTAAGAAGTAGGAAAACAAAGATAAAGCTAAAAAGAAAGAGAAGAGCTAGGTTGCACAAAAGCAACAAATAGAAAGAAACAATTTGAGAGATCCTTAAACAAGGACAAACCAACTTGCAAACGCGTTAGACATACACTACTTTAATATCTTTATGATTATCCTCTAGACCCTTAAACATATCTTGACGATCTATCTTCGAAGAAGGAAAACCCATCCCCATCATGGTGTCAAGCTCTGCGAGGTCAGCTGCTGAAATTTGATTGGGATCACTAAAGGATTTCGGCATACCTTTAACTTTTGTATTCAAAGTACCGATAGGAAATAGACCCGTAGCTAAGAGAAGTCTTTTCAAATGTTTCTTGTTCTCAAACGCAATAGCGTCAGTATTGCACAATAGTGCAAACATTATGGTTTTACTCATCCTTAAGCAGAGAAATCCCTTTATTTCTTATTTAAAAGCTTTATGCTAATCCTCTTTGCACTGCAACCACCGCAACAGTGAAATAGTTAAATGGCTTATGCTAATCGTCTTTGTCACGGCAACCGCAACAATGAAATAATTCAATGGCCGTTTGTTAATCCTGTTTGACACTGCAGTTCCAATTTGATACTAATGAAATAATCATATATGTACTGTGTTAGGCCTCTTCCTATGCACATGCCAAAACATGGCATTTGGCATATATGCACCCACGATGGGTATGCCAAACTGCCGAACTCATATGCCAATATGTTTTTCATGGCATATAGGCATACACGACAGAGTCTCCAGCGAGCGATAGAGTCTTGGCCGCTCGATGGTCTTCTAATTTCCAGCGACAGTCAAGATATCGCTCGCTAGTATGATAATCGCTGACCAGATCATCATCTAACGGCTACAATTTCCCCTCTCTATAAATACCTGATTTCAAACTCATATCAACTCACACCAAAAATTCTAAATCTCTCTAGAATTTCTTAATTTCTCAATCTTTTTCAAATCTAAAACTATCACAACTCCTCTACAATTATATTTTCTTGTAAAATGGATTCACAAGCACAAACTCAAGGCAAAGGTAAGAAGAACCGAGTCCATGGTGCAAAATACACCATGATAGAAGATGAATGTATTTGTCGTAATTATGTTTTTTTTAACCAAGATTGTATCGGTGGTGCACACCAACATGGTAACACCATGTGGGATAATATATTTCAAAAATATGAAGAATAAACCATGAACATCAATGGTCGTGATGCAAAAGGATTGTCAGAACACTTCATTGTAATCAACTGGGAAGTAGCCTCTTATGTTGCATTGATAATGCAAGCCAAGAGAAAAGGAAAGGACAGTGGTCAGACTGATGTTGATTTTGAAAGAGAGGTTCGTACAGATTGGCAAAGAAAACATGGTAAACAGTTTTCTTTCGAAAGTTGTTATCATATTTTGAAGGGTTTGAACAAATATAATCCCGATTACTTAGCAAATAATCAAATAGTACCTGAAAAGTCACCATATAATTCTTCTCCCTCAACACCAAATTCTTCACCAATTTCACAAGGTCCATCAAATTCTTCACCAGATACCCCTACAAGCTCAAATTCCAACGTAGTTTTCAATAATTATGTTGATGGTAATAATAAGGGAAAACTTCCAGGGAGGAATCAGGCAAAACTGGCTAGAAAATTAGCTCAAGAAGGAGGGAGTTCCGTAGGATTTAACATGGCGGAGTTTATGGATTATCAAAAGACCATCGCGAAGGAAAGATCCATTCAAAGGAAAATTCAAAACCGGGAGAGTAAGAAAAGTCGTCTTTCTCAAGAAAAATTCCAGTTTGACTATGACAAGCATAACATTCTTCAAGCTAACACCTCAATTATGAACGTCCAACAAAAACATGTATGGCAAATCGAATTTGACAGGATTCAAGCACAGATTGAAAAGCAAGCTGGATTTACTAACAACCGTGATGAAGAAGATGATGATGATGGAACTGATGATGAGTTTGATGAAATAATTCCTCTAAATGATTAATGTACTAGTTTAGTACTAGTTTAATGTAGCAGTTTAAGTTTTTATGTTTTAGTTTAAGTTTTAATTTGATATGTTGTTATGCATTCCAATTAATATTAGTTTGAAATGAAATGTTGAAGTTTATTAATTAGAAAAATAACAATACATAACATAACTTAAACTGAAGCTAAAACATTAAGAAAAATACATAAAATCATCTTCCATGCTCTGCCAAAAGATTCAATCTCATATCATCTCTTAACTGGTCATACAAATTACGGTTCGAATGTAGTTAGTCATTTGACCATAATTCCTTGCGGGGAGGCCTCTTTCGTGTCGAATCTCCCGGCCTCAAATCTTCATCATCATAGTTAATCCAATCCGAATCACGCCGGTTTCCTGAATTACCATGTTATGAAGAATTATGCAAGTGAGCATAGTCTTGTGCATTTCACGAGGACTCAACCTACGATATAGGCCACAAATGATAGTGAACTTACTCTTCAAAATTCCAAAAGCGCGTTCCACATCCTTCTTCAGTGCCATTTGGGCATCGTTAAAATATCGGTATGAACGACCCAATGCACCAAAGGAAGAGGGACGGTAGCATTGAACCAAGGTGGACCATTTTGGGTAGATACCATCCGCAAGATAATAGCCATGAGTGTACTGATGGTCGTTGATCATGAAACGGACAGATGGAGAAATTCCATACATCAAATCTTCAAACAGAGGCGACTTGTGCAAAACATTAATATCATTTTGTGAACCCGGAAGACCAAAAAAGCGTGCCATATCCAACAATCGTAGAGAAAGCAGCTTCAGGATAACTGTTGGTTTTGGATATGACCTTTATATTGACCAGCCCAATAAACAGGGCATCCATGCCATACCCAATGTATACAATCGAGACTACCTAGCATTCCTGGGAATCCCCTTTCCTCATTCTCCCTTAATATTTGTCTAACATCTTCGTCGGTTGGTTTTCGTAAATATGTTGGACCAAAATGATTAATCATTACTTCACGTAACAATGAAAGGTAACCGTAAGAAGTTGTTTTACCCATACGAAGGTACTCATCATTCGCATCCATTTGAGTGCCATAACCTAGAATCCTTAAAGCCGAAGTAACTTTTTGTTCGGGACTATGACCTCTAATATTCGGTGCATCAAACTCGATAATTGAATTGAGGTTCCACTCGACAAAGCTCTTCAATAATATTTTTCACCAGATGACGAGGCATGCGGAATCGACCTTGAAAATCTCGATCAGAGTACACACAATTGGGAAGAAAATAATCGTGCATGAGCTTCGATGGTAAAATTCCCTCCTCGATACGTATATCTTCTTGATAATACTTCTTTGGGCTCTGGAACTCTTGGTATTTGACTTTGTATGTACAAGCATCAAAGTTTCGATTAGTTTCTCATCTTGACTTCCTCTTCATCAATTTCTTGCAACCTCATACGATAACTTTCTTGTCAGAATTTGGACCTATTCATAATAATATCCCTTTCTTCATTGGATCTCGACATTGTAATGAAGCTTAAAATTGAGAATAAAGGAGTAATATCTTTAGAAAGTAGGTGTGAGTTTTTACGTCGAGGTAAAATGGCGTATATATAGGAACCATAGGGGGAACTAGCCGTTGCGAGAATAACTACTTGGCGATAACCATTGTATCGCCGGCGTTATTATTTTTATCGAGCGATATTGACAATATCGCCGCCGATAAAGTCTTTATCATTTGGAGATATTATGATTATCGCTCGCTAGGGATTCGATCGCTCAGCGGTTTCCCCATAATGGCGCAAATGGTTTGGCATACCACCTGGCATGCCAAACACCATTTTTTTGGTATGTGCATAGAAAGAGGCCTTATGGAAATGAAATAAATATGATAACTGCATCATGAAATATTTAATTGGTTTGTGTCGATCTCTAGCTATGTTTATATTTTTTGACACGAAATTTTTTATTTTTTATAAGTACATACAATAATTTATAAGAGAAGGGTGGGAACAGATGTCCCACACTCTCACTCAACATATCGTCCCACCAAACCTTGGCCCTATCTGTGGAGGGCGTGATCAGGAATCTATGTCGACCTCAACCATTTCCTTTTCTCTTCTTTTTGTTTTTGAACTGGCTCTTTTTTCCCCCCTTCTAACGCAAGAACTGTTTATAACGTGGATCAATTAGCACTCTGATATTAACGTAGACCAACCAATCTGCGTCATACCAGCTGGTAATTAGGCTCAAAATTCAATGGTTGAGGGCGCTGTGGCGTACCCAAAAAATAATTGGGTTGACAAAATTTAAATGAAAGGTCATCCGTGCATGGCTGCTGAGGACAGTAGCTGACCCTTTGAATAATCTAGTCAAGTCAAAATTTCAGAGCATTATTAGATACGTTATCATGACTTTCCAAGTTCTCTAAAAATCCCGCATGGAAAATATGAACAGCATAAAATTATCCATACCGATGTATGTGGTGTAAATGAAATGGAGTGGGTCAGCAGACCCTGTTTGTCCTACACACGTCCCCCACTGGTTACGCTACTTTCCAAACGTTTACAGAGAGATGCACATGGGTGTATAAATAGCCAATGAACTATCAAAGGCGTGAGCTAGGGATGGAGAAGAACTATCAAAGGTGTAAATTAGAGATGGAGATGGAAAGATCAGCTGTTGAATTACATCCAATGAAAGGCGGAACTGGGAAGCACAGTTATGTCCAGAATTCATCTCTTCAGGTACATATATACTAGCTCTTCCTCCCTTTTCCTATGTCCACTTATCATATATCCATTACTGACAGTTTTTTCCATCTCTAACTTAACCGAATTGTCTGAGTCCGGCTAGATATTTTTAGATATACAACCAGATATGTGTGGATATAATTATATATCTGACTAAGTAACTCCAAGTCAGATGCATGTATGAACTGAGTACAATTTCGAGTCACACATCACAAATGAAAAACTATGATCTGACTCGGACCGAGTCAGATGCCGATCCTGAGTCAAATCCAAACAAAGTGGAAATAACAGTCGGAGCATGCGGGTAGTTGGTAGAATCTCCGTTGGCGTTATTAATTGCGCCTAAACCAGTTGGAACATGCGGGTACTTCATTGCAGTATAGATCATTTTGAGTTTTAACTTTTTCTTGTCATGTATTGGCAGAGACGTGGCATTGATCTTTCACAAGGGATGATAAAAGAAGCAATTGCTAAAGAATTCGATGTCGAAAACCAACTAATGAACAACCCAAGCGCCACCTTTCGCATTGCTGACTTGGGTTGTTCGGTGGGACCTAATTGTCTCATTGCTATAAATGACATAATCGAAGCGATTGATCTTAAGTTCAAATCATATTTTCAAGGGCTTGAACTCAAGCAAACTGAAACACCCGAGTTTCAAGTATATTTTAATGACATAGCATCAAACGATTTCAACACTCTATTTGCTTCGATTCCTTTAGAAAAGCGTTACTTTGCAGCAGGTGTACCGGGTTCATTTTACGGACGTTTGTTTCCTCGAGCATCCCTTCATTTCGTTAATTCATCTACCGCACTTCAATGGCTTTCTAAAGTTCCAAAAGGGCCGGCAGGTGATATTAACTCGGCATGGAATAAAGGCAGGATACATTATAGTAGTGCTCCAGATGAGGTCTTTCAGGCTTATTCAGCTCAATATGTTATGGACATGGAAGCTTTTCTTCTTGCTCGTGCACACGAGATTGTGTGTGGTGGATTGATGTTTATTTTGGTTCCAGCCATCGCTGACGAAACATTAATTTCTCAAACAAGTCCTGGTTTACTTTTGGATGTCTTGGGATCTTGTCTTATGGAATTGGCAAAAACGGTAACCTTCTTTAGATGCTACAAGTGTGCGCATAGTCTAAGGCTTATTATAACTTGACATCGGATGGAAATTAACATCAATTAGTTTGTTGCTTGCGTGCATGCAGGATATCGTGGATGAAGCTAAAGTGGATTCCTTCAACATGCCATCGTACTTAACATCACCAAAACAAGTGAAAGAATTAGTAGAGAGAACTGGGTGTTTCACAATAGAAAGATTGGAGATATTGGAAACACTGTTTCTACCAGCAAGTGGTGCACAAATACTTGCTAACCATATGAGAGCTGCAAGTGAAGAAATCTTCAAGCAACACTTTGGGTTCAGTGATGATGATTTAGACAAATTGTTTGATCTTTATTCCGAAAGGCTTGTTGATCCTCTCACAATCTTTACTAAATCAGAAGACAAGTCTTTTCAAATGTTTCTTGTTCTCAAACGCAATAGCGTTACCATTGCACAGTAATGCAAATACTATGGTTGTGTTCATCCTTTAGCAGAGGAATCCCTTCATTTGCTTCTTGTTCTCAAATGCAAAGTGCAAACATTAAGGCTGTATTTATCCAAGTTTCCACTGCCAATATGCATTTAAGCTCTTGAACTGCAAATTGGTGAAAAAGCCTATGTATTTTTGATTTGGTGTGCGCGGGGCTTTGCCCCTCCCCGTGGGATGTATCTTTGGATTTGGTGTGGCGGGGCAAATACATTATATAGGTGGAGGATATGTGCAGATTTTATTTATTTATTCTTTTTATTTTCGTAGAAAATATATGTGGATTTTTTCCCCTTTATATATTAATTTGGAAACACGGTAAGTTATGGTTTCCTTTTAAGTTTGTAATTTTCGAACCAATCATACGTTGCCAAGTGTCTTCACATAAATATTGTCACTTCATGAATTGGGTCTTTATCTTCTGTGCTAAAAGAATGGTGAGCCACCTGTGCCAAGCCAATAGCGTGGCGACACCTGTTCCCTTTTATTTGTAACAACAAAAACGGTAGCAGTTTCCTTATTCAAGGCCAAATCAAATTTTGATTCTGTTTCCTAACGGAGAAGAGTAGAATAAGGAAACTGCTACCGTTTTTGTTGTTACAAATAAAAGGGAACAGGTGTCGCCACGCTATTGGCTTGGCACAGGTGGCTCACCATTCCCTTGGCACAGAAGATACGGACCCTCATGAATTTCCAAATTGAATTTGGTTTCTTTTTTTTAATTTTTTTCCTATTCTTTTTAAACCAATCATACGTTGCCAAGTGTCGTCATCAAAACGTTCGTTTCACAAAACTCAAAAAAGGTCTATTTCGGCCAAAGAATGAAACGGCTGGAGGACAAAGGCAATAATCTATTCAGTCCTATATCTTGGGCAGCTGTAACATGACACCATGCTCACTTGGATTTCTCAAATTATGCACTAAATACCTGGGACTCTATTTTCATGTAATTTATTGTTTTTTTTTTCCTTCTACCTATGGTAGAAACTCTATACATTCGTCTACTTCTTAATATGACTTCTTTTTTGATAAAAAAAAAATAATAAATAGGCAATCATATATACAAAAATTTAGTGTGGGGGAGGCATCGTATTTATCTATATATATTATTTTTAACTATCAAAAACGGACCAACTACGAATCACTTAATCACGTTGTGATGTGCATGTGCAAAGTAAAGCCAAGTATAGTGTCGCATATGTACATATGTTTGCTCGCCTTGTTTACTATCGCATGAAAACATAGCTTGTTCGCATGAAGTAGCTAAGATCATACTATTATGCCCACAAATCAATTAATTATGGGCCAATGGTCTGACCAAAATCATGTATCAATTAATTTAACTAATTGTATATACATACGTGAGTACCTTTTATTGTGTCAAAGGCTGAGTTTGGTAATGCTTATTCTTTTTCAAAAGCACTTTTAAAACCTATATATGTCAATAAATTTTGAAGTTGGTGTTTGGTAAAAAAAAACTAAAGTGCTTTTTATCCAAAGCACTTCCCAAATTCCTAAATTTTTAAAAGCTGTGGAGAATGAGCTTTTAAAAGCTACAAAAGCATAAGCTGTGGTCCCACATAAATTTAATGCTTGATTTATCTTTTTTATCCCTACTTTATTTTATAAATGACAAAAGTTACCCTTAAATTTATATTTAATCAATTTTTTAATATTTCTTTATATATATATATATATTTTTTATTTTTATTTAAAAAAAAAAATTAATATATTTTAGTAAAATAGAATAAAAATAATAATACAAAATAATAATTCTACTGGTTTAACAATAAAAATAATTATATTGCATTCTTTAAATATTATTATTTTTATTATTTCGAACTATTTTATATACCATTTATTTAATTTGTCAACGGTAGAAATAAAAACAAATATTAAATAATTACTTAATTTTAGTTTCATTTTTTGCTTGAATAATTACTTAATTTGTCAACGGTAAAAATAAAAACAAATATTAAATAATTACTTAATTGTTAAGTAAAATAATTTCTTAACAATCATAATGATAGTGGTAATTAGTACGAACATTAATATTATATAGTAAAAAAATTAATTATTTTTAAACCCAATAAAATTGAATAAAACTACCATGAGTGATATGTCTGTTTTTGTCATTTGTTACAACAATAATGGTTGAATCTGAAATTTTACCAAACACATTTTGATTGCTTTTTTAATCAGCTTCAACTTTAATTAATATTTTACCAAACGTCTAACTGTTTTTTTCTCACAGCACAGCACAGCAGAAAAGTGCTTTTACAAAAGCTGCAGCAATACCAAACTAAGCTAAATTCTTTATGCTAAGGCACAGGTACGCTACTGTTGTTCTTAATTTATGTACATATTAACAGTTTGTTTATATTACAGATGTTAAGTACTCTTATTAAAGAAAGGTTAATTCCTTTTTTGGCACGATCTCCTGATTTCAACCGATTTCTTGTTTTTGGTGTGTAAGGATTTCCTTTTTAAAAGGAATTCCTTTTTAAGAGTTTCACGTTTTTTGTCTAATCTTTTTTTTTAAAAAATTTATTTAACGGTTTGGACGTGAGTTTTGTCCACCCTTACTAAAGTAAAGTTAAATATAGGTGTAAACACGGTGTAACTAAATAATTCAAATTTAAATCCTAACATAAGTATTGTCTACCTATTTCTTTTTCAACACAGTTACTAACGGACAATTAAGTATTTGATATATTCAATATGCATTTAAGCTATTTGACACAACACATCATATAGCGTGCTAGGCACGTGCTTTCGTGGCATTGGTTATGCTAGGTCGACACGTTTTACACATCTAAGTGCAATACTGTCTGGGAAACAGAAATATGTACGCCCTTCAAGAGACTACCGCCTACAGAGTGAGATTACACAAATTGTATAGTAGTGCGCTAAAGCTCAAAACCTGATGATGTTTAGCAATGTGGAAGGGGATAACATGATCATGTAGTATCTACTCTCAATGAGAGTGCCTCGTCAGTTAACTGAACTACGAACTTTGTCATCGGAGATAACTTAGATATACTTTCTTCTTTTGCCTCTGGGATATTTAGTCACGTCTCAGGAGAAAGAAATAATTTGGCTCACTTGTTAGCCAAAAAAGCATATAATGCGAACACTAGACGTTGAGTTCTTTCAGATTTTCCAATCTGGTTGCAAGCCTAAGTGGAGGATGACATTTTAGTTTACGGAAAATGGGTTATTTATCCAAAATTTTTTAAAACATGGTTCAAATGGACGAGTAAAAATTATTATGGGTGAAATGGACACAAAAAAAAAAATAGCAAGGATGAAACTGGATTCATCCTGGCTTAAACTTAAAAAATAGCGAGGATGAAACTGGATGCATCCTGATGTAAATTAAAAATAAGAAAAAGAATTTGAAAATGGGTAGGATGAAATTGGTTACATCCTAGCTATTTTTATATTTTTGTCCATTTAAACAGTATCAAAATCTAAATATTCTTTTCACCCAGGAATTATTGATTTTGGTCTTTTTAACCAATTTTGTGTTTAGTTTAAGCTTATTAATGTATTTTTCTTTTCCTAGAAAAAAAAAGAAAATTCAAAGCATGGTGGCGGAATAATTTAGATAGGTCAAACTCTTAGTCAATGCTTGGTAATTAACCACCCCGTGTCCTAACCAATCTGGTTGCAAGCCAAAGTGGAGGATGACATTGTAGTTTAAGCTTTTGAATGTCGTAACGATAGTTTTATAATGTGGCTTTGATTTTCCAAGAGTGTGTGGAACTTTGATTTCTTCAACTTTGTTGTAGAATTTATACGTATTATGGAAAATGTAGGACGAAGAGCAAAAAAAATTAAAAAAGTTAAAAAAATTAAAATAGGCATTATTAATTTGTAGGTTGTGATCAATACCAAATCAACGTAGACCGATTATGTGTGCATGTTTGTGTATTTCAGGGAAATGGGGTGCCACCTCATGCACGGCGACTTTAAGATGATGTGAACAAGATATCCAATCGGACGTTGATCCCATGCATCTTATGAAGTCATCTTAACCATTTTTGGACCAACTGTGCCTATTTATTACCATTTCGATGTGATTTACCAGCTACACCTCTTCCATCTACAGTATATTAATTCTTCTATATATATTTTTCAAGGTTTCTCCAAAATCTGTAGTACAAGCAAGAGCGTGCATTCCATTTTTGAGGTGCGCTCAGTTATGATTACTAGAGGTAAAAAAATCATTTGTTTGCCTTTCTTACTCTTCTTGCTGCTCATCTTTCAGTTTTCCTTGATGCATAATTGCACCGCTGTTGATGATACCACTATTATAACAGATAATCAAACTTTAACATCCTCGGGCGAAATTTATAAACTAGGCTTCTTTAGTCCTTTAAATTCTAGCAATCGTTATGTTGGAGTCTGGTATAATAAGGTGAGTGTACAAACCATCGTATGGGTTGCCAACCGAGATAACCCAATTGATGGTTCTTCTGGAGTTCTAAGGATTGCGAGTAATGGGAATCTTGAACTTTTAGATGAGGGACAGGTTCCTGTTTGGGCTACAAATATTTCCAATATTGCGGTGAACAACTCAATGGTTGAGCTAATGGACTCTGGGAATCTTGTTTTGCGACAATTAAGTGATAGAAAGATTTTATGGCAGAGTTTTGAACACCCCACCAATACGCTTCTACCACCGATGATGGTTGGTAGCAACAAGAGAACTGGGAAGATGCAAATGCTTACGTCTTGGAAAGGTGAATCAGATCCTTCGACTGGGAACTTCTTTACAGGGATTGAGTTTCTTGACATTCCTCAGGTAGTGATTTGGAATGGATCCAAACGCCATTGGCGAAGTGGACCATGGAATGATAGGATCTTCATAGGCGTCTCCACCATGTATTCTGTTTACTTAGATGGTTTTGACATTATTAAAGATGAAAATACAGTATATTTGACCTATGATTATGTCAACCGGTCTTCCTACAGAAGGTTTGTTTTGGATCACTATGGAGATTTGCTGGAACGGCGTTGGGATGAACAGATGAATGTATGGCTTGTGTACAAGAGGAAGCTAACGGTGAGTGTGAGATTTATGGAAAATGCGGTCCCTTTGGAAACTGCAACAACTTAGGTTCACCAATTTCTTCTTGTTTGAAAGGATTCGTTCCTAAGTTTGCGGATGAATGGAGTCAAGAAATATGGTCGGGTGGATGCACAAGGAAAATGGAATTGAAATGTAATAGAAACATTAGCAATGAAGGAGAGAAAGAAGATGGGTTCTTGAAGATGGAAATGATGAAAGTGCCAGATTTTGCATACTGGAGACCTCCCCAAAAACTACCAAGGAATGTGAACAAGACTGTTTGAGCAATTGTTCATGCTTAGCTTATTCTTTTGATGGGGGTGTCGGGTGTATGATTTGGGGCCAAAGTGTAATTAATATGCAAAGGTTTCCTAAAGGCGCCGGGGCAGATCTTTATATTAGAGTGGCTTATTCAGAGATTGGTATGCGCATAACTACTGACTCTTTATTTTACATATCTAGATTACATATTCTAAAGTGTTTTCTGTCATTCATATATCGGTTTTGCATAAATTATATTAATCCATTAAGACGTATTCCAAAGAAATTTAAATATTACGAATAAATCATAAGAAAAGGATGATTTTAGGTTCAGTATAGTACGTAGCTTTCTGATAAAGACGTACTCGTTGTGTTCACATATACATTCTATTTTTTAAGCTGTATTTTTTAAAAATTTCAAATCTTTTGTGATGGCTGAAACCATTTGGTCAAACAATTATATGCTAATAGAACTCTCTGGTTCAATGACTCTTAATGAATCTAAGATGTGTCTTATTCTGAAATGCAAGCAGATCTGCAGAAAAATAAATCAAATATTATTATCATAATAACAACAACGGTTGTAGGACTATTTCTTATCATTGTTAGTGCATGTGCATACCTATCTTGGAAGTGGATGAAAAAGAACAACGGCACTCCCGGTGGCAACATGGATGAAGCATCTTCATCAAATCTAAAATTAGTTGGAAGCAGCACTGATCTTAAAGTTTTCAGCTTTAGAAATCTAGCAGTTGCCACAGACAACTTTAGTGGTGCTAATAAGCTAGGCAAAGGTGGTTTCGGTTCAGTTTATAAGGTAGTTGATCAAGCATGTTATAATTAATACTTCTATGTTTGAACTTATCCTTCATGTTCATGTATGATAATGTAGGAGTAAAATTAATATGCTTATGTGTAGGGAAAGTTAAACGACGGACAAGAAATAGCTGTGAAGAGGCTTTCCAAGGGTTCAACACAAGGCTTAGAGGAGTTTAAGAATGAAGTTGTGGTGATTTTAAAACTACAGCACCGTAATCTGGTTAGATTATTTGGCTGCTGCATTGAAGGGGAAGAAAGGATGTTGATCTACGAATACATGCCAAAGAAAAGTTTGGATGCAATTCTCTTCGGTTCGGTTTCATCATAATTTCAATTCACGGCTTTAATAGACAACAGCGTATATAGTCCATCATTACATCTAACTATTATTATTCTCTCTTAATTGACCTGCAGATTCCACAAAACGACAACTCTTAGACTGGGAGATGCGATTTAAAATTATCGACGGAATTAGCCGAGGGATTCTATACCTTCACAGAGATTCTAGACTAAGAGTAATTCATAGAGATCTTCAGGCAAGTAACATTTTATTGGATGAGGAAATGAATCCTAAAATATCAGACTTTGGCATGGCAAGAATATTCGGAGGCGATGAAATGCAAGCAAACACTAAAAGAGTTGTTGGGACATGTAAGTATTAGCTGCTTTACAAAGTGACAATAATTCTATTGCTTCCCATCTTGATAATTAACAGTTGAATACTAACTAATTGCAGTGGTTATATGTCACCTGAGTATGCCATGGAAGGAATATTTTCAGAAAAATCCGATATTTTCAGTTTCGGAGTGCTACTATTAGAGATTGTAAGCGGAAATAGGAACACTATCTATTACAATCATCAACTATCGTTAAGTCTCTTGGGATATGTAAGTTTCTTGGTGCACACACATCCATATCGAAACACCTCTTTCGTCCAAATTGGTGATAAGTAAATTGTTCTGTGATACTGTTTCAGGCATGGCATTTATGGATCGAAAACAAGACACGTCCTCTGATTGATCCAACTCTGGTGGTCGAATCAAAACTCGAAACAGAAATTTTGAGATGTATTCAGGTGGGATTATTATGTGTCCAAGAGTTTGCCAAAGACAGACCAATAATGTCTACAGTACTTTCCATGCTTACTAGCGAAAATGCAACCATTCCGATTCCAAAGCAACCTGCATTCAATAACAAGTGTTGAAGGTCGTTGAACTATTTTGGTGGTGGTTCTTACATGAGTAGTTTAATCTGACATATATTCTATTGGTATTTGAAAAATAAGCGTGAGTTCCATGTCGGTAGTCATTAATCTTGTTGATTCTCTATCAATCTTTACAAAATTAATGTTTCTTGTTCTGAAGCGCAATGACTTTATTACAAGCTAATGAAGCGGTTATGATCAAGTATTGTTAATGGAAATGAAAATGTTTCTGAAGTCACATTATAGCAATGGGAACAGTTTTCAGATCGAACCCAATTTGGTTTTTAATGGAAGACTAGTACTTAACATCACCTAAACAAGTGAAAGAATTGGTAGACAGAACTGGGTGTTTCACTATAGAAAGATTGGAGAGATTGGAGACGGTATTTCCACCACAAACTGGTGCGCAGATACTTAGTGAACATTTAAGAGCAACAGTTGAAGAAGTCATCAAACAACACTTTGGGTTCAGCGATAATGATTTAGATAAATTGTTTGATCTTCACTCGAAAAGACTTGTTGATCCTCTCTCAATCTGTACTAATTCAGAAGAGAAGTCTTTTCAAATGTTTCTTGTTCTCAAACGCAATAGCGTCAGTATTTCACAGTAGTGCAAACATTATGGTCGTATTCATCCTTAAGCAGAGATGTCCCTTTATTTCTTTCTCTCTTATTTAAAAGCCTTGTGCTAATCCTCTTTTCACTTCAACTGCGCAACAGGGAAATGGTTAAATGGCTTATGCTAATCCTCTTTGTCACTGCAACCGCAAAATGAACTTTTGTTCGACACTGTAGTGCCAGTTTGATGCTAATGCAATAATCATATACGCCTTAATATATTAACTGCAACATGAAATATTTAATTTTCGTAAACCAATTCTTTTGACACGGAAAAATCTTTGAGTACAGTAATTTATAAGACAAAAAGGTGGGAACTGATGCCCCACACTATCTTTGTGGAGGGCGTGATCAGGAAGCCATGTAGACGACCTCAACGTTTTTTTTTCTTTTCTTTTTCTGAACCTTGGCTCTAATCGTAAGAACTGTTTATAACGTGGATCAATTAACTCTCACCGATTCCTTCTGACATTAACGTAGACCAACCAACTGCATCATTCCAGCTGGTTGGAGTCAAAATTCAATGGTTGAGGTCGGTGGCGTACCCAAAACTATAGTTAGGTCGACAAAATTTAAAGGAAAGGTCGTCCGTGCATGGCTGCTGAGGGCTGTGGCTGACCTATTCAATAATTAATCTAGTCAAAATTTCAGAGCATCATTGATTATGGCTTGCGGACTTTTTAAGTTCTCTATAAAAGTCCCGCATGGAAAATATGCAGACATAATCCTATCGCTACCGATGTATATATGTGGTCTATATGAAATGGAGTGGGGTCACCAGATGCTGTTTGCCCCTACTACACACGTCCACCATTGCTCATTTTGAAAATGTTCACAGAGAGAGATGCCCATGGGTTTTGGCATGTATAAATTAATAGCCGATGAACTGTCGGAGGTGTGAGTTAGAGACGGAGGTGGAGATGGAAAAATCAGCCATTGAATCACATCCTATGATAGGAGGAACTGGACAGCACAGTTATGTCCAGAATTCATCTCTTCAGGTGCACACTCTTTCTCGGCTTTCCTAGTCCACATATCATATATCCATTATATTAACAGGTTTTTCTTCATTTCTAACTTTTTCTTGTTATCGGCAGAGACGTGGCATTGATCTTTCACGAGGGATGATTAAAGAAGCAATTGCTAAAGAATTCAATGTCGAAAACCAACTAATGAACAACCCAAACACCACTTTTCGCATTGTTGACTTGGGTTGTTCGGTGGGATCCAATAGTCTCATTTCTGTTAATGCCATAATCCAAGCCATGGATCTTAAATTTGAATCGTATTTTCAAGGGCTACAACTTAAGCAAACTGCAACACCTGAGTTTCAAGTATATTTTAATGACATTGCATCAAACGATTTTAACACTCTATTTGCGTCGATTCCTTTGGAAAAACGTTACTTTGCAGCAGGTGTACCGGGTTCATTTTATGGACGTTTGTTTCCTCGAGCTTCACTTCATTTTGTTAATTCATCTACTGCACTTCATTGGCTTTCTAAAGTTCCGGAAGGGCCGGCACATGATATCAACTCAGCATGGAATAAAGGCAGGATACATTATAGTAGTGCTCCAGATGAGGTCTTCCAAGCTTATTCAGCTCAATATGTTACAGACATGGAAGCTTTTCTTCTTGCTCGTGGACACGAGATTGTGTGTGGTGGATTGATGTTTATTTTGGTTCCAGCTGTCGCTGATGAAACATTAATTTCTCAAACAAGTCCTGGTTTACTTTTGGATGTTTTGGGATCTTGTCTTATGGAATTGGCAAAAATGGTAACCTTCTTTTGATGCTTCAAGTGTGCGCATAGTCTAAGGCTTATATAACTTGACATCGGATGGAAATTAATATCGATTATTGTGTTGCTTGCGTGCATGCAGGGAATTGTGGATGAAGCTAAAATAGATTCTTTCAACATGCCATCGTACTTAACATCACCAAAACAAGTGAAAGAATTGGTAGAGAGAACTGGGTGTTTCACTATAGAAAGATTGGAGAGATTGGAAACATTGTTTCCACCAGCAAGTGGTGCACAATTACTTACTAACCATATGAGAGCTGCAAGTGAAGAAATCTTCAAGAAACACTTTGGGTTCAGTGATGACGATTTAGACAAATTGTTTGATCTTTATTCCGAAAGGCTTGTTGATCCTCTCACAATCTTTACTAAATCAGAAGACAAGTCTTTTCAAATGTTTCTTGTTCTCAAACGCAATAGCGTCAATATTCCACCTTAATGCAAACATTATGATTGTATTCATCTTTTAGCGGAGAAATCCCTTCATTTGCATCATTATTGGACAGTAATAGACCAAACATTATGGCTGTATTTATCCGTTTGCTGCTGTTGATAGCTTAATTTCAACCATTGCGGTTCTAGAAGTTGAACTACTCCTAGACATTATCAAAATTATATCATACCATACTGCAATAACGAAATTGAGTTCATTTTTGCCAAAGCCAACCAAAATTTCCAACATGTCAGAATCGCGAGGAGGGCACTTTGCTCATCTTTCTTCATTTCTTAATCCTGACATTTATGAAATTACGCATATCCAAGATATTGACAGTTCATATGTGTGCGACACATTTGCAAGTTCCACTGCCAATATGCATATAAGCTCTTTTTTTTTTTGAAAGAGATCTTTTTATTGATTCCAACAACTTACACTAGAGTGATTCAGAATTAGTACCAAACAAACACAAACAGACTTTGTTCAAACTAGAGCACAAACAACAGGACACAAACCAACCGCATATAGATATACAACAACAAACCACTAATCAACAACAACTAAGACACTAATTCTCCTCCTGAACAATTTCTTGTTGAAGCAAAGGGTAGATACTAGATAGCGGCTGGTGGATTGTTCTTGTAGGATTCAAATATCGCACAACATATTTTCTTAGCGTGCGAGATTCAATTATTTCCTTAACTCGCGAGAAGAGCTTGCGAGCTTCATTATTTTCCATAACTCGCGAGAATGTAGCAAGACTTGCGAGAATGTATCGCGAGAAGGTAGCAAGAGCCTGCGAAATTATCAAAGAGCTCGCGAGAATATGAGCTGTATGTGAGCTGTCATCCACTATGTAAACACCTATATAAAGAGGAGAGCAGGAGAGAGAAAAGGAGGACATTTTTAGAGAGAGAGATATTTTTGGAGAGAGATTTATTTTCTTTATCATCTTCTTCCCCAAATAATTAGATCTAGAGCTCTACAAAATATCCATGAATGGAGATTGTAAATGTAATTCTTATGTAACCTCAACAATCATAGTGAAGAATCGTGGATGTAGATCACATTGATCGAACCACGTAAAAAATCTTATGTGTCTATTTAAATTTCTAGCACTTATATTTGAAATTTAGATAATTAATAAGATTTAGATCTACAAAATATAGTGAGGGGTGTAGTGTGGGATTTCCTGCAACTACATATGCGCTAGAAACAGGGACCTAATCTTGTTGGTTCAAGAAAGTTTAGAAAAAACGGCTACTGTTGGTGATGAATTCAATTGGATCTATAAACTTTAAGAGAAATTTCCATGAAAATTAGTTACTGTTCATACTTTTTATTTAGATCTATAAAATTTAGGTTCAAAAATGGAAGTTTTATGGAAGAAATCACACTTTCAGGGAGTAAACATCATCAGTAATTTAAAGACATGAAAAGAAGAATGGATGCAATTCTCTTCGGTTCGGTTTCATCATAATTTCAATTCACGGCTTTAATAGACAACAGCGTATATAGTCCATCATTACATCTAACTATTATTATTCTCTCTTAATTGACCTGCAGATTCCACAAAACGACAACTCTTAGACTGGGAGATGCGATTTAAAATTATCGACGGAATTAGCCGAGGGATTCTATACCTTCACAGAGATTCTAGACTAAGAGTAATTCATAGAGATGTTAAGGCAAGTAACATTTTATTGGATGAGGAAATGAATCCTAAAATATCAGACTTTGGCATGGCAAGAATATTCGGAGGCGATGAAATGCAAGCAAACACTAAAAGAGTTGTTGGGGCATAGTAAGTATTAGCTGCTTTACAAAGTGACAATAATTCTATTGCTTCCCATCTTGATAATTAACAGTTGAATACTAACTAATTGCAGTGGTTATATGTCACCTGAGTATGCCATGGAAGGAATATTTTCAGAAAAATCCGATATTTTCAGTTTCGGAGTGCTACTATTAGAGATTGTAAGCGGAAATAGGAACACTATCTATTACAATCATCAACTATCGTTAAGCCTCTTGGGATATGTAAGTTTCTTGGTGCACACACATCCATATCGAAACACCTCTTTCGTCCAAATGGGTGATGAGTAAATTGTTCTGTGATACTGTTTCAGGCATGGCATTTATGGATTGAAAACAAGACACGTTCTCTGATTGATCCAACTCTGGTATTCGAATCAAAAATCGAAACAGAAATTTTGAGATGTATTCAGGTGGGATTATTATGTGTCCAAGAGTTTGCCAAAGACAGACCAATAATGTCTACAGTACTTTCCATGCTTACTAGAGAAAATGCAACCATTCCGATTCCAAAGCAACCTGCATTCATCGAAGGCGTGTGTGGTTTGATCAATCACAGAATGATGTTTCAATAACAAGTGTTGAAGGTCGTTGAACTATTTTGGTGGTGGTTCTTACATGACTAGTTTAATCTGACATATATTCTATTGGTATGGTATTTGAAAAATAAGCGTGAGTTCCATGTCGGTAGTCATTAATCTTGTTGATTCTCTATATCTGAAGTCACATTATAGCAATGGGACTACATTTGTTCTGCGCTCAGCTAAGGACTCCATTTCAAACACAAAATCGAACTGTTCAGTTACAATGAAAATGTGTGCGTACGTAGACTAAATAACATTACTTGACATTGGCAGATAATAATGATATCAATTGCGCTTTTTCCAGGAAATTTTGGATGAAGCTAAAGTGGATTCCTTCAACTTGCCAGTGTACTTAACATCACCTAAACAAGTGAAATAATTGGTAGACAGAACTGGGTGTTTCACTATAGAAAGATTGGAGAGATTGGAGATGGTATTGTTGGGTGCAATAATCAAAAACAAGGAAAAAATCAAATAAGCAAAAGTTATTGATACTTAGCTCCTTTATAGTGGAAGTGATCGATCTGATGAAACCGACGAGCTCCCCAAATCTCCGCAATAAGAACAAGGCAAAAATTTGGAAAACAGAGTGAGTCACGTGTTCAACACGTTGCCCTTAAGACATTAGCGCCCGGCTACACTCAAGAGTGATGCTATAGCCCTCACATGATGGATATCTCCAGGATAAAACACCCTACTACACCTACTACTAGCACAAGTAGAGTGCACGTGCGTTGCACGTTGATAAAAAACTGTCTTTTGCATCTTCCATTTCTGATACTAATTTGTGTAGCGTTTATTTTTCTCTTTAACTTGTATTTCTACCCTTCTCAGGTCTGTCCAAACAGAGTAAATTAAGTGTTGTGACTAAGTTCCTACTGTATGATTCCAGTTGGAGTTGTATTAGGATTCAATTGGACTTTGTATTAGATTTCAAAGGTCAATTTGGTTTGATTATTAATTTTTTTTTTGCTATTCCCTTCGTTGAAGAGTTATTTTTGTTTTTTTTTCTTCAATTATACCTATTTTTAGATTAAAATAAAAAAATAATATTATTTATCTTTTAGGAATATATTATTGGGTTTTTTTTTTATTGCATTAATTCTTTTAATTTTTAATCAAAAATCTTTATTTGTGTGTGAAACATAATGATAGATGACTGATAGTGGAGGCCGGCAAAAAGAATTACAATGTAAATTGTTTGGTTTGGTGATAAATAAAAATGTGTTGTTCAAAGAGGTGAGGCTAGAAAAAGAATGTGCAGGAAGGACCATCATTCGCAAGGTCAAAGTTCCGATTAGCTGATTCCCGACGGTGAAGTGAGATAAAATTTGTTCAGCAAACTGTGCGCATGTGCCACACGTGGAATAGAGTAGTCAACTTAATTCAACTCTTTACTTGTTTTTCTTTCAATTTCTGCTCAGTGCCTTTCTTTACTCTCTCTCTCTCACCTCTCTAGCTGTCTAGTAGAACTTCTGCCGTAGGATTAATTTTATGCCTAATAATTTCTCTCATTCTTAATTGTTCTTCCAACAACAAAGGTACCCAAATCTCTTAATCTCAACTTTTAATTTGATGGCATGAGTTATGAAGCTAAACAAAGATTAAATGGGTTATTTTACTTGAAGGCTTGTTTAATCTCTCTTTTTTTCATGTTATCTCAAGCAAACAGTTAATTGGTTTTTTCTTTAAACGTTTTTTTTTTTTTTTTTTCATTTTCCTCTCATTTTTTGAATTTCTAATTCCTAGTTTTTATCATTTCTCAATGGTTCTTTGTTTGCATATGAAACCCACTAAAATCTTAAGGTTTACATTGTTTGATTGATTTTACAGGAGGAAAAGAAAACGAAGAAATCTTAATAAAACTGCTACAAAAGTTGGGTGGGTGAGGGGAGGGGTGTGGAGAACTTAGCTGGGTTCACGGATCTGGAAAACATCCGGATCCAATTGTCCGTCTTCTACACCCGCGTTCATAGTTCAAACCAAACTCTTTTCTTTTTACTTTTCGTTCCATTGTTCTCATATATATATATATATATATATATATATATATATATATATATATGAATATTTGGTCATTGAATATGAGAACCCGTTAACGAAGTTTTCAATTCATCTTCTGTGATTTGATTTTGTTTATTGATTTGATCCAGTAGAGGAAATTTTGATTATGTTATTATTTTTCAATTCGTCTCATGTGATTTATGTAAATACATAACCCAAACCCTGAGCGCAAGGTAAAGTAACCATGTCTGCATAAGATTTATCGGCGTTGCTGGCACGATGGTAACGATGGGGTGGTGATGGGATTGAAGAGGAAATAGCGAAAAGAAAGAGCCGGGTTTTAAAAAAGACGGAGGGGTATTTTTCGAGTAACCAAAAATATCACACGGAATTTATTCCCGTGACAGGAATCTTTTATAGAATATTCTTATCATCCAACGGCCCTGTTTTAAAAAAGGGAGATCCAACGGTTGATCTTAGTTACTTCTTTGACTTTTAATTAGTCTTGCTCTCATTAAAAGGGGAGAGATATGTAGTAGATGCTCAACTTGAGCTTGGCAACTCCGAAAAACCGTTAAGGAAAATCGCGAACACTTAAGAAACGGCTATAAAATATTTTCCCTTAGGGGTCCCTCTACAATAAGGAGCAACCCCTTTCCCATAGATTTAACAAAAGTAGTGAATTTGTTTATATAATTGACAAATTCAACTTAAGAAGAAAAACTCCCCGATGTGGGACTAAAAGGTTTATATAGTCTCTTAAAACTACTAAAAATTGGAAACTCCACAATGTGGGACTAATAACTTTCATTCACAAAAGAAAACAATAAATTATAAGTTTTATTAAAAACTTTAAAAATCCTTTTATTATTAATGGTTTTCCAACAATCCCCCACATGAATGAAAACTCAATAAAACACGAAAACACAGATAGATTTTGGTAAATTAACAACCCAATCTCACGACCCGAACTGACTGAACAGACAGATAGATCGTGCATGTTGAAGTCATACTAGCCATTCCAACGTCATCTCCCTCACACAACAGTGTGATGACCTCAGGATCATACTATGGATTTCTAAAATCATATAGTATAGAGAGTTTTCATCTTTAGTTCCTCACAAGTGAGACTAAAGGTTCCTTTCACCAAAGTGAAAATGCATGAACTAGTGAACCCTTAGTGACCCTTAGATCCTAAGTTCCAGTAATACCAAAACCATCAAAACGAAAATCACATAAAAAGCGCAGAAAATACCATTTTAGGCAGAGGTGTCCATGAGGTCTTGAACCTTTGATTAGTGAGATATTACCTGAATTACTTGCTAGAGACAGTGAACTATGTCTTGAACTGCTAGAGTTTGATGTAATTCGCGATAACAACCACGGATGATATCTCCAAGGGTGCTGCCAAGCTCGTGCCGTTTTGTCCAATTTTGCCCTAGACATATCCTGTTTCTCAGAATGCTCTAGAGAATCAAAGCTCATATTCTCATAGGAAGCGGCCCCACTTCCTCATTCAGATAGGTGAGTTTCCATAAAGAGTGTTACTGCTACACCCAACTTCAATCTTAAATTGAAACTATAGAACTCATTAAGACTTCTTAAAAGTCATCCTTCACATGCAGTCACACTATCACGTCTACACCATAGGGAAGGGACGGAGAATGAAATTCTCTGATAGTGTTTACCTTTACCCACCACAAATTAGTTGTCTCATTCGAAACCTTGATCTTGGGATCTCCAGTCGGCAAGGTTGAGTATCCTTCATGGCAAGTTTAATTTATGAGCTTAAAGCCCCATCCCCCTCGATGCATTTTTAACTATCTCTTTATATAAACCTTTCGTCAAAGGTTGTGTGATATTCTCCTTGGACTTTATCCAATCAATGGAAATAACTCCGATTGAAATTAGTTATTTTTAGCTTTAGCTATTATATATAGCTTGGCTAACACAATGTATAGATATAGCTGGCACAGGCCTATGCCTGAGAGGAATGTCTTCTAAAAAGCATCTTAGGCACTCGTCCCCCTCTCGTGCTTTATCTAACGCAATACTCTCAGATTCCATAATGGATTGAGCAATATATGTATGTTTCAAAATCTTCCAAAAACAAACCCTCTTGCTAGAGTGAAAACATCCACTCGTAGACTTAGACTCCTATGAGTCAACTATCCAGTTTGTATCACAAAGTCCCTAAAGGACAACAAGATACCTTTCATAAATCAAATAAAAGGTAATAGAGTATTTTAGGTACCATAATACTCTACTAAGTGCATCCCAATGCTCTTGCTCTGGACTACAAGTATATCTACTTAACTTACTCACAATATAGGCAATGTCTGGACTCTTACAGTTCATTAAATTCATCAGACATCCTATAACTCTTGAGTATTCAAGTTAAGATACTCCATTTTCCTTATTTTTCTTGAGTCTACAAGAAGAATCGTATGAAGTACAAGCAGGCTTACAATCAGACGGATTGTATCTCTTAAGCACAAATTCAACATAATGAGAATTACTAAGACTATAAATGTTTGATTATCTTTTAATCCTCATCCCTAAGATTACATCAAAAAGCCTTAGTCTTTCAAGTCAACGTTCTCATTCAGTGCATGGTTTTAGTGGTATTAATCACATCTATGTTTGTATCAAGTATAAACATATCATCAACATACAAGCATACAATCACACAGGCATCCTTAACAAGTTACTTATAAATATACTTGTCAGATTTATTAACTTAAATCCACTACACATTATCTCATGATCAAATTTTCCATGTCACTGTTTACGTGCTTATTTGAAAAACATACAAAGATTTGTTCAACTTACAAACTTTGTCTTCATAACCTTTCACTACAAAATCCTCAGGTTGGTCTATGTAAATTTCTTTATCTAATTCACGGTTTTAGGAAAGCTTCCTTAACATCCATCTGATGTATCTCCAAGTTGTTTATGGCATCAATATCAATTAGCATCTCAACAGAAGTAATTCTCATCACAAGTGAATAAGAATCAAGGAAATTTACACCTTCTTTTAGTTTATAGCCGTTAGCTACCAGCTTAGCCTAATATTTTTCCACAATTCCATATATCTAATGTTTCGACTCATTTACATCCCATGGTCTTACTCCCTAGAGGTAAACTAGCAAGCTCCCAAGTCTGGTTCCGACGGACTGAGTCCATTTCACTAAATGAAGCTTCTTACCAGAATGGGGTTTCAATAGATGTTATGGATTCTTTACGAGTCTGGAGCTCAGATTAAGCTAGGCTTAATTATTAAGAAGTCAGGTCCATAAGAAGTCTCAGTTCTAATCTTTTACTTCTCCTAGGATCAACTCTAATTCATCTTCCTTAAAGATAAGTTCTGACTATTTGAAAATAAATCTAGGGGATCAACATCACATCTCTAATGAGGTACATGTTTAAGAATAGACATGTTCAAAGAACTCAACATCCCTAGATTCCATAATAGTATTCACACCAAAATCAAAAAAATCACACAAAAGTATGAAAAATCAGAACACACAACCAAAAACCTATATGTAGAGTATACTCAGCATACCCTATATGAAGACACAATCAACATTTTTGGTTTCTATCTAGCTCTTTTAGGAAAAGGAATGACAATCTTAGTCAAACACCCCCACACTTTGACGCATTCATAAGAAGGTCATCTACCTTTCCATAAATCATATGGAGTTTCATCTGATCTTTAAAAGGGTACTCTATTCAGGATATACTAGTTAAGAGGACTGCCTCTCCCCGCAAGGCCGCAGGTAATCCTGAACTAATCAACATGGAAATTTACCTCCTTAAGGATACAATTATTATGTTCAAGTCTTCTATAGTGATTTTCAACTTCAAGTTTATACATCTTAAGGCTTTTAAGGCATCATCCTTATCCCTAAGCAAGTATACAAGATAGTACCTCGTCATCTACGAAAGTTATAAACCATCTTTTACCAAAAATGGTTTTGGGTTGAACTCATGTCAACCAGGCCGGCCTAACTAAATTAATTCTACGGGCTTAGAATTACTCTGAACATTTGTGCTAAAAGATTTTATAGCATATTCATTTCACTTTTGTGTTCAAGATCCAAACTAAATTTGGGTGCGCAGCCTATGCTAGGCAGTTTATGCATTGACTTATAATTTTACGGTTCCAATTCTACCATGCAAAACATTCAAAGACACACAAAAGAAAGAATAAGAATTAACTATGTTTACTTCATCAGATTTTCCTTTAAGCTTATATAGATCCTAAGTCCTATAATTGTTGCCTAAAAAATCATTGCCCTTAGTTATAACAAGTTTTCCACATTTAATTAAGATCTTCAATCTTTTACCATCTTCAAGAGAAAAATATACAAGATTCTTGCATATGCTCGGAACATGAAAACTTCATTCAGTGTGAGAATATTACAGATACGAGCTTATGCTCGACCTTTCCCTTTTATGCAACCTCTGTCGCAGGTGAGTTACTCATATAGAGTTTCTCGACATCTCGTATCCTCTGATAGGAGGTGAACAGGTCTCTGTTTCAACAAAAATGCTTAGTGGCTCCAGAGTCCACCTACTGGTCTCTCACATTGGTTATTAAAATAACTTCCGACATCATGCCACTGAACTCGTACTAGTTTGTTTCAACTAAATTAGCATTAACTATCTACTAATTAAGGTTTTTATGTTGCCTACAATTTACTGCCGTATGGCTAGGATTTTACAAACATAACAATCACCCTTAATTAAAGTAATGCCGGATTCATTTTTACGAAACATACCTTTCTTATGAAGACTACGCTTAGAGTTGTGTTTGATATTCTTGCCTTTGTAAGCTTTGGAAGACTTGTGTTCATCCACATGCGCCTGGTAGCCATGTTCCTTTTCAATTTCATGTCACAATCCTCGTTTATACTCTGACCACGGACACGGTAATTTCCCAATCACCTAATACACCACATCTCACAAACCTTAGTTCCGAATCGGAAAATAAAATATGAGTTTTGAAGATAACATCTAGATCTACAAACTTCGTTTGAATCACCATTTCAAAAAAACTCATGGTTACCCCATAAAAACTACTTTAGTTAACAACAATTTTTTGCCCGTCAGAATTTTTCAGGAACGTTTCTCTGTTTTGTAAAATATCAAAACAATACTTTTACAATTCCAAAAATTCTGAAATTTTACGTCGATAACTATCAGGATGTCTACTACGTTTTGTCAAAAGGGTTCATCGAATTCCTTCTAGGTTGAGAGATAAATTCGAAACTCTACAGCTGACCAAAAGTTCGTTTTCTGTTTTTTCACTCCATAAATAACATCCATGATTCACAAACCAATCAACCATTCTTGATTATTACAAATTGTAATGTCTTAAGATTGTTGGGTGCAATAATCAAAAACAAGGAAAAAATCAAATAAGCAAAAGTTATTGATACTTAGCTCCTTTATAGTGGAAGTGATCGATTTGATGAAACCGACGATCTCCCCAAATCTCCGCAACAGTAACAAGGCAAAACATTGGAAAAACAGAGTGAGTCACGTGTTCAACACGTTGCCCTTAAGACATTAGCGCCCGGCTACACTCAAGAGTGATGCTATAGCCCTCACAGGACGGATATCTCCAGGATAAAACACCTTACTACACCTACTACTAGCATATGTAGTAGAAGCTCAACTTGAGCTTGGCAACTCAAAAAACCGTTAAGGAAAATCGCGAACACTTAAGAAACGGCTATAAAATATTTTCCCTTAGGGGTCCCTCTACAATAAGGAGCAACCCTTTTCCCATAGATTTAATAAAAGTAGTGAATTTGTTTATATAATTGACAAATACAACTTAAGAAGAAAAACTCCCCGATGTGGGACTAAAAGGTTTATATAGTCTCTTAAAACTACTAAAAATTGGAACTCCACAATGTGGGACTAATAACTTTCATTCACAAAAAAACAATAAATTATAAGTTTTATTAAAAACTTTAAAAATCATTTTATTATTAATGGTTTTCCAACAGGTATTTCCACCACAAACTGGTGCGCAGATACTTGGTGAACATTTAAGAGCAACAGTTGAAGAAGTCATCAAACAACACTTTGGGTTCAGCCATAATGATTTAGATAAATTGTTTGATCTTCACTCGAAAAGACTTGTTGATCCTCTCTCAATCTGTACTAATTCAGAAGAGAAGTCTTTTCAAATGTTTCTTGTTCTCAAACGCAATAGCGTCAGTATTTCACAGTAGTGCAAACATTATGGTCATATTCATCCTTAAGCAGAGATGTCCCTTTATTTCTTTCTCTCTTATTTAAAAGCCTTGTGCTAATCCTCTTTTCACTTCAACTGCGCAACAGGTAATAGTTAAATGGCTTATGCTAATCCTCTTTGTCACTGCAACCGCAAAATGAACTTTTGTTAATCCTGTTCGACACTGTAGTGCCAGTTTGATGCTAATGCAACAATCATATACTCCTTAATATATTAACTGCAACATGAAATATTTAATTTTCGTAAACCAATTCTTTTGACACGGAAAAATCTTTGAGTACAGTAATTTATTATAAGAGAAAAAGGTGGGAACTGATGCCCCACACTAGAGGTGTAAATTGGGCTGTGCCAGCACGAGCAAAGCCCAGCACAGCACGCTAAAATTTGAGCACAGCCCAGTCCAGCACGTGACTTAGCCCAGCACGGCACAACACGTTAGTTAAATGGGACGTGCTGGGTTTGACTAATTGGCACAATAGCACAGCACAGCACGCGGCACGGATAAGCACGTGGCCCAGCCCAGCACAGCACGTTAAGAGAGCATGTCATAACATGTACAAATACACCATATAACAAGGCATAATACATCACATTTTTTGTATATTTCACAAAAGAGTCACTATTTTAGCTAGTTTTTAACATTTTATGGTGGCTTATTTATAACAACACATATAATACCTTAATATTTGGAAAATATATTTCAATATCGTTGTTATAATGTCGTCACCTATATTTAACTAGAACATTAATTTACATAACAATAATCCAACTTTATATTTGATGGGCTATTTCTTTTTATTGAATAAACTTGTTAATTTTACTTGAAATAATTTCAAATGATATGTTGTCTAATTAAATTCTTGTGATAATGTCCGACTTAACATTAAGTGATTTCAAATTGTTTATAGCACGTGTGCTAGCACGGCACAACACGGCACGTTTATTCGTGTGCTGTGTCCGTGGGTTGTGTTGTGCCTAGCTTTTGACTAGTAAAGCACAAAGACGGCACAAAGACGTTTAAATCGTTGGCACAAAGACAAGACGGCACATGGCACGTGAAGCACGCGACCGTGTGCGGGCATGCCGGCCGCACGTTTACACCTCTACCCCACACTATCTATTGAGAAATGCTACACCTCCCGCATTTTTATCCCGCGTTTCATCCCGATAAGGGATCGGATGATGAAAAGCGGCTCTCAATATTTTGGATTAGAAAAAGGCAAAGGTGGGTCCCCTCACATGTGTCTTGCGGGATTTGCATCGGGTTTTTGCATCTGTGGAGGGCGTGATCAGGAAGCCATGTCGACCTCAACGTTTTTTTTTCTTTTTCTGAATCTTGGCTCTAATCGTAAGAACTGTTTATAACGTGGATCAATTAGCACTCTGATATTAACGTAGACCAACCAATCTGCGTCATACCAGCTGGTAATTAGGGTCAAAATTCAAGTAGAAATTGACGTTTAATCCCATATGTGTTGGGCTTGAGACAATCTAGTCCAGCGTTCTCAGGCCTAGTACTCCCTAGTCCAAAAAAACCCCGCATAAACAGTTTGGTCCAAATTTTTGACGAGTTAGTCCAAACTCGTAACGATTCAAACTAATCCGGTACCATAATTACCCTTTCGTATGAGGATACATGAATATGAACGAGTTTTTAATTTTCGGATCTTGGATTCAAATCGGAGAGAGACAAAGAGATATTTTGAGGCGATTTCTTGGTTTCAATCGTTTCTTCATCAGATTTGGATCTCAGGTTAGAGACCTCAAATTCAATCTCATCTTTTATTTGATTTCGTTTGTTTCTTCGATTATGTGTTTTTGATTATTTATATTTTTTTGAATGCATGAGATGAAATCGATTTTGTCTTTCATTTTGCTTTCGATCTTTTGATTATTGTTATTTGTTAGGTTTTGATTCTCATGAAACTCTTTTGATTTATGTTCTTTAATTTGATGTTTCTTTTGATTTGTGGTTGGATGTATGATATAAAATCGATTCGATCTTTGATTTTTTGATTTTCCATATCTTCATCTGTGTGTTTGATTAATGGTTAATCATGGTTTACATTGATAGAGTAATTGATTTCTTTTATTTTTTTTACTATGCAGAATGTGTACTTTCTTGTACACTGTATTTGTTTCGATTTATTGTGATTTAAGGTTGATTCTAAAAATTAATTCTCTGATAAATTTAAATATGATTCGGATCTTTAGATGTTATATCTTTGTGTTACTGGATTCGATTGAGATCTTTTAGATGTGACCCAATATTGTTTATTAGTTATTTGATTTATCATTTGTGTGTTGATTGAACCTAAGAATGCTATTTTTTTTAGATATTTTGTATGTGGTTTAGAGATTTGATGTCTTCATTTATGTGTTTTTTGTAATATGCAGGTTATTAACCATATCTGGGAAGATTGTGAATGCTATCTTGAATCATGGTGAGCATTTGCCCTATTTGGTAGATGTGTACATATTTGTACAGTGAAATTCTCTATGATGAATGCTTGGGTTGTATTTTTTGAATCAATGCTCTATTTTGTTATTTTTTATGTAAATATTTACATACTTGCACACTAGTATGCTCTGTGATGAATGCATGACCTGTTTTGTTGGTATATATGTTAGATTTTGGTATTATTCTATAGATGTGTACTTGTTTGTACACTAAAATGCTATGTGATTAATATATGTCCTGTCATGTGGGTATGGATGCTAGATTTGGTGCACTTGTTTGTACACTAAAATACTTGTTTGGTGCCGTGGTGTATATTTTGGTGCACCTGTACGCAATGTAAACCATGATAGATGTGTATATATTGGTATTATTCTATAGATGTGTACTTGTTTGTACACTAAAATACTTGTTTGGTGCAGTGGTGTATATATTGGTGCACCTGTACGCAATGCAAGTGTACATATTCGACAAAGATGGACCAACTATGATCTGTCCGAGCAGTGGTGTATATATTGGTGCACCTGTACGTAATCCAAGTTTACATTTTTGCATCTTAGTTCGGTAAGATAAAAACCACTATATTTGGGTAAATAACTATGGGTACAAACCGGCACAAATGTGTAGATAATCGCACACATGTTAATTGTTAATGTGTACATAGTTGTAAACATGCTTTTTATTATACAAGAATTATTTATTTTAGATTTAATTATTATTTTCTGTTTACCTCTCTAATATGATTTGTGATTTTAACTCAAGGGGAGACATGGAAAGACCGGATCATTTTGTAGGCGTGTATATAATTGTACAAAATGAGTTCCCAACTAATGTTGCTATGCTTGCAGCCCAAGATGATGCAACACGGTGCAAGGTATTTGTTCTAGTTGTAAACTTTGGTTCCCTTAATGATTCCTACCTTAATATTGGTCCTAACTGATACCATGATTGTGTGCTTTAGGCTTTCTTGGTTGAATTTGATAAGTACAACCTTCGTTTAATGAAATGACACATTGATTCTTAATGTGTACATAATTATACACATGTAGATAGTTAATGTGTATATAGTTTTACACTTGTTGATTGTTAATATGAATGATTGGTGTTTGTGCATGTTTTACAGGGGTGTACATATTGGTGCACCTGTGTAAATCTTATGAAAAGGTAGGATTCCCTTGTTTTACAACGGTGTACATATTGGTGCACCTATAGGAAGTAATTCCCATGAAAAAATAGGTTTTTGTGTGGTTGTGAATGATCATTTTTATGCATGTTTTGAAGCGGTGTACGTTTTGGTGCACCTCTGTTATTCCCATGTAAAAGTAGGTTTGTGTGTGGTTATGAATGATCGTTTTTTCTACATGTTTTGCAGGGATGTACACATTGCTGCACCTGTATAATTCCCATGAAAAAGTGTGCCCCAGGTTGGAATATGAATGATCAATTTTTATGCATGTTTTGCAGGGGTGTACACATTGGTGCGCCAGTGTATTTTCAATGAAAAAGTGGGTTTGTTTGTGGCCATGAAGGATTGGTTTTAGGAATGTTTCACATGGATGAATACATTGATGCACCAATATACTTCTCATGAAAAAGTAGGTCCGGGTATGAGTATGATTGATCTGTTATGCATGTTAGTAATCTCCTTTTCAGTAAAGTGCAATGAATCATTGTACTCGGATATTTCAAAAGCATACTAAGTTTGTGTAGTAATGCCCACATGGATTGTGTCTCTGACCATAAACTAACTTTTTATTTGATCGTTTTTTTTTTTTTTTTGCTTTGTTTTCTTATGTGGATGTTGGTGAAAGGATAATCACTTTCTTTTCAAGTTGCGATTTTTTATGTTCATTGTTTTGTCCTCGATGCAGTCCGTCTATTATGGATGTTATCCAACTGGAGCTTGGCATGGCTGACATTTTTCTCAGTCTGTGCGTACTACGGTGGCAGTCTGGCTATCATGGATTTTGGATTTTTTTGGATCTTTGCATCGGTGTACATAAATGTACACACAAATGTAAATTAAAATTTTTTAAAAATGAAAATTATATAGTCATATGGGTACTCTTTTTGTAGTTTCTCGGAAAATGCTTTCCAAATATATAAAGTTTGTAAAATTTGGACGAGCAGCTTTAAAAGATAAATTGTTTTTAATTAATTTTTATATTTTTTAAAACGACGTGTCACGCCCACGTTGAATTTGTACGTTACAAAACGGTTTTCAGCAGACGTGTGCTTTATGAAACACGTGTGGAGGTCAGCAGCGTCTTTACACAATTTTTGGATTAAACTGTACCTAGTCAACTAGGTCTGGACTAAACTGTTCTATTTAGTGAGGTTTTGGACTGAACCGTTTTTTTCCCAAAATTCAATGGTTGAGGGCGCTGTGGCGTACCCAAAAGTATAGTTAGGTCGACAAAATTTAAAGGAAAGGTCGTCCGTGCATGGCTGCTGAGGGCTGTGGCTGACCTATTCAATAATTAATCTAGTCAAAATTTCAGAGCATCATTGATTATGGCTTGCGGAGTTTTTAAGTTCTCTATAAAAGTCCCTCATGGAAAATATGCAGACATAATCTTATCGCTACCGATGTATATATGTGGTCTACATGAAATGGAGTGGATGCCCATGCGTTTTGGCATGTATAAATTATGGAGAATGGGTCATTTGTCCAAAAAAATTTAAAACATGGTTCAAATGGACGAGTAAAAATTATTATGGGTGAAATGGACAAAAAAAAAAAACAAGGATGAAACTAGATTCATCCTGGCTTAAACTTAAAAAATGGCGAGGATGAAACTAGATGCATGGGTAGGATGAAACTGGTTACATCCTGGCTATTTTTATGTTTTGTCATTTAAACAAGATCAAAATCTAAATGTCTTTTTCACCCAGGAATTATTGATTTTGGTCTTTTTAACCAATTTTGTGTATAAATTAATAGCCGATGAACTGTCGAAGGTGTGAGTTAGAGACGGAGGTGGAGATGGAAAAATCAGCCATTGAATCACATCCTATATATGAAAGGAGGAACTGGTCAGCACAGTTATGTCCAGAATTCATCTCTTCAGGTACACACTCTTTCCGGGCTTTCCTAGTCCACATATCATATATCCATTATATTAACAGGTTTTTCTTCATTTCTAACTTTTTCTTGTTATCGGCAGAGACGTGGCATTGATCTTTCACGAGGGATGATTAAAGAAGCAATTGCTAAAGAATTCAATGTCGAAAACCAACTAATGAACAACCCAAACACCACTTTTCGCATTGTTGACTTGGGTTGTTCGGTGGGATCCAATAGTCTCATTTCTGTTAATGCCATAATCGAAGCCATGGATCTTAAATTTGAATCGTATTTTCAAGGGTTACAACTTAAGCAAACTGCAATACCTGAGTTTCAAGTATATTTTAATGACATTGCATCAAACGATTTTAACACTCTATTTGCGTCGATTTCTTTGGAAAAACGTTACTTTGCAGCAGGTGTACCGGGTTTATTTTATGGACGTTTGTTTCCTCGAGCTTCGCTTCATTTTGTTATTTCATCTACTGCACTTCATTGTCTTTCTAAAGTTCCAAAAGGGCCGGCACGTGATATCAACTCAGCATGGAATAAAGGCAGGATACATTTAATAGTAGTGCTCCAGATGAGGTCTTCCAAGCTTATTCAGCTCAATGTGTTATGGACATGGAAGCTTTTCTTCTTGCTCGTGGACACGAGATTGTGTGTGGTGGATTGATGTTTATTTTGGTTCCAGCCATCGCTGACGAAACATTAATTTCTCAAACAAGTCCTAGTTTACTTTTGGATGTTTTGGGATCTTGTCTTATGGAATTGGCAAAAACGGTAACCTAACCTTCTTTAGATGCTACAAGTGTGCGCATACTCTATAAGGCTTATATAACTTGAGATTGGATGGAAATTAATATCAATTAATTTGTTGTGTGCGTGCGTGCGTACAGGATATCGTGGATGAAGCTAAAGTGGATTCCTTCAACATGCCATCGTACTTAACATCACCAAAACAAGTGAAAGAATTAGTAGAGAGAAATGGGTGTTTCACTATAGAAAGATTGGAGATATTGGAAACACTGTTTCCACCAGCAAGTGGTGCACAAATACTTACTAACCATATGAGAGCTGCAAGTGAAGAAATCTTCAAGCAACACTTTGAGTTCAGTGATGATGACTTAGACAAATTGTTTGATCTTTACTCCAAAAGACTTGTTGATCCTCTCTCGATCTTTACTAAATTAGAAGACAAGTCTTTTCAAATGTTTTTTGTTCTCAAACGGAATAGCATTAGTATTGCATAGTAGTGCAAACATTATGGTTGTGTTCATCCTTTAGCAGAGAAATCCCTTCATTTTTGTTTCTTGTTCTCCAACGCAATGGCATTGTTAATGGACAGGACTAGTGCAAACATTATTGCTGTATTTAGCCGTTTATTTTTGCTGTTGTTAATAGATTAATTTCAACCGTTTCGGTTCCTGCTAGGTGAACAGCTGTGTAACAGCTACATGACAGCTGATCTGATGTGGCGGCTGATACGGCGGAAAGAGATGGGAATTCTTCCTAGCCACATCATCATCAAAGTAAAAAAAAAATCCAGTTTTATCTTTTCCTTTTATTCATATCCAATCACTGAAAACATAGAAGCTCCCACATAATCCCGAGACGTTCTTGATCGATTAAGAAGCCGGATCTAGAATCACCGGATATAACATTCACAAATACAAAGTATTTAGAGTTTTAATTTAATTGAATTATCTATTGAAGATTGTTCTTCTTCAATGAATGGAAGTGAAATTTGACCAGATCCCACTTAATTAATCAAGTTAGTAGTGCTAGAGAAACTGATTCCAAGTTAGTCATCTAAGATTGGATTGTAGTAAGCAGCACAGATGTTGCGTACCTCTGATCCAAAATCTGTTTCAAACATTGAAAGTTAAAATAAGTTGGAGTTTGTGATTTCTCTCTGTAACTGGTTTCTTAATCTTAAATGTAATTAATAAATCTCAATTTCATAGATAAATTTTATTTTCATTAATCAAAAACAAATAAAATGTCGTAAACTGACCCGATAATAACAATCCCCCGGACTCGGAGTGTATAATCATCTATAACAAATTGGATTGATGGTAATGGTTGATGATGAAGAGATTCATGCAAGAGTTTCTTGAAATAATCGCTCTTAATGTTTCCTACGGAGAAAAAAGAAAATTCCTTCTTTCTGTTTTTGCGTTTTTGTTACTTTTGCAGACAGGGATGAGAAAATACAAACCTCTCTTCCATGTGGCATGACACGTCAATTTTTGCTGTCAATCAGCTGTTATATAGCGTGTCAAATAGCAATTTCGTAGATACACCGAAAAGTTGAACTACTCCTAGACAATACGTAAATTCTAATTTCGAAAAGCAGAGTACCCAAAGCTAGTAAGCTACTACTCTATATATTTGCAGCACACATTTAAGCTCTTGAACTATAAATTTGAGCAAGCCTAAGGGGTGTGAACCTGACTCGGCCCAAGTATCAGATCGTTTGTTTTTATATTTCCTGATATCTGACTTGCCTCATACATCTTGACTCGGAGGTATGTCAGTCAGTTCTGACTGGATTCAAAAAAAAAAATCTTATTTCTTTGTCTCACGCTGGGAAGACTATCCTTATAAAGAATGTCCTTCGGTTTGGACAGACCCTGACTATCATTAGATAATTATTTCTTGAGGAGGATTGTATATCCACACACTTCCTCCATATTGTTCTTTGAAGCTTCTTTTGAGAGGAAATCCTCTACAAAATTAGCCTCCCAATAGTCATGGCCGAAAGATATACCATCAAATTCATTCTTTAATGTTAAAATGTCAGATTTCAGACCTTGTAGGTACCACGGAACTCAGACCTCGTTTTTGCAGACTTGCGCAGCATAAGTGGAATCGCATTCAACTTCCAATATTGTGATCCCAAGGCGTTTTGTAAGAAGTAGACCATCTCTATCAGCCCACACTTCTGCCATGTTACTATCATTATGGAAGATATGACTGCAAAAGCAATCCACAAAACGACCACTAGTGTAATGACTCGTCCCTCTACCAATACTGTCCCCACTTAGCCACTGCGGTCATCCGATAGTGTGGGGTTTTCAACGGGCATCACTGCGGTAATCCAGCAGCAATTTCACGGGAGGTCACCCATCCCAGGATTGCTCCCGCCTCTTAAGCTAATTGTGTTGAAAAGGCCTCGGTGTTAAGAAAGGACAAACCATTACCTATATTCCATTCCATTGGTGAACCACTGCCGAAATCGGGGTATTACAATGCCAACACCTTAAATTGGAGCCATCCTCGACTCCGGAATATATATACAAGCCCAGATCTCCGACGTTCCCTGCCCCTCATGAGAAGCACTGGAACAACCCCGTCCAGCGTATGTTCCCACCCTCGGCAGGTGAACCGTCATCGGCAATGATACCATTTGTAATGACCCGTCTCTCTACCGATACTGTCCCCACTTAGCCACTGCAGTCATCCGTCAGTGTGGGGTTTTCAACGGGCATCGCCGCGTAATCCAAAGACAATTTCCCTCGAGGTCACCCATCCCAGATTGCTCCCGCCCGAGCACGCTTCGCCAACTCTGGAGCTAATTGTGCTGAAAAGGCCTCGGTGTTAAGAAAGGACAAACCATTACCTATATTCCATTCCATCAGCGAACCACTGCCGAAATCGGGGTATTACAACTAGCATCTCTAATGACACCTCCAATCCCTGCAAGAAATCCATCAATAGAAGCGCCGTCAGTATTTAATTTGCAGTAACCATTTCTTAGGAACCTCCAACTCACTATTATCTCTTGATGCTTTCTCTTGTAGTTATTCTGATTTGGAAAATAAAACTCTCTACATCCTCTAATAGCAAGAGCAAGCTGTTTAAGAGGGTGAAAATTCACTTTATTGTAAATCAAGTTGTTTCTCCCAATCCATATAGCCCACAACAAAAAAGGAATCAAAAAGCTCTATTCGACTCCACCAATCTTACCTTTGAAAGAACAAACTTTCCTAATAAAACCTGGGGTCATTTCTTCCAGAACTAAATCAAAACATGTCAGCTTCTTAAGTTTCAACCAAATTAGTGCAACTGAAGCACAATTAAAGAAAGTATTATATATATTCTCAAAATCATTATGACAGAAATTATAACTAGGGGACAAAATGAATTTTCTTATTGAACGATCAAAAAAAAATAAAAAATAAATAATCACTTGAATTTCAACTTCATCTTGTAAATTTAGCTTTTATGTTTGTAATAGGGACCGCGATTCTTAACACAACAATCAAATGTAAAGGTCAAATTAACACCTTTGTTTTTAAGACACCAACCAAATCAATATTCTTTGACGAAATGTAGGGTTGTGCATGATAACGGTTATCCGCTAAAACCGAATTGATTAGGGAGACCCAAACCGAGCGATTTACTAATTGTTGATTTTGGTCTAAATAGATAAAAATCGAAAATAATTGTTTCAGTTTTGGTTTAATGTAAAAACCCAAACCGAATACCAGTGGTAAAACCGCTTACTTTTAGTATAATTAATATCAACCATTAGTTCTACTTTAGATTAACTATATTCAACCTTATCCGTAAATTTCAACTATAAAAATTTTTATTTAATTTTAATTTTAATTTAATATGTAATTTTTCGTGTAACTTTATTTTAATCTTTCTTTTATCTTTTGTGTGTTTTCTTTTTTTATTTGTCAGTTGCATGAAACTGACAAAATAAAAACCAAAACCGTTCGTTAGCGACGCGGTTTGGGTTTGGAAAACTGAAAACCGAAAGTTAATGATTTCAGTTCTGATTTCAGCAAAAATCGAACCAAACCGAACCCTACACACCCCTAACGAAATGTGTATCAAAACCTGGATGGATCACTCGTAGTGGGCTCCACTCAGCGATCTTATGCAAAAGTCATCAATTATTAGATCCTCATTTGTGAGTGTTTTTACATGTGATATGAACAAAACTCTTCGACTTGAAAGTCATTCTCAATAACAAGAGTATTATGTAAGTTTTAAAAGTGGATTGACATCTGGGTTGCACGGACGTTTCAATTTTGGAGTTGTGTCCGCGTCCGACTCGCGTAGGACACAGGACGCGCGTTAGACGCTGACTGGACGCGTGTCCGACGCACCAATATACATGTCCCGTGCGCGTCTTATTTGGACGCACCGATGACTCATATTTGAAACTTTTTTTTTTCATTTTCATTTAAACTTATTCCTTTTGTATGGAAATAGTAGAAGAGACAAAGAAGAAAGGGAAACGGCAAGACATCTCATTAGTTGATCAAGCCTATTACATAGTATAGTTGTCCTTTATATACAATCAAAGTTAAAACCCTAACTATCTTGTTGGGCCGCACACCTATGGGACGTAGGCCCTACAACACTCCCCCCTTGTGCGGTCTAATAGAACTTCATATGTAGTGCTTCACATTTAGTGCTTCGAATGTAGTTCTTGAAATATCGTCCCCTCCTAGATGACTTGTGCGGAAATCAATTTCCTCATTAAAACTTTGACAAGGAAAAACCTAGTGGGACAAAACATTGGTACAACTTTTCACATGTAGTACTTCACATGTTGTCTCGTACTTTACATGTAGTTCATCACATGCAATACGATCTTCAAAGATCGGCGAGTCTAAGTTAAGTTCCACGTTAAAACTTCGTCAGGAAAAACCCAGAGGGACAAAACCTGAACTAAAGAAAAAGAGTACAATATCAAATAAACTTAGAGAATAGTTGGATGTGTATGCGTTGCCTCATTAAAACCTTGACAAAGGGAAAAGAGTACAACGTGACAGATGCAAGTAAAGGTGGTCTATTGCAGATGATCACTTTGCTCCGTTGAAGTTGACTAGTTGCTTCACAACTCCTAAGGAAGAAAATCCTCGTGGGAAAGACAACAGCCTTAGCTGGGAAATTACTTCCCGTGTTTGTTGTTGTCTCATTAAAAACCTTGCGGAGTAACAAAACCCTGTGGGAAAAAGTAACCTCGGCGAAGGAAAAGAGTTCAACACACCATTAGATGCTCCCCCTGATGTCAGACAATTTTCATTAGTCTAATGTAGTCAAAAGGAGTTTATCACTCTTTATTTTGGTGACTTGAATGTTTATAAGACCTTGTTGTTTATTTTGGAAGTTACGTTGCTTAACAGACTATCGCGTTTCATTTCTTTGATCACTACAAGAAAGTGAGTCTATTGCCTCACCATTTTGCCACACATCTATAATTACCGAGGCAATAGATAGGTTTTAGCCTCATTGCATAATAAGTGTGGCACTAACTAGGATCTTTTGCCACACCTTCAAATAGTTGAGGCAAAAGACTAACTTTTGCCTCATGTCACTCGTCGGTGCGGCAATAAATTCTATTATTTCCACGGAGATGCGGCAAGAAGTACAAAATGCATTCGTAATTATAAATTTCCTAATTTTTTTTTTATTACCATTTGTTTTTAAAAAAAAAATAGCAATCTCACGTGGATCACGTGCTCCTTATTGAGAAGAACCCACATACGTGTTTTGTTACTCTGCCCAGACCGTCATCTCTTCTCTGCAACTTGAACCTTAAAAGTTTGGTTTTCTCAACCAAAAATCTAGGTCCAAATTTCTCCCTAAAATTTTCGTGAAACCAAATTCCCTCCTAAAAAAATTTGCGAAAACCAAATTCCCTCCTAAAAAAAATTGCGAAAACTAAATTTCCCACTAAAGCTCGCCCAAACACCCAAAGTTTTCGCTTATCAAATAGAACACTTTTAGTTTTAGGTAACGATTTGCATCTTATCAAATAAAATCTCTCAAAACCCTAGAAAATGACTCACATCTTCTTCTCGAAATAATAATTCGTTTGAACTTATACAGTTTTTAATCACACACATAAAGACTCGAAATCCCTAATTTCCTATCTCATCCATCAAAAGGTATAAACCCTAATTTACTATTTCGCACTTATCAGTAGTATCGCTCTATCATCATAAACCATTCTCTCAATTTTTATTCCTAATCCAGGGATCTACACATCAGTTCGATTAATTTTTGGGTTTGGTGACTTATAGCAGGTCATTTTCTCAGCTCTCTCTCTGAAGTTTCAATTCTAAAACGAGTTTTCTTTAAATTGGGTTTCTGATGTTCTTCATTACTTTGTTTTTCTTTGTAGGTTTTTTTCTTTCGTTTCTGAAGATTCAATTTGAAAAAGAGTAAGTTTCCAATCCCTATTTTTTTTTTAATTTTTTTTTCCTTAGCCTTGTTTGTTTAGGTAAAACTGTTTTGTATGTGGTTCTCATATTCAATTGTTAGGGCTATCGAATCTAATTATTGTTTTGTTGAGATTTGGGTTTGGTTCTAATGTTCACTTGTACGGTAGGCATTTGTGGTGGTAGATACTTAGTCCTAATCTTTGGGCATTATTGAACCAAATTGATTTCATTATTATGGTACATCAAGCAAAAAACAGGAGATGCTACCTTGAATTTAAACTATAATCAAAATGAAGAAAACAAATTGTTTACGACTGCATAAACTGGGTTTAACTATGAAGCGTTAATAATCCTTCCTTTAGATTTGGATTCACTTATATTTTAGGTTTTTTTGAGAATTATATTTTGTATTCTGGTTTTGTTTATTGTTCCACATCCATAAGAATATGTTGTTGTACCAATTTCACTTGATTGCTTTTATCTACTTACGCAAAGCATCAGGTTAGTTTGAGGAATGTAGTGATATATGAACCATTATTACCCATCATATCTAGTCATACAAGAACTATTATCACCCCTCATATCTGAGCATATCCTGTTTTTGGTCGTTGTCTCAGCTTTCTTGCCACTATCAGTGAGCTTAAGCTTAGAGGATGGAAAATAAACAAACTGGAGAGCAAGTTCAGCACTCCAATTTCGCAGATATTGGTAAAATGTTAAAGTCTTGTTTAATATTGTTGAGTTTAGATGTATTTTCAGTTGTGTGCAAAATGCTGGTATTTCTCTCTAAGCAGCTTTTATCCCTATAAAGAGAAAAGTTCGAGGTGATACCACTCTTGCATCTTCCGTGAGAAACAAACAACCTAAGGTAAAAGTTGATTTGGATGGCAAACCTAGTGGAGACAATCAAGCATGACATTCTGATGCCATCGGGTGTTGCGTAAACAATCTCGCCTTTTCAATCGGCCCAAGCTTTGGAATTTGGCAATTTGCAAGTCGATGAGGCTAAGGATTGGTTATGGTGAACATACTCAACAAAACTTTATATCATGTTTGTTTTTTATTTTCCATTTGATTTGTTAGTGTAGCTTAAGAACTGAATGCCAAATTTTTTGTTCTATAAATGAATGTTATAAAACAGCGATGCTCTCTATTGCTTATGGAATGTTTAAGAGCAAGAAAGCTAAATGCCAAAACAAACACCAAAAACCCAAAAACGCACATGCAGATAATCTTGATGACCCAAGGCGTTAACCAAATGGGAATGAAAGGGATCTTGTGAAACATTTGGATGGTGGAGAGCAACGAGTAAGTTCATACATCTGTTATCAAGAAACTCTGTCAAGAGTATGTATGTGTTTAAGTTTTGGTAATACACTTATGTCTGATTTGTGTATTTGTAAGAATCTTTCCAACTGCAATGTCAAGAGTGGAAGCCGACAAAAAGCGAAGCACACAATGGACAGGAAAAACTACTCTCAATGCAAAGCTGAAATGGTACGTACATGCACATGTTAGTCTTTATGGTTACCCTTCATTCTGCAACTCATTATTTGGTCTTGGATTTGACTATTTATGTTCGGGATATTTCTCATATTGGTCTGTGTACAGCTAGTAGAAAGGAGTTAGGTTGGGACACATGAACCTCAAAGCATATATCATCATCAAGAGATATGAGCCTGGGAAATTACCCTTGTAAATCTTTGCAACTCTAATTATACCCTTAAAGCGCTTTCTATCTGTAACAGTATTTAAATGGTCGTTCTTTCGCTTAGCATGTTTAGCCCTTCTTGATCATGTATCTGGCTTAGCTGCACACAATTCCTATGTAGATGCTCAAGAGAATGGAGGAGTATTACATTCGTCAAAACCAAATTATTGAGTGTGTCAGATTGTACAGGAGATGACCGATTTACATGACCGGGGAACTCTCGTGTCCTTCTTATCACTTTTTGAAACTGGGGAGCATCATTACGACATATCGGAGAAACTATGTAGATGCGGGCGCGCTGGAAGACCCGAGGAGAAACTCTTTGGACCTAGGAAGGCACTTTACATGCCCGGGAGGCAGCTCAAGGAACCTCAAATCGGTTGTAAGTATCCCTCCCTTGATTTTTAATTCATAGAAATTGGAAAATCTCTTAAGAAAAAATGTGAGACAACTATAAGTAGGCATAATCATATGCATGTTACTATGATATTTCTCTTAGAGTCGAGGATTCCATTGGTTTATTTTCTTGATGAAAAATAAGATTTCCTTAAGATGTTAGAGACGGAATAAGTATTCTAACTTGAGGACATTCTTCTAATCCTTAATCTTCAAATCTTTTGTTGTCAGTAAATGAAATCAGCCCATATTATCCAATTTCTTATGATCAATCAATTTAACCCCTACAAACTTCGATTAGACATGATTCTGTACATTGGTTGATATTATTTTACTTGGTGGTGTTTGTTTTGATTTATTTGGCAGGTGCGCTTGGCTTAGGAACGTACATCTGGGTAGAATAAGTCTAGTGCGTCTGGGTATAATAAGTCTAAGATGATGTATAAGGTTTTGTTACTTTCGATTGAGGTTGATACTAAAATCGGAGATTGTGTAAAATAGTTTGTTTCTGTCCTTATGGTGAAGTGGGATTCACTATACTTTGTAGCAAATATGCTATCTTTTTAATGAAATTAAATTTTCTTGTCTTAATTCAATACTTGTGTATGGCTTTAGTGTCCTTTGTAAATTTTTGCATAGTATCACAATTGTATATAAATCTGTAAACCTGTTTTTGCTACTGGCAAGTAAGGGTTTTAGCTGCATTTACTCATGTGGCAAAAGAATTTTTGATATATTTGTCCCTCGCATTATTGCCTCACCAGTTGGTGTGGCAAAAGATTTAAAAATTAAAAAAATATAAAAATTAAAAAAGATAAAAAATATAGAAAATACCTTTTTGCCTCACACTATTGCCTCACATATAAGTGTGGGAAGAACCCAGCTTTTGCTACAGTACACTTAAGGTGTAGCAATAATTTTTTGCCACCCAGCTTGTTGCCACAGGTGTGGCAAAAAAAAATTGTGTGGCAAAAGGATTTAGCCACACAAAATATGGGTTCTTGCCTCACTGATGACGTGAAGCAATACACAGGTTTTCTTATAGTGGATTCGATAGTTTGGTAATATCAACGCGATCTTTATTTCTTCAACGTCCAACATACTTGATGCTTTTAGTGTTGTCTCGCTAGAAACCTTGTCGAGTAACAAAACCCTTTGGGAAAAACTATTCTCGATCAAAGGGAAAAAGAGTACAACACAGCTTCAATTTCGAAGTAAAATATGTCGACATCATATCTTTGGATCCTCCCCCTGATGTCGGCATCTCCCCGATTACTTTCGAGTTGTTCAGACACAGTTTCTTTAGTCATGTATTTTTCAAATCGAATATTGGTAATGACTTAGAAAATAGTCTACTATATCTCCCCCTGATTACTTTCGTTGAAGAATTGATTATTGTGCCTTTATAATCAACAACTTTTGGATTGCACTTTCATTAGCGTTCCTTTTTATGTCTTTGTAGTGGATAAAACAAATTTATGTCAATGGTTACTTTTAAGCACGTGATTACATTCACTATACCATTCCAATGACGTTACGTTGGAGCTGAGCTATATCTAAATAACAAGTTCATTGAGGATGTAACATTTGGTCGATTACATTTTGCTAAGTACAATAATGCGCCTATTATACTTAGATAAGGAAAGTTCATCTCCCGACCCAACTTCGTTATCTTCCATAAGATGGATCTGGTCATTTATGTACATTTGAAACTCGACTAATCATGGGAGTGCTAGCAGCATGCACGTCCTTGTTAAATTTCCTGACAATGGACATATGCAAACTGGTGGAATAATATACCACAAGCTCGGTCTTCTAGTTTAGAACATAGATAAGATCGATATTTCCAAGGATTTTCATCTCAAATTCATATTTTAAATAGCTTGTAAGATCTCTTATTCCATTAAGAGTACTTATCATGTCCATACCGTCGACATAGATAGCTATAATTCTGAATCGGGAACTTATTTAATATGCATGGCACGAAAACTTATTTGTTTATCCTTTCCCAATCAAATAGTCACTTAGACGGGTATACCACATCCTCCTGATTGTTTAAATCAATAAGTGAGTGTTCTATCTAACTGTAAACGCACTCTGTGGTTTAGAGTCACTTGATTTGGGTAACAAAAGGCTATCAAGTACTTTTATAAATATCTTCTATCTCTTGATTCTTTCAGATATACGTTACAACCACATACACATGCTGCATTTCAAGTCCTTTTAAAATTACCAAGCTAACTAAGTAGCGGAACACTATAAAGTTCATTACAAGAGAACAATTCCAGGGCTTTGTGAGAAACCTCGCACCACAAGGCGAGTCTTTATCTTTTAAGATTGCTTTCTTCTCATTATGCTTTGTGACAAATTAATCATGTATATCCAATAGGCTTTACACTTGGTTGGTTAGCACTACCACACCAAATACCTGTATATTTGTCAAAGAACCAAGTTCTACCTGGATTGTATAGGCCAAATATGCTCTTTGTTGACATTAAGCAACAAGGAGCTTGGTTCGATCTTATCTTGCTCTATTTTCTTAAGCAAGTGTATATGAAATTAATCATCAATATGCTCGCATGATATTTCCATTGACTCATGAGCATTCTCATAATATACTTGGGATGTCATTGTTCACTGGAATCATTAAACTTTGGAGCGTTCTCCAGTTTGATTCATGGACATATTCAGTGACAATATTATGAGTTATGATGATATAAATAAGTTGTGCCTTACTCACTTAATTCCTTTCTAGGTGAGGATTGATCGAACCAGGTGGTCTCTCCAACTTCCTTTATGGAGCCACGGCCTCAACCATACTTCCACTAAGTGTAGTTGCAACACCTTAGTCTATGGTGTATATCCCTTATTGAGGATTTGTAACTCTGCAGGTAGGTTTGCAGCTGGTATGTGTGATGTCATCACTTTAACGACATCAGTGTACATTCTGAAAATCGATAATTCTTTTTCACTTCACATTTACATTTGTGGAGTACAAGAATCAATATGAGACACAGTGGGAACACACCACAACAATTCCTGTCGTTCCCTTAGAAAATACTTTTTCTTATTTCCCCCTAACGACGGGAAGACAATCTCATTAAAGTGATGACCCGCAAATATAGCGGTAAGAGATCTCCTGCAAAAAGTTTTAAAATGCGGATAACTTTTGGGAACTCATTTCCAACATAACTACTTAGAAGTTTTGAAAACCCATCATAGTACGATGTGGAGTCGTAATGGCACATATATAGTGCAACCAAAAATGCGTAAGAACACGAATATCAGGCTTAAATCCAGTTACCAACTGGTACGCAGAAAAGGTTGACTAATATTGGGTTCTAAAAACGAATTAAGTAAAGATGCGTGTAATATTGCATATCTCCAAAGTAATAAAAGGTAGGTTGGTAGGTATAACCTAATCCTTAGGCACCATCTATAACCTTTGATGGTAGCCTCTGTGAGACCATTGGGTATAAGATGCTCTATATTTATCCTATTAAACACGCAATATTCATCAAGTTCTTTTGATGTAAATTCTCTAGCATTAACAAGGGTGGTGAGCCTTTGCACTTTGCATTGTGTAATATGTGCTAGGAATTCTACAAAAATTAAACGCATCGTTTGTTGTGAGCAATAACTGATTCAATGTCTCAAATCATCCACCAGAGCCATAAATCACTTGAATGGTTCGCATTCTGCATGAATATATGTTCACTAACAACACTTTATTTCTTTGTAGAATGAGTTATTCACCATTTGCATCTAAGTAAAACAGGGTGGTCTCAATCATGTTTTACTAAAGAAAGACTTTGTTAGATGAGTGACGTGCTTTCTTACTTTAAAGCATAATGGGGAGAGGCAGTGTAAATCTAGTAACTTTAGAAATCACTGATCGTAATATATAGATGGCATAACTTCGCATTCTATTAGTTCATTATCTTATAAACTCAAATGAAGTGATGCCCGTGTTAGTACTTTCAAAACGGAACATCGTATCACAACCAATGTGCCTTATGGTTATGTAAAAGTCTTTATGAATCAATCCCAATTAGTTCATTGTTGGGCTTAATATGGATTCAGTAATTCAAGTTCTAGTGATTTACAGTTCACGGGATTGACACATAAATTGTCTAAGAATATGCTTCCTTTCACATTCATTAGAAATAATTTATAGATGCAATCAACTCAACTCTCACTATAAGTTTACAAAAAGGTAGGTAAAAATTCACGCATGAACACCATTTGCACTTAACAAGATGTGATTAGCCCTTAGTACATACAGGGCTTAGACATTGAGTCTTGAGAGATTTAACAAGTGGTGTGGCCTTATTACGTAACAAAAGTCGGATTCACTCTAATTACTTTAGAGTGAATATATGTTACGTTTCATCCAGATATATCTCAAGTGCTTTAGAGAATTTATGTCTCGTTAGAATGATGTACTTTCCATTCCATAAGCGCAGACATTCGATCTAGTTCAATTAAATAGTCAATTGGCCATGCAAAGTTCATTTTGTCATTAAAGTTGATGTCTAAATGACCTTCCCATGGAAATTGGTTGTTGCTACTGGTACCCGCATTACATTGCTTGTACCAATACCGGTAAGAAGATTCATTCCCAACTCTTTGGTAAGAGCTAGAATTACATCTTAGCTTCATCACATGTTCAGTTGATACCTATACTTTGGTGTCATTACTACGGAGACAAAAATACATATTTGTCTCATGATATATATGTCCCTTTTCACATGCTTTATATGAGTTAAGACGTCTAACCCTCATTACTTAGGGGTTCTTTCCATTTTCAATTTTGCTACATTTAGCTTAATTTGAGAAATTTCTTTATCTCAACAGGCCAAGAGATTCTCACTACACATGTCAACCACTTACTTTAGGTTGAGTAAATTACTAAAGGTAATTCTCTTGTTGTCACACTTCAAAGATATACTATTTCGTTAGGCCTATTCCTATGCACATGCCAAAAAAACATTGTTTGGCATACCAGGTGGCATGGAAAACCATTTGCTCCACTATAGGAAGACCAATAAGCGACGGACTTTCTAGCGAGCGATATTCACAATATCGCTGGAGATAATAATTATATCGCCACCGCTATTAACTCTAGCGCCAACGGCTAGTTCTTCATCGCTATAAATATGTAACTTTCAAACTCAAAACGTACTCCAAATTTTTTGTGTAAAAAATTTCTCTTCTTCTCAATTTATTCTCTATTTTTCAGTCTAATTTATTTCTTCTATTTTCTCTAAATGGCAAAATTAACCCAACTTGATTCGGCAACGCAACTTGATTTTTCTAGAGTAGTGCTTGAAGGTGCCGTTGAGAAGATATGTGATAGATTTAAAGAAATAAGTAAGAAGCAAAGAAGTCTCCAAGTTTTGGATATCAACCAAGTCAAAACCGCAACTAAGAGAAGGCAAAGAAAGGTTAAAGGCAAGGAAAATCAAGGCAAAACAAATTTGAAGCCAAAGAAGAAGATAAACAAAGGAGACTCCGTTCATGAATGCATTGATTGGAAATTTGGTGAAATGAAGAAGATTAACAAGATGAAGAACATTGTCCCCAATTTTTATTTTTAAAGTCTATTTATATTTATTTTGGAACTTATATTGTCTAGTTTAATGTCTTGTAAAAATTACTATTAAGAAATTTGAATTTGAAGTTTGAATTTTGAATTTGAAAATTTGAGTATTGTTGAAAATTAAGCTTAATTCTATTCGTAATCCAATCTTGAATTTTAATTAGAGTTAAAATATTAAAACTTTTAGGACATGACAAATAAGTGGACAATTAAGAAATTTTAGGACTTGACAAATAACTTTTACCACATATAAATTGGAGAATATCTGGGCAAGCAACTTAAAATCTCAAAACAACTTCCATATTCGAAGTCTTGTTCGTAGATGCGACGATATTCCGCAAGACACCTTTGTTTAAGTTCCAAATAGGTTTCACCACTCCTTAGATTTGGACCGCTGAAATAAAACAAGATACTTAGTAACATGACGTCTGATTATAGTGAAGCGATTACTCAACCCTGTAACATCACGTTGGTTAGGGTTCATTGTTTGTTCTTTAAATCTCCACAAAACCCTATCCCAAAAAATCACTTGACGAGATTCTTTTGCGAATAAAGTCTCAATACAATGAACATAACTTCGCAAATACATTCAACTTCTCGCAATTGTAAATTTTGGTACTCTCCTCCTAATTCGAACTCTTTGATTTTCCGCAAAGATGTTGGTTTGTTATGAAATCGACATGCTCGCATCATCAGCCATGCTCTATGAGGAATTAGAAGATCGGAAAATAATTGGAGATTGAGAAATTCTAGAGAGATTTAGAAATTCCGGTGTGAGTTAAAATGGGATTGAAATCAGGTATTTATAGGGGGAAATGGTAGCCGTTGGATGAAGAGCTGATAAGCGACTATCATAGAAGCGAGCGAAACTTGACTTATTCTTCGTCGAGTTAATGACCATCGAGAGATGTGTTGACCATCGAGCGACCGAGACTCTATCGCTCATTTGGAAACTCGTCGTGTATGCCTATATGCCAGGAAAAACATATTGGCATATGAGTTTGGCAGTTTGGCATACCCATAGTGGGTGCATATATGCCAAATATCATGTTTTGGCATGTGCATAGGAATAGGCCTTAGTATCATGGATGAAGTAGAGAAATGGAAATTTTCTGACTCAAATAAAAAAAAAAATTGTGAGTTCTTCCACAAAAAAATTGGAATACATGTGATTTTATTTGCAATATATCTTTTGGGGAAAATATCAAGTTTGGGGAGAAAATATCAAATATGCAATAATGGTGTTCAAGTACTTCTAAACCCAAATACATACAATTGAATCAAGTTGGTATAACCAATTGTACAAAAGACACCATTCAACTATAACCAATATCAGATTCAAATTGAAATTTACCCTTTATATAATATGGACTTATCTAAGAAAAAGATTGTTCTAAAAACAAATAAATAAGTCCAATAGATGTTCCATTAGTTACATACCTCAAGCATTGGTTCCCACCATACATAGACACGCTCCAATACCACAGGCAGGAACAAGAACGGTCGAGTTGGAACAGAACAGGGACGACTAGAGTGGGAATGTAACAGAACGGCCGAGTTGGAACGAAACAGATTGGCCGAGTTGGAACGGAACAGAACGGCAGAACTGCACAGAGCTGGAACGGAAGATTTCTTCCCTCGTTCTCCTCGGATTTCTTTCCTCCTTCCGCGAACGTAAAAGTTCTCAGATCCCCAATCCCAATTATATCTTTTTTGAATTGAATGTTGAAACAAAACAAGAAAATTCACTCCTTTCATAAAGTTCATGTAAATAGGTGTGTAACGGTAGGAGGTCACTGGATTAATCATCATCTTAAAAGAAAACACGTAGATTTCAATATCAAAATAGGACCACTATAAACAAATAACCGATACAGAAGAATTTAAGCCAAGATACTTATTTTAATCACATGTGATGTGCAGTAATACAGACATCTAAAGTCAGATAAATCAACCGTACAACATACATGAGGTTGTTAATTTATTTTAAAATAAGTCCACAGACATCATGGATGCAATCAAATATGATGAATTTGAACACAGGGGGACATACCTTTTAAAGCTTTAACTGATCTGATTTAAATCTGATTGAACCGTGAAGAATAAAACCTTTTTTCTTTGCGGAAGCTGCTGAGCTTATGGTCTTAAGATATCGTATTTGATTTAGGAAAAGAAATGATTTAGGAAAAGAAACACAGTGAAGATTGAGACACCGTTCTTTGTGAAAAAGAAAACGAAAAAATATCAACAAATCTAATTTAGCTCCTAGATAACATCGTTCATGATAACGTTTTGTAGGGAAATAGTAGAAGAGACAAAAAAGAAATGGAAACGCAAGACATCTCATTAGTTGATCAAACCTATTACATAGTATAGTTGTCCTTTATATACAATCAAAGGTAAAACCCTAACTATCTTGTTGGGCCGCACACCTATGGGACGTAGGCCCTACAACACTTCCTTTATTTTTTACTATTATTAACTAAACTAAATGAAGAAAGACAAACATTTATATCAATCATTTAAGTCTTTATTAGGATTTTGTAATTGGAAATGACATCACATAATACATTCTTGGTTGAGCATGTGTTGTTCTAAGAATGTATTTTGATTGTGCCATGTGTTTAATAGTGATAATTGCTTGACCTTCGGCGTGTAAAAACAAACGATCTCTCATTTTCTTTTAAAATTTATACACATGTAGCATTATTTTCTAATTTTTTAGGATCGAAACACTTGACTTTGCTGTATTAATACATAATTGTATATATTTTGTAGGAGAAATATAGAGAAGAAAGAGATCTTATTCATTAGATATCAATGTAGCATTACATAGGAATAAGCCTCTATTTATAGGCTAGAGTATCAACCCTGGTTACATATAGATGGGCCGCACACATGGGACAAAGGCCCGACAACACTCCCCCTTGTGCGGTCCATTAGTAGTGCTTCATATGTAGTGCTTCACATATAATGCTTCCGATGTAGCACTTCAGATATAACTCTTCAGATCTAGTTTCTCTCCTCGATGACCACTGTATCTAAGTCTATTGCCTCATTAAAACCTCGCCAGGAAAACCCAGAGGGACAAAACTTGAACTAAGGAAAATAGTACGATATTAAGAAAACTTAGAACGAGTTGGACTCGCATATGTTGCCTCGTTATAACCTTGACAAGGAAAACCCCAAAGTGGGATAAAACCTTGACGAAGGAAAAGAGTACAACACGATTAAATCAGGAAGTATTCCTTTCTTTGGATACTCATACATAACATATTATCTATGTCTATAGATGATTGATGAACACCTAGTACTGATACGCAATAGTATTATCAATACTACTAGTTGACTTGTTCCGAAAACTGTTGGCGTGTAATCCTTGCTTTGTTGTGCTGATTCCGGCATTGGTTTCACTTGACAAACTATCGAGTTTCGTTTCTTTGATTTTGATATTGTTCAGCAAGAAATCTGCAGGTCTTCGTCATTTATCATGTAGTTGGTGTAGTTATGGTTGCCTCTCCAAAAACCTTGCCGAGTAATAAAAACCCTGTGGGAAAAACTAATATCGATCGAAGGGGAAAAGAGTACAACACAGCTTCACATTTCAGAGTCAAATATGTCGACATCATATCCTTGGATCCTCCCCCTGATGTCGGCATCTCCCCCCGATTACTTTCGAGTTGTTCCAGCATGTTCCTTGAGTCATGTACTTTTCAAACTGAATATCGGTAATGACTTAGAAAATAATCTACCATATCTCCCCCCTGATTACTTTCGTTATAGAAGAGATTATTATTCCTTCATAATCAACAACTTTTGGATCGCACTTTCATTAGCATTCCTTTTTATGTCTTTGTAGGGATAAAACAAATTTATGTCAATGGTTACTTTTAAGTACATGATTACATTCACTGTACCATTCCAGTGACGTTGCATTGGCGCTAAGCTATATCTAGCTAACAAGTTCCATGAGGATGTAAAATTTAATCGAGTATATTACTATACTAAGTACAATAATGCGTATATTATATTTAGATATGGGAATTTCATCCCCAACACATCTTCGTCATCTTCCTTTAGACGAAATGGTCACTTACTTACATTTGAACCTCGACTAATCATGGGAGTGCTATCAGGATACATGTCTTTATTAAATTTCCGACAACTTTAGACATATGCAAACCGGTGGAATAATATACCACAAGCTCGTATTCGGTCTAGCTTTCCCAGCATTATTCATCTCAAAATTCGGATTTAAAATAGCTTTTAAGGTCTCTTATTACATCAAGAGTACCCATCATGTCAGTATCACCGCACATAGATAGCTACAATTCCAAATCGGGAACTTTCTTGAGAATACACAATGAAAATAACTTACTTGTCTATCCCCTCCAAATCAAATAGTCACTTAGACGGGTATACCACATCCGTCTGATTACTGCAATCTATAAGTGAGCGTTATATCTAACTGCAAACGCACTATGTGGTTTAGAGTCACTTGATTTGGGAAACAAAAGGCTATCAAGTACTTTTGTAAATATTTGTTATCTCTTGATTCTTTTAGTTTTAGAGATTCGTAACAACCACATACATATGTTGCATTTCAAGTCCTTTTGAAATTACCAAGATAACTAAGTAGTGGAACGCTATAACGTTCATTACAAGAGAACAATTCCAGGGCTTTGTGAGAAACCTCGCTCCACAAGGCGAGTCTTTATCCTTTAAGACTTCTTTCTTCTCATTATGCTTTGTGACAAATTAATCATGTATGTCCAATAGGATTTACACTTGCTTGGTTAGCACTACCACACCAAATACCTGTATATTTGTCAAAGAACCAAGTTTTACCAGGATTGTATAGGCCAAATATGCTCTTCGTTGACATTAAGCAACAAGGAGCTTGGTTCGATCTTATCTTGCTCTATTTCCTTAAGAAAGTGTATATGAAATTAATCATCAATATGCTCACATGATCTTTCCATTTACTCGTGCGCATTCTCATAATCCACTTGGGATGTCATTGTTCTCCGGAATCATTAAACTTCGGAGCGTCCTCCCGTTTGATTCATGGACATATTCAGAGACAATCTTATGAGTTGATTTCAGATGATATAAATAAGTTGTTCCTTCCTCACCTGCTTCCTTTCTAGGTGAGGATTGTGATCGGTTGTCAGCCGACAAATATAATTTCACTTTCTCGATCCACTAAATATAAATATAGTATTCGATAAGAAAGAGTTCGTATCCACATAGAGGCGTTGGTTGTTATAAACTTTCAGTTTCTAGAAAAACCCGGTGTACGTTTGTTGTATCTAAGCAAATAAGAGTAAATTAAAAGCAAAATAAATTGTAGAGAATAATCAATGGAGAGAGATATTGGTCAAGGAATTCATCTTCAATCTTAGACATGTGTTTGCATATATGAATAGAATTACTATTTAATCTCTTGTGTTATCAAAAGCCTAGAGAATCAAGAAAGCAAGATAATCTATTAATTTCTCAAGTTCATCAACACACACATTAGGGCTGCATATGTGAATTCTACCTAAAGAATAACCTAACGCCTTGCGCTAATCAAGTTCAATTCCTAGGAGCATTAAGTTTCGTAAATAGGCTAATCAATGCAATTGTCATGCGTTGCGCAAAACAATTCGGACAATGGTCAAACTCTACATATGATTACGAGAGTGTATCACTACAAACCGTAAACATATCATGCTACTTGTATTCAAGGTTATCGCTTGATGAAAAACCCTAAAATAGCTATGGACTAAGATGCAAGTTCAATTAATTGGCCACTTAACTAATCAAACACCATAACCCTATCACAATACTTCAATCATGTGATCATAGAAACCCCAGAGAATTGAACGATAAACAAGAGAGAAAACTAATGCATAAAGCAAACACAAGTTTTAGAAATCGGACTACATCCTTAACCAATAATAAAGAATTTAGCTACTCATAGCTATGGAGTTCATCATCATCAATATTCAATAATAAAACAAAGAGGAAGAAGAACACAACCAAACCCTAGAAGCGTAAAAAGAAACGGCTCTCCCAAGTTCCAAGAAAAAGATATGAGATAAGATTTCCAAAAGTTGTAGAATTCCTCTTTTTATAGCCTTTTTCTCCTTCCAAAACTAGGTTTTGTCTTCAAAGTCCATTAGATGCAAGTCCACCAAGCCCACGGGAGAGAGAAACCCATGTAGAAAATATGTCCAAGAAGTCGTCGCCGGAAAACTGGGATTGTGGCCGGAAATCGGCCGGAGAGTCGCCGGAAATCGGCTCCGGTGACCGGCAAAGTCCGCCCGGCCACCGGTCAACGGGTCAGATCGGTCGGGTCAAACCGGGTTGGATCGGGTCAGCGGGTCGGACCGAGTCAGTGTCAGGGTGATTCAGGCACTGACTCAGATGTGAGTCACTGTTCGGTCGACTTAACTTGACAAAGCCAAGACATAGGCCAGTTCTGTGTATGGCAATCATTGTGCTTCACCACTTTGGCCAGCCATTCCATAGCTCATCCAGCTCAACAATTCTAAGTATCAGCTCCAGCTGCCGCAACTTTGCAATCTCCCAGCTGACTTCTATTCCTCCACCAGCAGAGGCTCCTAGCACAGCAGCTCCTAGCACCAGGACCCTAGCCTCAAACCAACTCCAGACAGAACCATTGTAGCCCTGTAATGCATTCCCAGCTGCAGCTCAGCTATCAGACCTGCAATTTCCATTTTCCACTTCTAGCCTGCAATCTCACAACTCCCTGTGTTGTTCTTATAGCATCAGTCTCTTCCCATTCCTCCAGCATAGCCACAGCCAATTCCAGAACTACCAATCAACACTTCACTTCCTTTGCCTTAGCTCAATACCTCACCAGAATTACCCTGCTACGCTTTCCCAGAGATCACACTCCACCTGCAGTAGCACACTCCACCTGCAACAGCTGCATTCCCAGGTTCAACTTCCATAGCTCATTACATCAACCCCATTTGCAATGGCTTGGCTCTGGCATTGCAGCCTGATGTGAACTTTGTAGAGGCTGTATCAACTCAATTCCCCTGCAACCACTTTGCACACAGCCATCATGTACCTGCATTTCAAACATCACATAACTGCATCTCTTTGCACTCCTGAAGCAACAGCCAGCCTGCAAATCACAACTCATATAATCTATTCAATCAAAACCTGCAAATCTCAGGCCATTCCAAGTGCAACCTGCATTTCAGTTCAAACTAGTCCATCTTGCAATTCAGGCCATCCCTCAAGCTTCTATGTACCAACAGCAACACCACCTTGCTGTCTTGCCTGCAACAATTTGCTCCATCCACTTGTGCACAGACTTTGCAATGCCATCCAATGCAACTCAGGCCACTCCCATTTCCTGCATCACTTTAGTCCACAATCATAGCACTTCACTGCCATTTCTCACAGTACAAGCCAAACCTGCAACTTCTTGCATCACCTGAGCTGCCCTCATCATTGCCTCAATTCAGCACTGCAACATAACAGCCCCTAATCCATTTGCATTCATTAGAATCACAGCACTTCCTGTTTCAGTTCAACACATACTGCTCAGTCAAGCATTCCCAGTGCATCCTGGCTAAGTTACAAACCCAGCTGTAACATCACAAGCCTTCAGCTCCAACTTCACCTGCAATTGCTCCCCGAGCCAAAACCATTTCCCATAACCTCACTGCAACACCAAAATCATTGTATTCCACAATGAAACCCATATTCATCAACCACTGCTCCAAGAACAACCCATTCCTTCCAATTTCACAGGCATCACCACCACAAGCACCACAGCCAACACCATCAGAAGTACCTTGAATCAAAATCCTCTGGATTAACCTTAAGAGCTCAAAACCACCTCCATCTTCACCAGTAACATCAGCTCCAGCCACAATCTCCAAACTCATTCCATTTCTTGTCCACCATTCAAAACCCATCAAGCTCAATCACCATTCACGCACCTAATCGATTCGAACCCCGAAACAAAATAGAAATCGAGCTGAACCCATTCTCCATTAAATCATCTTCTCTCGCCTCGACTTCACATAACCCAGAACCAAAACATCCAAGAACACCCCAAACCACCATCAATTGCTTCTTCTCGATTCCTTTGGTCCGATTGAATCAAAAGTGAAACCCTATTTCCTCTAGGTATCTCAATCTCTGCCATGGAAGTAGCAACAGGCTTCTCTTTCTCCTTCATTTCCAAATTTGAACTCCTTTCTCCGGTTTAGTAAAGCGGCAGACCACCGTGAGTTGGTTTCCAAGCAACATCAACTTCTTCTCCCACTCAGTAATTCCTCGATCCGAATTTCTTCCACAGTTGTACCACTTTGTGAATTCCATTCTCCCTTGCCTTGAAACGCCTCTTCTTTCTCACCTTTCTCAATTTTAGATCCAAATGATTGAGATAGACCAAATAGTCCTAGGTAATGAGTGAAAACTATATAGGCACCCCAGTATATGATAGTGGCCACCCAGTAGACAGCCTTAACATTTTTCTTTGAGCTTCAAATTTTGGTTGCCCCTTATCCTTGGGTCACTCCATATATCACTTGCCCTGTGAGATGACAATTTTGCCCTTTTGCTCAAATTGGGTAACTTCTCCTTCTTTTCCTTCGTGTGACTCCATTGCACCTATAAAACTCAAAAGCACGCGTAAAGTACATAATTCGCACGAAAAATAGCAAAGAAAGCATAAACTCTAGATAGTAAATACGGTGTATTCTACACCTATCAGATTCCCCCACACTTAGACTTTGCTTGTCCTCGAGCAAATCAAACAAAACAAAAATAAAAATACAACAACTCCGTGTCGTCGAGGCTACGGTCACTTTTAGCATAAATAACAAGCCTTTAAACCCCTAGGTGTCCCTAGTGGACGAGTTATAGTCTCGTGAAGGTTTACTAGAGATCTACCTACAAAACCTATATTTCAAACTCCGTCTATTCGTGACAAATCAATGAACGAATCCAAAACGATTACAGGAGGAGGTACCTTGCAAATTCAATTCAATTATTAGTAAATAAACTCTAATTAGATAGTCGAACAAGCCACAATACTCGGAAACTAACAACCACAATCACAATGAAAAGATTAAGAAAATGGATAAAGATGTAGATGTTGGCGAATATTCACAAGTGTTCGATGTTTCCCATATCTGTCTGAAGGTCACTGCTAAGATGAACCTAATCCTATTGGATTGAGCTACTTCGTGCTGAATGCTACATCAATCAATTGGCATATACAAGGGAACCAAAAGTGACTTTATTCAACACAATAATAATTTCTTCTTTTTTTTTTTTTTTTTTTTAAATTGGATCAAACTGGATCCAATATTTTTTAGACGGCATGATTAGATCTTTTGGATCCAAGCGCATGCTTCTTGTCAGCAAGTACATGATAGTTGCCTTGGATCCTGCATTCCACGCTTGTTTAGGCGACGGAGACAGGGACTACGTTTCACACATACTGCTATTCCCAAGTGTCTTTTTATTCCGTTTTGGTCTAATTGATCGGTCCTTTTTTTTTTTCTTTTCATATATTTTTTTCATTTTTTTTTTTTTTTTTTTTTTTCATTTTTTTTTTTTTTATCAAATTTTTTTTTCTTTTTCTAGTAACTCAACCACTCTATTTCATCCTAGCAGTAATAACACGTCGATTTTTAGTGACCCACCAAAGCACTTAGAGAACAATAGATAAATATGGAAAAATAAAAATAGAATGTGATATGGTGATATTCCGAGATATGGTAACAACTATCATGTTTTGTGATTTCTGAGCTATGTTCGTCCCCTTTAGTTAATTGGTTCCTCAACTCCTGCATTCACAATGGTTCCATCCACTAATGGTGTCATCCTAAAGGCACAAGTTCTAGATTTCGGAGTTCAAAAAGCACAATTTTTTTCTTGGTTTTTTCTATTTTTCTGATTTTTTTTTTTTTTTTTTTTTTTTATACATAAAACAAACTAAAACATATAAATGCTCCCCCACACTTAAACTTTACATTGTCCTCAATGTAAAATTGAATCGTCCAAAGAAAGTCCAAGGTGGGAAATTCCGCAAATAATACGTAAAAACAAAGAAAATAAAGATAAAAACAAATGCATAAAAGTAAAAAGATAAGGATAAAGATACAAAACCGGTGGGTTGCCTCCCACTAAGCGCTTGTTTTAAATTCGACGGCCCGACGTACTTCTTGTTTGCTAAGACTCCTCCAGAGGGAGCACTTCCACAAGGTTAACTCCTTCCACGATTTCCGAAGAGAAGTTCTCATAATATGGTTTCAACCGGTGCCCATTCACTTTAAGTTCATTACCTGTAGCTAAACTACGAATTTCCACTGCACCATGAGAAAACACATTAGTCACAATAAAAGGTCCAATCCAACGTGACCTTAATTTACCCGGAAATAATTGCAAGCGAGAATTAAACAAAAGCACTTTCTGCCCTATGCAAAATTGTTTCTTAGAAATCATATTATCATGAAAAGCTTTCGTTTTTTTTCCTTATAAATCCGTGAGCTTTCAAATGCATCATTACGAATCTCCTCCAACTCTTGAAGTTGTAACTTTCTTTGCTTTCCAGCCCCATCCAACTCCATGTTGCATTGTTTAATAGCCCAAAACGCCTTATGCTCAATTTCCACGGGTAAGTGACAAGGTTTACCATACACAAGCCTAAAAGGAGACATCCCAATAGGTGTTTTATATGCGGTTCTATACGCCCACAAAGCATCATTAAGTCGCATGCTCCAATCCTTCCTTGTTGGGTTCACCGTCTTTTCAAGAATTGATTTCACCTCTCGGTTGGAAACTTCGGCTTGTCCATTAGTTTGCGGATGGTAGGGAGTTGCAATCCTATGCGACACATTGTACTTTCTTAACAAGCTTTGCAAGAACCTGTTTTTGAAGTGTGAGCCTCCATCGCTAATTATAGCCCTTGGAATTCCAAACCTAGCAAATATATTAGCTTGCACAAAATCTGAAACAACTTTAGAATCATTAGTTGGGGCGGCCTTAGCTTCCACCCATTTCGAAACATAATCCACAGCAAGCAAAATATAATAATTCCCATTAGAATTGACAAAAGGGCCCATAAAATCAATTCCCCATACATCAAAGACCTCCACAAATTGAATAATAGTTTGCGGCATTTGATTTCGAGCACCTAGATTGCCGGTTCTTTGACACCTATCACATGTGATACAAAATGCATGTGCATCCTTAAACAAAGTTGGCCAAAAGAAACCACATTCTAATACCTTGAGAGCGGTTCTCTTACTCCCGAAATGTCCTCCACAAGCATATGAGTGGCAAAAAGACAAGATAGAGTTAAATTCAATTTCGGGAACACACCTACGTATTACTTGGTCACTACAATGCTTCCATAAGTATGGATCATCCCATATGTATTGATTTGCTAACTTCTTAAGTTTGTCCCTCTCAAAGACGAGACAAGTTCTTTGGGATTTGTTTAGACACTAAGTAATTAACAATATCAGCGTACCATGGTTCTCCAAAGGCAATGGAGAATAGTTGCTCGTCCGGGAAACTCTCACGCAACGGGATAGTCTCCTTGTCCACAGCAAGTCGGCTCAAATGATCCGCAACGGTGTTCTCAATTCCTTTCTTGTCTTTGATTTCAATATCAAACTCTTGCAAGAGTAATATCCATCGTATGAGCCTCGGTTTCGCCTCTTTCTTTGTAAGCAAGTATCTAAGTCTTCGCATGATCGAAAAAACAACAACTTTTGTACCGATTAGATAAGAGCGAAACTTTTCTAAAGCAAAAACAATAGCTAATAACTCTTTTTCAGTGGTTGTGTAGTTTTGTTGAGCCTCATTTAACGTTCTAGAAGCATAATAAATAGCATGAGGAAGCTTCCCCACACGCTGCCCAAGCACCGCACCAACCGCATAGTCACTTGCATCACACATGAGCTCAAAAGGCTTACTCCAATCCGGTGGTTTAATGATAGGGGCTGAAATCAAAAGTTCTTTCAAACGATTGAATGCCGCCACACACTTCTCATCAAAGTTAAAAACCACATCTTTTTGCAATAAAGTACAAAGTGGTGATGCTATCTTGGAAAAGTCCTTGATGAATCTACGATAGAAACCTGCATGACCAAGAAAAGAACGTATCTCCCTCACCGTAGTGGGAGGGGTTAGAGCACGAATAAGGTCTATCTTAGATTTATCGACTTCCAAGCCTTTAGAAGATATTATATGGCCTAAAACTATGCCATGAGTTACCATGAAATGGCACTTCTCCCAATTTAGCACAAGATTTGTTTCAACACATCGTTCAAGGATTAGAGCCAAGTTGTTCAAGCAAAGGTCAAATGAATCACCAAAGACACTAAAGTCATCCATGAACACTTCGATTATGTTTTCAACATATTCTGAAAAGATACTTACCATACACCTTTGAAAAGTAGCCGGAGCATTGCACAAGCCAAAAGGCATCCTTCTATAAGCAAAAGTACCGAAAGGACAAGTGAAAGTGGTTTTCTCTTGGTCCTCCGGTGCTATCACAATCTGATTATAACCTGAATAGCCATCAAGAAAGCAATAGTATGAGTGTCCAGCTAAACGTTCAAGCATTTGATCAATAAAAGGTAAAGGAAAGTGATCTTTTCTAGTGGTGGCATTCAATTTTCTATAATCAATACAAACCCTCCAACCGGTTTGCACACGAGTTGGGACAAGTTCATTCTTATCATTCTCCACCACCGTCACACCCGATTTCTTTGGTACCACTTGTACCGGGCTTACCCACTTGCTATCGGAGATGGGGTAGATAACACCCACGTCCAAAAGCTTGAGTATCTCCTTTTTCACCACTTCCATCATGGGAGGATTCAAACGACGTTGCGCTTCCCTTGTAGGCTTTGAATCATCCTCCACACGAATCTTATGCATACAAACGGCAGGGCTAATACCCTTGATATCGGCGATTGTCCATCCTATGGCCGTCTTGTACTTCCTTAGCACCCGTAGAAGTTTTTGCTCCTGTAATTCATTAAGCTCGTTAGAAACAATCACGGGTAATTCCTCGTTGTCACCCAAGTACAAGTACTTTAAGTGACTTGGAAGAGGTTTCAATTCTAAACTTGGAGGTTTAACAATAGATGGCACAAGTTTCTCATTATTGCAAGGTAAAGAAGCATATGAAACATTCTTAGTTGCTGATTTTAAGGTAATGAGTTAAGAGAACCAATGGTTTCCTTCATCTCATCACTATACGCATAACCATTGTCAATAGGTGTAGTGAGAACGGTTTCCAAAGTATCACCACCATTCAACTCAAACATTTGTTGCGCCAATGTGTCCATCATATCAATGGAGAAACAAGAGTGGACATCGCTAGGATATCTCATCGTCTCGAAAATGTTGAAACGTATTATTTCTCCATCAAACTCCATAGTTAGCGTTCCCTTGTCCACATCAATTATGGTTTTCGCCGTTTTCATGAAGGGACGCCCAAGTAGCAATGGAAGAGACGAGTCCGGTGAACCTTCATCCATCTCCAACACGCAAAAGTCCGCTGGAAATACTAGTTGATTAACCTGCACAAGAACATCCTCAACAATACCCATTGGGTAGACATTAGAACGATCGGCTAATTGCAACACAATTCCAGCCTTTTTAAGAGGACCAAGATCAAGTGAATTGTACATAGACGCAGGCATGACATTAACGGAAGCACCTAAATCCAACATAGCTTTGTTAAATGTTTTGTTACCAATTGTGACGGGAATATCGAAGCTACCCGGGTCCTTGCACTTAAGTGGGAGTTTGTGTTGTAAGATTGCCGAAGCATTCTCCCCCACACTAAGCACTTCATTACCTTTGAGCCTTTGCTTATTGGTACACAAGTCCTTCAACACCTTTGCATACTTTGGAACTTGCTTGATTGCATCTATGAGTGGTATGTTCACATGGATCTTTTGAGAACGTCTAAAATCTCCTTTTCTAGTTCCGCCTTCTTAGAACTTGCAAATCGAGAGGAAAGGTAGAGGAGGAACATAAGTAGAAACCGGAGTTTTAGAGTTAGGAATAGGTACCTCGAAGTTTTGGGAGAATCCTCGGTTTTCTCCTCCAAAAACAGTTCCTTTGGTGTTTCCACCGTGCCGAATCAAGAACCGGGTTGCACAAGTTGTGTACCACTTCTCAATGTAATTGCATTAACACCCTCTTTTGGGTTGATAGGTTGAGAAGGGAGTTTCCCACCATTTTGTGCCTTCAATTGATTCAACTCCATAGCCATAAAACCAACTTGAGTTTGCAACTCCTTAACCGAACTCTCCGTTCTTTGATCGGTTGTTGTTGTTGTTGAAATTGTTGTCTCGGTTGGAATTGTTGTTGTTGAGGTTGAAATCCACTCGGGTTGTTGAAACTAGGTTGTTGAATCGCTTCTTGCTTATTGGCATAGCTAAAGTTGGGGTGATCTCTCCATCCCGGATTGTAAGTGTTGGAGTAGGGATCATACCGTCTTTGTTGATTTGGAAAGATCGCATTAGCTTGCTCGTCCTCATAAGATTGAGAGGAACTTGGTATAACCGCGGCTGCAACTTGTTGAAGCATTGCGTTCATGTTACCCATTTGTTGACGAAGCTCTTCAACCTCGCTCACTTCACTAACCCTTCTTAGAAGCACATCCGAACCACGACTCAAGAATTGTTGTGAGTTCGCTGCCATGTTTTCAATCAACTCTCTAGCTTGTGCCACCGTCTTGTTGACTAGTGCACCACCACCCGCAGCGTCGAGGAGATTCCTATCACTTGATTGGAGTCCTTCATAGAAATATTGAATGATCATAGCATCACTAAATTGGTGGTGAGGGCAGCTTGCCACCAATCTCTTATATCGTTCCCAACATTCATATAGAGATTCTCCCACATTTTGCTTCATCCCACAAATCTCCTTGCGAATTTGAGTAGCCTTTGATGCAGGAAAATATCTCTCTAAAAAGAGTTTCTTCAACCCATTCCATGTTGTAACACTCCTAGGGAGGTAAATAGAACAACCAATCCTTAGCGCTATCCATTAAAGAGAAACGGAAAACTTTCAACATTGCACCATCCGCCGCAACATCCGCCGGAAGCATGGCCGTGACAATGGTGTGGAAGTCCATAAGATGTTTGTTTGGATCTTCATTCACCATGCCATGGAACTTTGGTAATTCTCTAAGCAACCCCGGTTTAATTTCAAAAGTAGAGTCCGTTTGAATACATCCCTGTTGTATATCAAGCCTATGAGAAGCTAAGTCCTTGAGCGAACGATTTGCATCACCCATTGCTCCTTGTTCTTCCACGTGTGTTTCCTCTACGATTGGAACCTCTTTTCCTTCTTCTTGTTGTTGGAAAATCTCTTCTCCTACTTCCTCCTCGTGCTCGTCCGTTGTGTTTCGCCTTGGTTGGAGTATTGTACCTTTTCGAGTAGCTATCCCGCACCTTGGATAATTCCAATCCTTAGAAGCCGAGATTATGCACCGCACACAATTCTCATAAAACAAGTGAGAAACAAGACAAGAAACGAAAAGCAAAGATGAAAGCAGAAATTGTAAAAAGAAACTAAAAACTTAATAACTAGCCGTGTGCCTCCCCGGCAGCGGCGCCAAAATTTGATCGGTTGTCAGCCGACAAATATAATTTCACTTTCTCGATCCACTAAATATAAATATAGTATTCGATAAGAAAGAGTTCGTATCCACAGAGAGGCGTTGGTTGTTATAAACTTTCAGTTTCTAGAAAAACCCGGTGTACGTTTGTTGTATCTAAGCAAATAAGAGTAAATTAAAAGCAAAATAAATTGTAGAGAATAATCAATGGAGAGAGATATTGGTCAAGGAATTCATCTTCAATCTTAGACATGTGTTTGCATATATGAATAGAATTACTATTTAATCTCTTGTGTTATCAAAAGCCTAGAGAATCAAGAAAGCAAGATAATCTATTAATTTCTCAAGTTCATCAACACACACATTAGGGCTGCATATGTGAATTCTACCTAAAGAATAACCTAACGCCTTGCGCTAATCAAGTTCAATTCCTAGGAGCATTAAGTTTCAGAAATAGGCTAATCAATGCAATTGTCATGCGTTGCGCAAAACAATTCGGACAATGGTCAAACTCTACATATGATTACGAGAGTGTATCACTACAAACCGTAAACATATCATGCTACTTGTATTCAAGGTTATCGCTTGATGAAAAACCCTAAAATAGCTATGGACTAAGATGCAAGTTCAATTAATTGGCCACTTAACTAATCAAACACCATAACCCTATCACAATACTTCAATCATGTGATCATAGAAACCGCAGAGAATTGAACGATAAACAAGAGAGAAAACTAATGCATAAAGCAAACACAAGTTTTAGAAATCGGACTACATCCTTAACCAATAATAAAGAATTTAGCTACTCATAGCTATGGAGTTCATCATCATCAATATTCAATAATAAAACAAAGAGGAAGAAGAACACAACCAAACCCTAGAAGCGTAAAAGAAACGGCTCTCCCAAGTTCCAAGAAAAAGATATGAGATAAGATTTCCAAAAGTTGTAGAATTCCTCTTTTTATAGCCTTTTTCTCCTTCCAAAACTAGGTTTTGTCTTCAAAGTCCATTAGATGCAAGTCCACCAAGCCCACGGGAGAGAGAAACCCATGTAGAAAATATGTCCAAGAAGTCGTAAGCGGAAAATCGGGATTGTGGCCGGAAATCGGCGGAGAGTCGCCGGAAATCGGCTCCGGTGACTGGCAAAGTCCGCCCGGCCACCGGTCAACGGGTCAGATCGGTCGGGTCAAACCGGGTTGGATCGGGTCAGCGGGTCGGACCGAGTCAGTGTCAGGGTGATTCAGGCACTGACTCAGATGTGAGTCAGCTGTTCTGGCTGACTTAACTTGGACAGGCCAGTACATAGGCCAGTTCTGTGTATGGCAATCATTGTGCTTCACCACTTTGGCCAGCCATTCCATAGCTCATCCAGCTCAACAATTCTAAGTATCAGCTCCAGCTGCCGCAACTTTGCAATCTCCCAGTGACTTCTATTCCTCCACCAAGCCAGAGGCTCCTAGCACAGCGACTCCTAGCACCGGGACCCTAGCCTCAAACCAACTCCGCACGAGAACCATTGTAGCCCCGTAATGCATTCCCAGTGCTGCTCGCCTATCGACCCGCAATTTCCATTTTCCACTTCTAGCCCGCAATCTCACAACTCCCGTGTTGTTCTTATAGCATCAGTCTCTTCCCATTCCTCCAGCATAGCCACAGCCAATTCCAGAACTACTAACAACACTTCACTTCCTTTGCCTTAGCTCAATACCTCACCAGAATTACCCTGCTACACTTTCCCAGAGATCACACTCCACCTGCAGTAGCACACTCCACCTGCAACATCATACTTCCCAGGCCAGCACATCCATAGCTCATTACATCAACCCCATTTGCAATGGCTTGGCTCTGGCATTGCGGCTGATGTGAACTTTGTAGAGGTCAGTATCAACTCAATTCCCCGCAACCACTTTGCTTTGACCATCCCGTACCGCATTTCAAACATCACATAACCGCATCTCTTTGCACTCCCGGCAACAACCGACTCGCAAATCACAACTCATATAATCTATTCAATCAAAACCCGCAAATCTCGGGCCATTCCAAGTGCAACCTGCATTTCAGTTCAAGCTAGTCCATCTTGCAATTCAGGCCATCCCTCAAGCTTCTATGTACCAACAGCAACACCACCTTGCTGTCTTGCCTGCAACAATTTGCTCCATCCACTTGTGCACAGACTTTGCAATGCCATCCAATGCAACTCAGGCCACTCCCATTTCCTGCATCACTTTAGTTCACAATCATAGCACTTCACTGCCATTTCTCACAAGATACAAGCCAAACCCGCAACTTCTTGCATCACCCGAAATGCCCTCATCATTGCCTCAATTCAAAGATCTGCAACATAACAGCCCCTAATCCATTTGCATTCATTAGAAATCAAAGCACTTCTGTTTAGGTTCAACACATCGCAAATCAAGCATTCCCGGTGCATCCCGGCTAAGTTACAAACCCAATCTGTAACATCACAAGCCTTCAGCTCCAACTTCACCTGCAATTGCTCCTGAGCCAAAACCATTTCCCATAACCTCACTGCAACACCAAAATCATTGTATTCCACAATGAAACCCATATTCATCAACCACTGCTCCAAGAACAACCCATTCCTTCCAATTTCACAGGCATCACCACCACAAGCACCACAGCCAACACCATCAGAAGTACCTTGAATCAAAATCCTCTGGATTAACCTTAAGAGCTCAAAACCACCTCCATCTTCACTGTAACATCAGCTCCAGCCACAATCTCCAAACTCATTCCATTTCTTGTCCACCATTCAAAACCCATCAAGCTCAATCACCATTCACAGACCCTAATCGATTCGAACCCTGAAACAAAATAGAAATCTGAGCTGAACCCATTCTCCATTAAATCATCTTCTCTGCCTCAGCTTCACATAACCCAGAACCAAAACATCCAAGAACACCCCAAACCACCATCAATTGCTTCTTCTCGATTCCTTTGGTCCGATTGAATCAAAAGTGAAACCCTATTTCCTCTAGGTATCTCAATCTCTGCCATGGAAGTAGCAACTGACTTCTTCTCTTTCTCCTTCATTTCCAAATTTGAACTCCTTTCTCCGGTTTAGTAGCAAAGAGCCTTTGTGAGTTGGTTTCCGGCAACATCAACTTCTTCTCCCACTCTGTAATTCCTCGATCCGAATTTCTTCCAAAGTGACCACTTTGTGGAATTCCATTCTCCCTTGCCTTGAAACGCCTCTTCTTTCTCACCTTTCTCAATTTTAGATCCAAATGATTGAGATAGACCAAATAGTCCTAGGTAATGAGTGAAAACTATATAGGCACCCTGTATATGATAGTGGCCACCACAGAGACAGCCTTAACATTTTTCTTTGAGCTTCAGCTGGTTGCCCCTTATCCTTGGGTCAGCTCCATATATCACTTGCCTGTGAGATGACAATTTTGCCCTTTTGCTCAAATTGGGTAACTTCTCCTTCTTTTCCTTCGTGTGACTCCATTGCACCTATAAAACTCAAAAGCACGCGTAAAGTACATAATTCGCACGAAAAATAGCAAAGAAAGCATAAACTCTAGATAGTAAATACGGTGTATTCTACACCTATCAGATTGATCGAACCAAGTGGTCTCTCCAACTTCCTTTATGGAGCCACGGCCTCAACCACACTTCCACTAAGTGTAGTTGCAACACCTTAGTCTATGGTGTATATCCCTTATTGAGGATTTGTAACCTTGCGGGTAGGTTTGCGGTGGTATGTGTGATCTCATCACTTTAGCGACATCAATGTACATTCTGAAAATCGATTATTTTTTCACTTCACATTTACATTTGTGGAGTACAAGAATCAATATGAGACACAGTGGGAACACACCACGACAATTCTTGTCGGTCCCTTAGAAAATACTTTTTCTTATCTCCCCACAATGATTTGGAAGACTGTCTCATTAAAGTGATAACCCGCAAATCTAGCGGTAAGAGATCTCCTTCCAAAGGTTTTAAAATGTGGATAATTGTTGAGAGTAAATATCCAACAAAATTACTTAATCATTTTCGTGACCCATCATAGTACGATGTGGACTCGTAATGGCACATATATAGTGCAACCAAAAATGCGTAAGAACACAAATGTCAGGCTTATAACCAGTTACCAACTGGTACGCAAAAATGGATGACTAATTGTGGGTTCTAAAACGAATAAGTGAATATGCGTATAATATTGCATATCCCCCAAGCATTTGTAGGAAGGTTGTTACGCATAACATATCCTTAGACACCATATATAACCTATGGTGGTAGTCTCTGCGAGACCATGGGGTATAGGATGCTCTACAATGATCCTATTAAACATACAATATCCATCAAGTCCTTTTGATGTAAAATATGCAGCAATAACAAGGTTGGTGAGACCTTAAATTGTATAATATGTGCTAGAATTGTTTCAAAAACGCATAATTTCTTGTGAACAATAATTAATTCAACACTTCGAATTATCCATCAGATCCATAAATCACTTGAATGGACCACATTCTGTATGGATATGTCCACAAATATAACCTTGTTTCTTTTGAAAAAAATGGGTTGTTTACCATTTGCATCTTAGGATGGTCTCAATCCTTTTTACTAAAGAAGACCTTGTGAAATAAGTTACATGCTTTATTACTTTAAAAGCATAATGGGAGGTGGTGTTTTTGGTACTTTAGAAAAAGTTGATTATGAGAGATCTTTGTCACTTTGCATTCTTACACATTTTCTTGTTAACTCAAATAAAAGGATGTCCATTTGAGTTCTTTCAAAACAAAACATCATATCACAACCAAAGTGTCTTCATGGTTATGTCAAAACCTCGAGTGAGTCAATTCCCAACATTATATTGTCAATTATCCAAGTATTAGTGATTTAGAGTTCACTAGACTAATTGACTCATTATTTTCTCTAAAATGTGATTCCTTTCACATTCATTGGAGGTAATTTGTAGATGCATTTCCATTCTCACAATGAATTTTGTACAATAACCGCTCGCACAGATTTCGTAAGATATTGAGCATTTCTTCGCTCGGATATTACCTATAATGATCCAATCATAGCATGATATTATATAAGGAAACTATTCAACAATCAGTTTAATATATTTCCTTAATAGTTTTGTGTAATAAGTGGTGTGGCCTTATTACGTAACAAAAAGAAAATCTATCTCATTTACTTTAGAGTGTTACAATTCACGAGGATGATATACTTTTCATCATAATGTATGAATGATCCTTTTAACTCAAGTACTTATGAGTATATCTCAAGTGCTTTAGAGTATATCGGTCTCATGGAAATGATATACTTTTCGTCTTGCCGATAACGTGTTGTAGGAGAAATATAGAGAAGAAAGAGATCTTATTCATTAGATATCAATGTAGTATTACATAGGAATAAGCCTCTATTTATAGGCTAGAGTATCAACCCTGGTTACATATATCATTTCCATGGACCAAAGGCACACATGGACCAAAGGCCCTACAACAATATATAAATAAAATATGTATATACGTGTCCGTGTCCTAGTTTTTTGAGAATTTTGTAGTGTCCGGTCGTGTCATGTCCGCGTCTATGCGTCCGCGTCTGTGCAATTCAGATTGACATGAAAACATTATGCAACTCAATTTTGTTTCAAAATGGGTATTTTCCTAAAACCAATTTTTTTTTACTTCGGAAAAATTTGTAAGGTGGGAATTGATGTCTCACACTCTCACTCAACATGTCGTCCTTTGCCTTATCCGTGCAAGGCGTGATCATAAAGCCATGTGGCGACGTCGACCTCAACCTTCTTCTTCTATTTTTTTCCCCTCTTAACGTAAGAACTATTTATGACGTCGATCAATTAACACTCACCAACCAATCTGCATCGTATCATTTAAAAAGAAAGGTCGTCCGTGCATGGCATCGAGGACAGATCTTTGGTGACCCTTTCAGTAATCTAGTAATGTCAAAATTTGAGCATGGAAAATATGCACGCGTAAAAGTCCCCATGGAAAATATGCACAGCATAAAAAAAATTATTCGTACCGATGTATATATGTGGTCTACATGAAATAGAGTGGGGTTTGTTTGTCCTATACTCCTATACACTTTCAAAACGTTCACAGAGAGATGCACATGGGTTTTGGCATGTATAAATAGACGATGAACTATCAAAGGCATGAATCGGAGACGCAAATGGAGATGGAAAGATCATCTGTTGAATCACATCCAATGAAAGGCGGAACTGGGCAGCACAGTTATGTCCAGAATTCATCTTTTCAGGTACATATATGCTCTTCTTCCCTTTTCCTAGTCCACATGATATATATCCATTACTGACAGTTTTTTCCATCCCTAACTTAACCGAATTGTCTGAGTCCGGATAGATATTTTTAGATATACAACCGGATATATCTGACTAAGTAACTCCAAGTCAGACGCATGTATGAACTGAGTACAATCTCGAGTCACACATCATAAATGAAAAAACTATGATCTGGCTCGGACCGAGTCAGATGCCGATCCCGAGTCAAAACCAAACAAACAAATTGGAAATAACAGTCGGAACATGCGGGTAGTTGGTAGAATCTCCGTTGGCGTTATTGCGCTTAAACCAGTTGGAACATGCGGGTACTTCATTGCAGTAGATCATTTTCAGTTTTTAACTTTTTCTTGTTATTGGCAGAGACGTGGCATTGATCTTTCACGAGGGATAATAAAAGAAGCAATTGCTAAAGAATTCAATGACGAAAACCAACTAATGAACAACCCAAACACCACTTTTCGCATTGTTGACTTGGGTTGTTCGGTGGGATCCAATAGTCTCATTTCTGTTAATGCCATAATCGAAGCCATGGATCTTAAATTTGAATCGTATTTTCAAGGGTTACAACTTAAGCAAACTGCAACACCTGAGTTTCAAGTATATTTTAATGACATTGCATCAAACGATTTTAACACTCTATTTCGGTTGATTCCTTTAGAAAAGCGTTACTTTGCAGCAGGCGTACCCGGTTCGTTCTATGGTCGTTTGTTTCCTCGAGCTTCGCTTCATTTTGTTATTTCATCTACTGCACTTCATTGGCTCTCCAGAGTTCCAAAAGAGATTGGTGATATCAATTCCTCGGCATGGAATAAAGGCAGGATACATTATAGTAATGCATCAAAAGAGGTCTTGCAAGCTTATTCAGCTCAATATGTAATGGACATGGAAGCTTTTCTTCTTGCTCGCGGACACGAGATTGTCTGTGGTGGATTGATGTTTATTTTGGTTCCAGCCATCGCTGACGAAACATTAATTTCTCAAACAAGTCCTGGTTTACTTTTGGATGTTTTGGGATCTTGTCTTATGGAATTGGCAAAAACGGTAACCTTCTTTAGATGCTACAAGTGTGCGCATAGTCTAAGGCTTATTATAACTTGACATCGGATGGAAATTAACATCAATTAGTTTGCTGCTTGCGTGCATGCAGGATATCGTGGATGAAGCTAAAGTGGATTCCTTCAACATGCCATCGTACTTAACATCACCAAAACAAGTGAAAGAATTAGTAGAGAGAAATGGGTGTTTCACTATAGAAAGATTGGAGATATTGGAAACACTGTTTCCACCAGCAAGTGGTGCACAAATACTTACTAACCATATGAGAGCTGCAAGTGAAGAAATCTTCAAGCAACACTTTGGGTTTAGTGATGATGATTTAGACAAATTGTTTGATCTTTATTCCGAAAGGCTTGTTGATCCTCTCACAATCTTTACTAAATCAGAAGACAAGTCTTTTCAAATGTTTCTTGTTCTCAAACGCAATAGCGTTACCATTTGTTAGACATATAACAGACGTGACTGTCTATGGTTTCCTAATAAGTTATATCCCATATTTATAGGAAATATTTTGTAATTAAACTTTATATCTTTTGTATCTCTTATATATTCCTTGTATCAAAAGGAATATTTATTGTAATATTTGATATAAATACATAAGTATTCTTTTGTGTTTCTCATCCATTGAGAACACCCTAATATCTAGTCTCAACTTGGTATCACCTTGGTTTTCCTCAAAGGGCCTGTTTTTCTGTCTCTTTTTGAATCCATTTTTTTTTAGGTCATCATGACTCCAGAACCATCTAAAACTCCTCAACCCACCATCTCTGATGAGGATTCTTCTTCTTGGACCGACATCCCTTTTGCTAGACTCCATGGAGCTATTTCTGAAAAGCTCAATGGTAACAATTTTCTTCTTTGGAAAGCTCAGTTCTTACCCTATTTGCAAGGTTATGGTCTTGAAGGTTTTGTTGATGGCTCCATCAGGTGTCCACCGGCTCAAGCTGAAAAATCTTCTTCGAACCCTAAATTTCTCTCTTGGACTCGAACCGACAAGCTTCTACTTGGATGGATTTTATCATCGTTGACATCTGCTATTTTAGCTAAAGTGAAGTCGTGCCAGACTTCTTCTCAGGTTTGGACTAAACTTGAGGAATTTTTGCCTCTAAAACTGATGCTACACTTATTCACTTAAAGTCTTCTCTTCAAACCATTACCAAAGGAAACTTATCTATGGCTGACTACATACAATCGGTTCGTAACATTGTTGATTCTCTTGCGGCTAGCAGTCATGAAATTTCTAGTACTGAATTTTGTCATTATGTTCTCAAAGGCCTTGATTCATCCTATGAGAGTATTGTTAGTTCTCTAATTACAACTATGAGTTTGATTACCACTGATCAGTTTGAATCCATACTTTTGTCTTATGATCTTTGTGTTAATGCTCAAAACAAATTGCTTCCTAATCCACATGAAGCAAATATTGTGCGCACTAATTGTCCCAGTGATGCACCTCTTACAAAGAATGGCACCCCAGCTACCATCTGCCAGATTTGCATACAACCCTATCATGATGCAAGAAATTGTTGGAAGCGTTACGATGAGAACTATTATCCCCCGCATCGTACACAACCAAAGAATGGTCCTAAAAGAGGTGGTAAAAGTCACTCTTCATCGTCTGGACCTCGTGCTGCATATACTGCGACCCACAATCATATCAATGTCTATGATTGGCTTCCTGACAGTGGTGCAACAAATCACATGACAAATAATCTGGGTAATCTTCAAACTCATTACAAATATACAGGTCCTGATCAAGGTTAAAACTTCTAGTGGTGCTAATCTTTCTATCTCTCATACCGGTAATGCTGTATTACAAACTCTCACTCGTAAGTTTGTACTTTCTAATGTGCTTCATGTTCCACATTTGTCTCACAATCTTCTCTCAGTATCTCAATTTTGTCATGACAATGATGTGGTTTTTGAATTTTGTGATGATTTTTGCCTTGTGATTGATCGACTTACGGGGGAGGTAGCACTTCGGGGACAACTCCGTGATGGTTTATACACTCTTCAGCATGTCACTCCAAAAGCTCTTGTCGGTGAACGTGCTTCTATTCAAACCTGGCATCAACGTTTAGGTCATCCAATGCTTCGTACTGGTTCAATCGATTGTTCGTCGACATTGTCTCCCAGTTTCTAAATCTACTTTTTCGTTTTGTTCCTCATGTTTAAAGAATAAGAGTCATAAATTGCCTTTTCAGTCTAGTACTATGGTATATGATCATCCTTTAGATTTGATTGTGTTAGACGTTTGGGGACCTGCTTCTCTTTTATCTAATGAAGGTTATCGTTATTATATCCTGTTTGTTGATGCTTTTAGTCGATTCACATGGATTTTTCCTATGCATGCTACATCTGATGCGTTGCAAATTTTTATTACATTCTCTAAACATGTTGAAAATCTTTTTAACACCAAAATCAAGGTGTTTCAGTCGGATAATGGTGGTGAATATCGAAAGTTCACTAAAATTTTGCAATCTAATGGCACTCTTCATCGTTTCTCTTTCTCCCATACTTGCGCACAAAATGGCTTAGTAGAACGTAGACATCATCATGTTGTTGAAAGTGGTCTTACTTTAATGTCTTTAGCATCCGTTCCCTTATCTTTTTAGTACGATGCTTTCTTTACAGCCACATTTCTTATTAATAGATTGTCTTCGTCTCCAACTGGTTCAAAGTATCCTTATGAGTTGTTGTTTAAATGTGTGCATGATTATTTATTATTACGAACATTTGGTTGTCTTTGTTTTCCCCATCTTCGACCCTATGGTCGCACAAAATTGGATTCTCGCTCCTCTCCGTGTGTTTTTCTTGGTTATAGTGATCATCACAAAGGTTATAAATGCCTTCACTTACCCACTGGTCGAGTTTATTGGTCCCGTGATGTTGTCTTCGTGGAAGAAAAATTCCCGTTTTCTGTTGTTCCTGATACGCTACCCTCCTCTCCGTCGTCCTTACAGGTATTTTCTTCACCATCTTCTTCCGGTATCTTCCCTACGGTTTTGTCTCATTTGGATTCTACTGTTACTACTGATTCCCATCAACTTGAGTGGTTACAATTGAGAAATACAGATGTGGTACCTCCCAATGTACATGGTACTTTTAGTGATGCTGGATTACCAGGCGTAGACCCACCTGCTTCTGCTACTATGACTCCGCCAGGCACGTCAACCACTGCTCCAACAGATCACACCGGCAGCTGCAATCGGTTAGTCATAACACCGGCATCTTCTGACAGCAGAAATCATCAGACAAGTCCACCACTTCCAAATACTGCCAATGCTCATATCCAGCAGACAATCGGTCTGACAGCACCTGACCTACTTAATGCTACAGCAGGTCCAATTATCCAACAGACGCCACCTTCCTCTGACGTTCCTCTGACAGCACTACCGTCACATGAACTGTTGTCTACAGCTTCACTTGAGTCTCCTAACACCTTGCAATCTTATGATTGTTCGACTATAGAACAGGTTGACTACAACAGTCAACATTCTATCTCTCTGCCAGCACCTGATGACGACTCTCTGCCAGCATCTGATCACGTCCTCTCCAGGGAACCACCCGTACATTCAGCTACACAACGAACAGTTACCAATGATCACCCAATGGTAACACGAGGAAAGGATGGTATTTTTAAACCGAAAGTTCTTGCTGCTTCGAAACATGCTAAAATTACTGATGATTTGTTTGAGCCTTCGTGTTATTCTCAGGCTAAGAATGATCCAAAATGGCGTCCTCCTATGGATTTGGAAATTAATGCGCTTTTAAAAAATGGTACTTGGTCTAAAGTTACACCTCCTCCTAACCAAAATATTATTGGTTATAAATGGGTCTACCGTGTTAAGAGACGAGCTGATGGTACCGTTGAGCGTCGCAAAGCTCGTCTAGTTGCTAAGGGATTCAATCAACAAGAAGGTATTGATTATGGTGAGACTTTTAGTCCGGTTATTAAGCCATGTACTATTCTTATTATATTGACGCTAGCCTTATCTTATCGATGGCCTATTCGTCAACTTGATGTTCAAAATGCTTTTCTCAATGGCATTCTCGCCGAGGAGGTCTACATGAAGCAACTCCTTGGTTATATAGATCCCCAGTTTCCTGACTATGTTTGTAAATTCAATCGGTCTATTTATGGTATTAAACAGGCTCCTCGTGCTTGGTATACTCGTCTGAGCTCCTTTCTTCAGAAACTTGGATTTGTTATCTCTATTTCGGATACTTCTTTATTCATTCGACGATCAGCTGAGGATATTACATTTCTTTTGGTTTATGTGGATGACATAATTTTAACGGGATATTCTATGGCATGTATACAATCACTTATGAGTACACTTCACAGCGAGTTTGCTCTCAAGGATCTTGGCCCTCTTTCCTATTTTATTGGCATAGAGGTCACGCAAGCTTCTGGTGGGTTGTTTCTCTCACAACGTCGTTATATCGAAGATCTTCTTGTTCATGCTAACATGCAAGGAGCGAAACCAGTCACCACTTCTTTTAGTACCTCCACAGATATCCACCCGGTTGATATTCCTTTACTTTCGGATGTCACTTTGTACAGGAGTTTAGTTGGTGGTCTTCAGTATCTCTCTATGACAAGACTGGACATTGCCTTTGCTGTTAATAAGGTATGTCAATTTATGCATAAATCTACAGAAGCTCATTTGGTTCTTGTTAAGTGTATACTTCGCTATTTGCACCATACTTCTACCTTTGGTATTTTTCTTCGTCCGGAACACAATTTGCAGCTTAATTTTTCGGCTTATAACGATGCTGATTGGGCGGGTGACCATCTTGATCGTCGTTCCACCGGTGGATATTGCGTTTATCTTGGTTCTAACCTTATTTCTTAGAGTTCACGTAAGCAACGTACAGTCTCCAGGTCCAGTACTGAATCCGAGTATCGTGGTTTGGCTATTGCGACTGCTGAATTAATGTGGATTGAATCTCTTCTTCGGGAACTTAAGTCTTCTATTTGATTTCCTCCTACTCCTTGGTGTGATACTTGGGAACTACTTATCTCACAATGAACCCAGTATTTCATGGACGCACGAAACACATAGAAATTGAATATCATTTTGTTTGTGAGAGAGTTCACAATGGAAATCTTATTGTTCATTTTGTTTCGTCTAAGGATCAAATTGCAGATATCTTTACGAAGTCTACTCCAAAGGATCATTTTTGTTGACTACGCTCTAAGCTCAATGTCATAGACAGCCCGCTTAGATCGAGGGGGAGTGTTAGACATATAACAGACGTGACTAATTAGTCACGTATGTCTATGGTTTCCTAATAAGTTATATCCTGTATTTATAGGAAATATTTTGTAATTAAACTTTATATCTTTTGTATCTCTTATATTCCTTGTATCAAAAGGAATATCTATTGTAATGTTTGATATAAATACATAAGTATTCTTTTGTGTTTCTCATCCATTGAGAACACCCTAATATCTAGTCTCAACTCCATTGCACAGTAATGCAAATATTATGGTTGTGTTCATCCTTTAGCAGAGGAATCCCTTCATTTGCTTCTTGTTCTCAAACGCAAAGTACAAACATTAAGGTTGTATTTATCCTGTTGTTGATAGTTTAATTTCAACCGTTTCGGTTCTAGCAACACTGAAAAATCGAACCACTCCTAGACAATACATAAACTCTAATTTCGAAAGAAAAATACCCGAACTTAGTAAGCTACTACTATATATATTTGCAGCACATTTGCAAGTTTCCACTGCCAATATGCATTGAAGCTCTTGAACTGCAAGTTTCCACTGCCAATATGCATTGAAGCTCTTGAACTGCAAATTTGTGAAAAAGCCTAAGGGTTGTGAATCTGACTCGGCCCAAGTATCAGATCATTTGTTTTTAATTACATTTTCCTGATGTTTGATTTGCCTCATACATCTCGACTCTAAACTATCTCAGTCAGTTCTGACTGCATTCAAAAGTTCTTTTTCTTCTAATTTTTGAATCAGATATAATAAGTCGTACTCAGAAATAATGAGAAGTATACAGATAAGTCAGAGTTGAGTCAGAAAAAACAAACAATTCACGACCAGAGTTAAAAAATGAAGGCTATTATTGGGGCGTCACACTCCATTAGAGGGGCTTCACTTGGATATTTGGTGACCAAAAATCTGGTTAAGGGATATTTTGATTCCATAGCAATTTGCAAAATTACCCTTCAATTAAAACTACTAAAAATAGATGAGGAAGAAGCAAACTGATCCTAGTGATGGTAATCAACAACTCAATCAACCTCAACTTCATCCTCAACTCATTCCACCGATTCAATCAATTGAAGAATCATGTTTTCAAACTCCTCAACAACAACCCATGGTGTATGTAAGGTAATAATCAAACAAACCCATCTTTTTGTACCCGTTTTTGTGCTTAAATCGAATGAAATCGAAGTAAAATTAGGATTTTATTTACTTTCTGCTAGTGTTACGCCTGGGTACGGTATTAGATTTTTCAATTGTAATTTAGTTTTTGAAGAACTTACGCCTAGGTTTAGTTCAATTCAAGCGTAAACTTTGATTTGCATGTCGTTTACGTCTAAGTTTAGTTGATTTCCAGGTGTAATTCCAATTTACGCCTAGGTTTAGTTGATTTCCAGGCGTAATTCCAATTTTACGCCTAGGTTTAGTTGATTTCCAGGCGTAATTCCAATTTTACGCCTAGGTTTAGTTAGTTGTTTTCCAGGCGTAATTCCAATATTACGCCTAGGTTTAGTTAGTTGTTTTCCAGGCGTAATTCCAATTTTACGCCTAGGTTTAGTTAGTTGTTTTCCAGGCGTAATTCCAAATTTTACGCCTAGGTTCAGTTGATTGCCAGGCGTAATTCCAATTTTACGCCCAGGTTTAGTTGATTTTCCAGGCGTAATTTAGGACGTAACTAGGTTTAATTAATTAAACTAAAGCCAAAAAAGGGTTGTTTAGTCATTACAAAATTATTTGAGATAAGGGATTTTTGAAATTACTTACGGGTGACCCGTTTTTGTCCTATTAGGTGACGCCCCTCTAATTAGAGGTGTAAATTGGTCATGCCAAAGACGAGCACTGACCCATCCCAAAGACGTGACTTAGCCAAGACGGCAGACAACACGTTAGTTAAATGGGACGTCTTTGGGTTTGACTAATTGGCATGAGAGACAAAGACAACACGCGGCAAGACGGATAAGCACGTGGCCGGCCATTGACCCAAACACGTTAAGAGAGCACGTCATAACATGTACAAATACACCATATAACAAGGCATAATACATCACATTTTTTGTATATTTCACAAAAGAGTCATCATTCTAGCTAGTTTTTAACATGTTATGTTGGCTTATTTATAACAACACATATAATACCTTAATATTTGGAAAATATATTTCAATATCGTTGTTATAATGTCGTCACCTATATTTAACTAGAACATTAATTTACATGACAATAATCCAATTTTATATTTGATGGGCTACTTCTTTTTATTGAATAAACTTGTTAATTTTACTTGAAATAATTTCAAATGATATGTTGTCTAATTAAATTCTTGTGATAATGTCTGACTTAATGTATACATTAAGTGATTTCAAATTGTTTATAGCACGTGTACCAGAGACAAGACAAAGACAAGACGTTTATTCGTGTGTTGTTCGTGGGCAATCTTTGTGCCTAGCTTTTTGACTAGTAAAGCACAAAGACGCAAGACAACACATTTAAATCGTTGGCACAGCACAGCACGGCACATGGCACGTGAAGCACGCGACTTCGTGTGCCGGGCTGTGCCGGGCCGGCACGTTTTACACCTCTACCTCTAATGGAATGTGACGCCCCAATAATAGCCTTCTAAAAAATACAGCCATCAGTGTACCTATATAACAATAGCCCCCAGCTAAAAAAATGCGGCGCCCTTAACACAATTTCCCCCTTTGTTTCCCCTTCTTTCTCTTTGGTTCTTTCTAGTAGTTCAGTTTTAGGTTTTCATTCTTCCTCTCTGCAGTCGGTAGTAGAGAAAGTTTCTCTGCAAGTTCCGGAAAGTGTCTCTTCGGAAATTAGAACTAAAATTCGAAGCCATGACTGGTATGAATCAAACCCTAATTTCGACTTCAAATTTGATTTCAAGCCCAAATTTCTTTTTGAATTCGTAAATTTGTTCTGAGTTTGTGGAGTTTGGATTGTTTGATTTTACAGACTATGCTCAAGAACAAGAGATGGAAATTGAAGCTTTACAAGCTATCCTTATGGATGAATTTGAAGGTTTGTTTCTGAATCTCAGTAATATCTGATTTATCTTTTCCTCCTGGTTGCTTTTACGACCTTAATCGAACGCCAGAGAGATTTGTTTACAGAATTCAATATTTTTGTTTTCAGAAATTGATGCTAGTGACAGTGGATTAAACACATCCAATCGTTGCTTCCAGATTACAATCTCTCCACAAGTAAGATTTTTCTTACTTTCTTATTTAACTTTTATGTTGGGCATATAGAAGTGAACCCTGAATCTGCTTACATGTTTGGGTTTTCTGGTGATCAGGAAGAAGACGATGAGGAGACATCTAAAGGTATGACAGTATTGCTGATAAAAAGTTTGGAAAACAGAAACACCCATTAAACATTTCAATTTAGTGATGTCGTATTTTGGTTATTAATTCTTGCATTGCACACAGTGCTTGTTACTTCATCGGATTAGTTAATAGTTTGATGTTGTTTTATACTGCAGTTCTACTGGCTTTAGTTTTTGCTCACACCGAAAAGTACCCAGATGAACCACCACTTCTGCACGTGAAAAGGTTGGTAAACATACATATCGTTTTGATTCTCTATCTACTTATAAAGACCTGCTCCTGTAGTACATTGTCTCCTGCTAGTGTTTCATAGTCGAAAATTCTACTGTTTCGGATTATGGCCAATTGAAAAACCATTGACTATTTTTATATGGGCCATCTATATGTGGTCGAGTTACTTTTAGGACCTCGGGTATGTCGTTGTGTTCTGATAAGATGAAGGGAAAGTGGATAACCCTGAATCTCCTACTATTTGGCGAATGATAAGGCTGGTAAACATACATATCGTTATGATTCTCTACATAAAGATCTGTCCTGTAGTATATTGTCTTCGCTTAGTCTTTCATAGTCGAACACTCTACTGTTGCTGATGATGGTCAATTGAAATACCATTGACTATTTTATATGGGCTATGTATATTTGGTCGAGATACCTTTAGGACCTCGAGTATGTCTTTGTGGTTTTTGGCGAATGATGTTATTGGTTACTTCGTTTTGATTACATTCATGCATCTTCTGTTGGTGGCTACCTTTTTGATGGGCCAAATCCAAATTGACCTGATCCTCACAAAATTATTCACCTCTCACTGAGTATATTCATTCTCACTCACCTACTAGCAAACTATGAGAGATTATTTTCATGCAAGTTATTGTGGATTCCATATTTTTTTCAGTTCTGCAAGTGTTATCTGACCATCTGGTAGTCAATCGTCAAATGTATATCTGTACCCAAGTTGCTCAACTTGTAAAGTAAATTATCCGATCTACCCATAACCCATGTACAAAACACTAAATATTGTCAAGTACTTCTCAGTCGGAAGAATCCCCGTCTTAGCTATCCTTGTTGTATTTACTTTTTTGGCTTCTTATAATGCCCCCCACCTAGATTGGTTCAAGCAATTAAGCTATTCCGGGTTTATCTTGTGCAGTTTAAAAGGAATATCGTTAGAGCATCTCCAGGCGTTAAAACAAAAGCTTGAGGAGGAGGTAAATCTCTTAGGCAGTAACTAATTTTTATATTATACTCCCTCCGTCCCACCATTAGATGACCTACTTGGTCTAATATCTTGTCCCATCATTAGTTGACCTATTTCACTAATCAAGAGGATATCTCTAAAACTACCCTTTTGATTAATTATGGGTATTATAAGAAATATGTATAATTTGATATTCATGTTTATACTCGTTACGTAGGTGTTTTAAAATAATTTTCAACGGTACAAAATTTACGAAAATCTATGGTATAGTTTGAGAGATAAATGATTTCTAAAATTTACAAATTATTATCCATAAGGGTATAGTTGTAAAAAATACTTAAAAACACTCATTTCATTCATTGCCTTAAGAATTGTGCAAACTTCAACTAGGTCATCTAATAGTGGGACGGAGGGAGTATCTATGTATTCTCAGAAACAAATGTTCTCAATGGTCTTAATTGTTTTTGATCGAACTTCTAACCTGATTAACCTGAGGCCTAGAACCAGTTTTCATTGAAAAAAAGTAATGTAGTTTCTCAATTTGAAAATAGCTCGATCCTGATGATTTTCTTCTGCTCTTTCTCTTTTCTTTTATATTTGCTGAAGCTGATTCTGTTTATTTATAATGCCGTATTGGTGTGTGACTAAATCGATTTGTTCATGCTTATATGTCCTGTAACCCATAAGTATGCAAGTAAGTAATTTCTAATTAGATGTAAGGACACTTATACTTACATTGTTCTCCTATAGTTTGTGGATGTAACTAATTAAGGAAAATGTTTCATGTCCATCTTGGTTTTTCATAAATGATCCAACTATTTAAAATACTCCAAAGGAAATAATCAAATAAAAATATTTGCATCATCAGTTTTTTGCTGTGTTCATCTTCTATCAAAAACAACTGCAGTTAAAAATGTTTGACCCACTTTTGTGTTATTTAGGCATCCGAAAATCTTGGCATGGCTATGATCTACACACTCATATCATCGGCAAAAGAGTGGCTGGATGAAACATTCCGTCAAGTTGTGGTTGAGGAAGTAGTGGAGGCAACTAAAGATGATGTACACTAATTTTTCTTGCTTATTTTGTTACTTCTATGATACATTTTATACAGTGAAGGTGTTCCGGTTATTATCTATTTTTGTATAACAGTTTTATGTCTAGGTAAATATGATGAGGGGTAATGTGTTTTTGTGGGGGTCTGGTACGACAATACCATGGGTTGGTTATGGGCATTTTGACAATTTACTTTTTTCTTTCTTTGACAAATTTTTTTTAGGTAATTATACCACATGGAGATGCAGTGACAGTCCAGACATTTGTTGCTTGGAGAGAACGTTTTGAAGCAGAACTGGCGCTAGAGCGAGCCAAGTAAGATGCCTTACTTGTTCAAACCAAGCATGCCAAACTCATTCAATTTTATTTCTAAATTCCGGGCTGCTCAATTTTTTTGATGATGGCACACGAGTTTTTGGTATCTCGATTACAAATCTTAATATTCTTCATGAACAATTGTTATCTACTTTCAGGCTAATGCCTGAATCTGCGCTCACGACAACCAAGGAGAAGAAGCTTACTGGGCGAGAGTGGTTTGAAAGAGTAATAGTCCTCTCCCAACTTTTCTTTATTACAGTGGTTGAATTCTTCTGAAGCTTTCTTGAACTAATTTGAAAGGTTCAACTAAATTGAAGGTATTAATCTTTCATCTCGTCTCTTGTAGAAAGGTGCCTCACAAATTGCTGATGAGTCTGAAGACGAGGATGATGAAGATATCGACTTTGACGATGAGGACTTCGAAGGTGAATCTTTCGTTTTGCTTTAAGTATTTATTAATTTGCATCAGACTTTCATAATTCAAGTCTGATCTTTTTTAATTTTTTTCATTGTTGGCAGACGATGAAGAAGATATGCTTAAGCATTATCTGGACGAGTCAGATGTTTCGTCTCATTCTCAAAGGAGATCTGAGTAAACTGAGAGAGACTGAGACGAGGACTTGCTCTAAATTTTTTTGGTATTTCTATTTTGTTCCTCTTTTACTAGGGTTTTTCATATTTACCATCCCTGTTTTATCTAAATTCCATCCAATCTGCAAGTGCTTAAAAAACTAGTATCAGCACACTAGTATAAGCAAATTTATTATCTTTTTTCGTATGTCTCTTTTTAACCCTCATCTCAAGCTTTTGTTTACCTCTCCAACCATCACTAAATCTCATAGCCCCCTCTATATAGAGGTCATAAAAGTCCTGAAACTAAAACTCTTATTTTGGCCTTACTATAATGGTAACTCAACACAACTTAATTTATCAAAGAAAGAGGCTTAACATTAAAAAAAGCCTGACCAAGTGACCATCGATTAAAAAACAAAAAACAAAAAAACTTAACCAACCCAAAATATTTTTTCACTGTGCATCATAAAGTCAAGCACCGAGTAAAATAATTAAGGTTATGTACTACACTGTCATCAGAGTACCTGTGTATGGGAAATACTTCCTCGAAGCAGCTAGCCAGCTTTCTAAGGGCTTGGCCTTTTGCACTCCCGTTCTGATATTTTCTATTAGTACTACAGATTGGCATGCCTCCATGTCTTTAAACACAAACACTAAGCGTTCGCCATCGTAGAAGATTGGTATACTGGAAATTCTGTCAGAAGTTAAATCGCCCCAAGTTTTCGCAATACTTTTCTTAATCTTCCACTTGCTTTTTTCATAATCTTCGAGCACCCAAACAATTATTTCGTTCTCCAAAATTGATAACAGACTAATTTCCCCTTCCACAATTCCAAACCAAGTGTTTGGGTAATCTGAATCTCCATCACAAAGTATTACCATGTTTGGTGGTAAGTTTATTTTCGTTTTTCCTCTACATGAAAAGCCAGTATATTTGTATTGTTCAACCAGTGTAAAGCTCCTCGATGATAAGCGGAGTTGACCCTTTTAAATAGAAGGCTATTATTGGGGCGTCACATTCCATTAGAGGGGCGTCACCTAATAGGACAAAAACGGGTCACCCAAGTAATTTCAAAAATCCCTTATCTCAAATAATTGTGTAATGACTAAATAACCCTTGTTTGGCTTTAGTTTAATTAATTAAACCTAGCTACGTCCTAAATTACGCCTGGAAAATCAACTAAACCTAGGCGTAAAATTGGAATTACGCCTGGAAATCAACTAACTAAACCTAGGCGTAAAATTGGAATTACGGAAAATAACTAACTAAACCCCTAGGCGAAAATGGAATTATGCCTGGAAACAACTAACTAAACCTAGGCGTAAAATTGGAATTACGCACTGAAATCAACTAAACCTAGGCGTAAATTGGAATTACACTGAAATCAACTAAACCTAGACGTAAACGACATGCAAATCAAAGTTTACGCTTGAATTGAACTAAACCTAGGCGTAAGTTCTTCAAAAACTAAATTACGATTGAAAAATCTAGTACCGCACCTCAGCGTAACACTAGCGAAAGTAAATAAAATCCTAATTTTACTCGATTTCATTCGATTTAAGCACAAAAACGGGTACAAAAAGATGGTTTGTTTGATTATTACCTTACATACACCATGGGTTGTTGTTGAGGAGTTTGAAAACATGATTCTTCAATTGATTGAATCGGTGGAATGAGTTGAGGATGAAGTTGAGGTTGATTGAGTTGTTGATTACCATCACTAGGATCAGTTTGCTTCTTCCTCATCTATTTTTAGTAGTTTTAATTGAAGGGTAATTTTGCAAATTGCTATGGAATCAAAATATCCCTTAACCAGATTTTTGGTCACCAAATATCCAAGTGAAGCCCCTCTAATGGAGTATGACGCCCCAATAATAGCCTTCTTTAAATATCTCTTCACCATTGTGATTAATTGTACAACTCAAATGTCTCCACTCAAGTGTTTCACGTGAGAAAATCTTGAAACAGAAATTATTTGGATCACGTGTGAGACGGTACACACAAATCAATTTGTAGTTTGATAAATTTCTGCAGAAGAATTTGGCGGAATCATCAACAGTACTGCTAGTGACTAATCCGAACCTAGGCGTGAGAATGTTACCACCATCATCAGAAGGCCATGGAAGTGTAATCAACGTTAACCTAGGCAATAAACTTCTCCAGATTGTATCAGAAGAAGTCCATTTGAAGATGCTTTAATATTTGCTTTCGCTGTCTCATAAAAGTGAGTTGTGTTTGGAAGAACATCCGTAGCACAAAAATTAAGATAGATTGTTGTTTCATTATCATCAATGTCGAAAGAGAACAAACTAATGGTATGGTCATCTGCCGAATGATGTAATAAACCGGAAACAACAGTATGATCAGTACTATCAAAACGCCTAAAGAAGAAATCACTAGAGATTACTGAATTCCATCTTTTGTTTATTACCTTGAATTGAATGACATTACTTGTTCCCCAGGGACTCGTGCTAGAATTTGCGACATAATTTCGTCATCAAACAAGTGTATCGACAACTTCTTCCATCACAGCTCTCTCCCTCCGTAAGTTTCAAAATTTCTCTATAACACCGTACACTATTAGAATGGTCATATTTATAAGGATAAGAGTTAGAAATTCCTTTTCGGACTAGTTGGCTCGATTTATAAACAATTAGAATGGTCCTAGTTCAGAATCCGTAATTTACACGTACCATTCGCGGACGAATGAAACACCGACCTGGATTCGCTACTTTTCTGGCTAAACCGAATCATGCGCGGCTTTTGCGAATTCCGAATTATTCGGTCATTACAATTCGGGTCCACGTCATTTGAATTATGCTGATATTTGATTAAGTTTCTGACATTTTATGTCCCCACCTGATACATGCAGACTCTGTCCCACACCACAGTAGTAAATTTTTTCTCAACAATGTTAATGAAGGTAAGGGGGTTCAAACATAAAACCTTGAGTACCTCGGCACAAGCCAGAACCACTGAACTATGAGGTGTTGATTGTACATATCCCATTTTAAACATCTTAAGTTCAAAATACCGTCAAATATATATAGTGTTGTGAGTTAATGTACGCCGAATTTTCATCGCCGAACCCACAATTATAAATCGAATTATACACGTACGTATGCCGTTCCGAACTATTACCGCATCACGAACCGTTGACCGGTTTTTTGACCGAATTCAAATTCTATAAATCCGAATAATACCCGTACGTTTGTCGTTCCGTAAGTTTGCCGGATCCCGAATTACTAACTAGGCACCGAAGCACTTCTAACCTTTTTAGCAATTTCTTTTTGGGCTTTTTGATAAAGTACCCCTACTTTTAACTTTACACTAAAAAAATGTCCCCGTTTTTTTTTTAAAACTTTCTAAAATGCCCTTGGTTTGACCGTTTTATACAATAAACGGTAAAAACGATGAAACGGCAGATTAACAGCCGTTATTGCTTAGGTGGCGCAAGCAAAGAAAGTCTAAAAAAGCCCTTTGAGCTAAATAGAGTTGAATGTACTTGAATCGCCGGGTTGAAACACCGATTCGACTCGAGTCAATAAGAAACACGTGGCATCCATCTAACCATCAATGTAAAAGAAAAATCAACGGCCCACAATAAGATCTAATCTCCCAACGGTCTTATTCCCAATTCCATCTTCTTCAACTTGTATATATACAGATATACAGATGATCTTCCATAGGTTTCTGCAACTCAAAAAAATTCACTATAAACTAAGAAAAATCAGAAACAATGAATAGGGGAGGTGCAAAAGACTCTCCAGGTAGTAGTAGCAGCAGCAGCAACAACAACAACAACAATAAAGGTGAGAATGAAAACAAACATCACTCATTGTGCTATGTGTGAACAAGGTAATCATGACACAAAAGTGTGTCCTTGGCTATATTCCAGGTGCAAGCATGTTCTGTAATGGTGTAAGAGCATTGCTTCAATCCACAACAAAAGAAAACTATGGGAAAATGTTCTTAAAGTGCACAATACCTACCTGCAATTATTTTGAATGGTTTGAAGATGCTACTAACTATTGTAAATCCAAGTTGGTGTTGTTACCTTCAGATAAAAGCTGCCAAGCTTGTGGAGAAGATGATCACTGCTTTGAAAGTTTTCCACTGCACCATCAAATTTGCTTATCTTCAACCTGCAATTCCAGAATGTACCTGAAGATATGCAACAATCAACACAACAAGGGAATGGCTTACCTTACCTGCCAAAAATGTGATGCTTTTACATGGGCTACAGATGCTATCTTCCTTGCTGCAAAGGAGAGAGTTAGAGATTCAACACAACAAATGATTGATTTAGTTACAAAATTAGGAAAAGGTCTTAACATGTAACCATGCTTCATTTCATATGTAATACATGCTTTAAAAAGTGTTATCTTCATATATAAAGATGTTCCAAAGTAACATTGTTGTCCAAAATAAAGATGTTCCAAAATAACAATGTTGTAAAGTCATAACCCTAACTCATAAACCACATAGTGCCATTCACTTCTTTGTCTGACTCTTGTTCTGCTTCTTTGAAGTTGTGGAAGCTTTAGCAGGAGCTTTGTTAGCTTTAGAAGAAGATGCAGCTGTTGATTGCTTCTTTTTAGGAGCAGGTCTGTCAAAAGATGTGAAGGTAGCAGCATCTACTTGGGTTCTTTGCCTCTTAGATTTTGTATTCTTGCCAACATCACCACCTTGACATGTAGTTTTGTTATGACCGGTTGATTTGCATCTTGAACAGGAATATACCTTTGTAGGTACTTTAGGCTCATCCCATGCTCTCCTCCTCTTAACTCTAGGCCTTCCTGATTTCCTGATTTTGATAGCAGATTCCAATTCAACCTTTTCATGTTCTTCCAACTACAAAAATAACAGTGAGTTATAATAAAATTTAAGAAGGTTTCAATAACATTCATTTGAGTTTAAAAAAATGGAACTACAAAATGACTGCAAATACCTCAGGCCAATCTTCTTCAGGAGGAAATGGAAAGACAACTTGAGTAGGTTGTGAACTGCCCTGCCCAAACAACTTCCTAGCAGTGGCACCACCTACACTTTTGTTCTTCTCACCTCCAAGTCTTGGGCTTCTTCTCACTTGATCGTGTGACTTTGATATCTGTCTTCTTAGGTGTGACCTCCCATTCTCCGGTTTTTTAATCTTGACAACCAACCGAATGAAACCATTGCCATTTACTACAAAGATAGTCCCAAAACCAAAAAAAGATTGATCATTCTTTAGAGTCCATGTATGTCCATGTTCGATATCCACATTAAAATAACTTCATCTATATCTTCCAAACACAACCTCCTGTGAACCATTTGCTGAAACATCCTAAGGTTCATCTTATCTCTCTTTAACTTCTTGAAAGAAAACTCAATATTACTATCAGTACAATAACAACTTGTGTCTCTAACCAACTTACTTTTTCCCTTATCAATGTTGCCATTGAAATATACATAAATACAAAACAACATTATAAGGCAATCATACAGACTCAATACACAATAAACATACACATACAAATACAAACCAAATACACATACAAATTGAGACAGAAATTCTAACAAAATTAAACAATTAAATAAAAGACTTTCATCAGATTCAACATCAGATTCTTCACATCATCATTTGTTTTCAATTTTAAGTGACAGACAAAAACAAAAGGAAGATTCCCTTTGTTTTTCACAGACAAAACAAAAGATACAGATAAAAAATGATGAAAAAGTGAGGGTTTCAAAAAAAAAAAGGTATGGGTTTCACTTTATATTGATCGAAAAGCTTCCAAATCATTTGATTTAATCATGCAAGTACAGATCTAACAAAATCAAAACTTAGGGTTTTCAAAATATCTTACCTGGACATCACCTTCTCCTTTCCAGTCGTCGCCATCGATGAAACCATTGAATATAATCTTCAATAGACTGATCAATCAAACCAAAAACATGTATAACATCTATCGATTTAACTATCAATCGACCCGCTTTTTTCTTCTCTCGAGACGAAGAAAGAGAGACTGAAGAGAGGAAGAAAGAGGGAGAGAGTCGGGCGATATTTCTCACCCTTTTAGATAAGTGATGGGTTTTTAGTAATTTGACCCAGTTTTTGACTAGGTAAACGCCCATTGACTCCATTATGCGGGCCCAAGTGGTGAAAGTAAACGGTGAGGGCATTTTAGAAAGTTTCAAAAAAAACGGGACATTAATTTTATGGGTTCAAAAAAACGGGGGTACTTTATCAAAATTCCCTTTCTTTTTCCTATTCCATGTCTCAACACAAAATGGGACCTACAAATAATCAACGGCTCTTTTTATGGTAAGTTTAATATACGAGATTATCTAGCTAGGTTGTCCATTACTGGTTTACGTTCACGAACCCACATGACTAGTTTACGGTCATGAGCCCATATGACCACGGTTAAACCGACAACCCGTCGGACTTGAGCAGACACATACTTTAAAAGTTGTAGGGTCGATTCTAGCTAGCCACATATGGAAATGGTTTTTCTACAATCTCTCGTTTACTTATTAGCAGCACCATGGCTGGTGACACCATATAAAAACACGTAGAAAATCTCTACCTGAACCTAGTGGTAGTGACACGTTTTTATCAAAAACCATCTCATCAAGGATGGTTAATTAGTTATTCGTCGTGATGATGAAGACGACAAATGGAATCATGGGGTTTGTTTTCTATGGAACCCTTTATCATTAGAGACTATTCAGTTACCTAAGATTGAAGAACTCCTTGATCACATGTATGATGAAGATGAGGATTCTTTTATTTATGATTGGGTTTTATATTTATGATTCAATGGTTTATTTCCTTGTTTGAGGACTTGTTGATTTAATTGTGTTTGTCGCGTTGGTGATGCAAAATGGAGCGCATTAGAGATTCCTAAAGAACTTGTAGGTGAAAATTCTAGGGCTTCACTCATTTGCTTTCAAATGATCTGAAACAACATCCAAACTTCTCTTTCTCTCTAAGCATCATCCGATTATATTACTGTTTGTTCTTGGTTGGGTCAAGGTAATACAACCCTTGAATCCAACAATGTTGTTAGGGCTTCATTGTATCCTGAAAGCAATATTTCGCTAACCGATTGTACTCTCCAATTATTTGGGAAGGGTCGAAATAATTGCTGAAAAGAAACGTAAGGCCTTGAAGCTTAGTGATACAACATTCTTTTCGTTCTTTGTTTTCATCTTCTAATATCCTGTTTTTATTTCCAACAGTATATTAAAAGAAAAAGATTATGTACAAGATACAGAGGATGATGAGACCCCAGAAAATTAAAAACTCAACTAAACAGTCTCCCATTGAAACAAAACTTGAGTTGTGGTTAAACTCTCTAAAACTCCATCCCTTGAACACCATAAATACAGATTTTGTCCAATGATTACCACTCTCATTGGAGAAAAGCCATATCTCAAATTTTCGGTGTCTACAGACATTCTTTATAATATTCTTTCTTTGTAAGCCAATACATGTCTATGAAAAATGGTGTTCTGATAACGAGTCCGGTAAGGTGATTCAAGACCGATGTGTTCATACGCATAAAGTTTGATAATACAATTATCCAAGATTTATTCCTCAAATCAATTGCAAAAAGGGATCTATTTAGTGTTTAAGTCCGTGAACAAAACAAATAAAATACATTGCACTGCACTGCATGAAAAAGATTGGGTTTTACCGATTACAAAAAAAGTGAGAGTAATCATATATATTTGAAGTTTGGTAATGCTTCAAATTTATTTTTTTGAAGTTTGGGAACTCTTTGTATAATCTGATAACTCCTTATAGAAGACTTTGACAATTTGGACTAGAGAAATTTTGTTATTCGATTGGGTTAATTGGTGTTTGATACTTGCATTTTGTCTAACATTAGTCTTTGGTCTAACTTTTGTCCAACTTAGGGCTTAGTACTTGGAATTGACCTTGACCCTCACTGACTACGTTGAATCATGAGTGTAGCGCCCCCTAAGCTAGCAGCTGACTAATCTAAGAGATTAACTACAAAAAGAAGCACTAACGATCTAAAACATCTCATTAAACATTAAGAAAGAAGTTCTAAACAAAGATTAACCCGAATCTAAAATCCTCTCTGAAATAAATACAAGAACTCCTTTCAAGTGATACATACTCAATAGTGAGTTGGTTTACAAATAGAGTATAAACACAAAATAACATAGCGGAAGCTAATCAACTAACGTAACCAACTCCTCGAAGCTTTCACTGCCACGTGCACATCTTGATCTGTCTCTGAAAACTGAAAGTGGGAATGGGTGAGCACATCGTCCCTAAAAGGGGTGCCCAGTAGAAATAATAACTAACTTTGAAGTAATCACTAGAATGATTTAAAGACAATGCAGGTTTTTACTGTAAACCGATAAAACATGGAAAAATAGATAAAGCATATTAAAATAATAGGTGGTACTGAAATATAAAGTTCTGCCAACCAATCTTGCGGCACAGATTCACAACAAAAATAATAGTTAAGCGACGCAGTATTTTAGAGTAGTAAGGCGTGACTCTTGCGGATTCTTCAATGATCATTAAAGCGCCCTGAGGTTTGGCGACCCCGTAGTCATATAAGATTTGTACCTTAGCAGTACCTTATTATACGCGCACTCTACATAACAAGTATCTCAAGAAATCTAATGGTGTTAATGTTATAGCCGACGGAAGAACTTTAACATGAAGAACCCTATACCTCTCGCATGTCAAATCCAACAATCAGACATAAGATTCTCAACATCATTCTCTCTAAACACCAAAACATAATATAATATCTTTTGAAAGTAATTTAAAAGAATAATAAACATCCATGTATGAGACATGCGTTGCCCGTACAGAAATAGGGAAAGTAATATTCGGTGACACGAGTACACACCTAGATAGCTTATTAGTTGGCAGCAATTTTCACTCCTTTAGCGCATAAATATAGATATAAATTTTGGGCAGCCACATCACACACCAATAAAAAGGAACCTTCTCCTTTTCATGCTAACAATAAGTAAAGAATGTAACCACTTTCCAGTCAATGGAAAGAATCACTTTTTGAAGATAAGTAAATACTCCCAAAACACAAATATTAGTTGTTTCAGAAGATCCAACCCCATCCCAAAATGTAAAAGAAAACTAGTTTGTATTGCACACATATAATACATGCATACACATATCATATACTAGCAAAGATATGCATGCCTTTCGCAATATAAATATATTTATAAAACAATAATGAATACAAGAGAGTTCGTTATCAATTCCCACCTCTTTTGATGACAAGCCTCGCATACCTTGAGATCCATACTCCACTGGTTCATCCTTTAGATAGTTCGTTGTTAATAAAGATTAACTGTTAATCACACAAGCACTCTAAGATATTAGACAAAAGGCTCATAACACAAGGCTCAAACACAATCTCAAACAATTCTCTAGTTATAAGCTAAATGAACTTATCTAATGGTTCTAAGCCCATTTATGGTTCTACACCTTTTCATTATTTATCTTAACACTTCCAATGTTTTACTAATCCGATTAGGTTGGTTCTATAGTCCATTTGATAGGTCTTACAAATATTTACAACCTTGTAGAACGAACCAAAGGCTAAATCAGACCATAAAGGGTCCAACACATCAAACTAAGAAAACATGGCACCAAGCCCAAGCCCATTGGGCCTGATCCAGTGCAGCCCACTAAACCGGCCCATTACACAATGCCTGGTCCAACTTGTCAACTAACGGTCAACGTCCGGTCACTGATCAAACTAACGTGAAACGTCAGTCAATGGTCAACGGATCCAAGGTCAGGTCAACGAGTTAAGTCACTGAGTCAAATCGGGTCAAATCTGGTTACATGGTCAACTCAGTCAGAAGACTGATTCAGGCAAATAAACCGACTCAGGCGAGTCATACCTACACTATCAGCTAGACAGCAATAACACAAGTCCTGAGCCATTAGCTCATGCCATAACAAATGCATTACAACACGCACACAACACAGACCAATCCTACATCTCTTCCTTACTTCAGTTCAAACAACAGATTCACCATTTCTAATTCTAATTTCAATACCTAATCTTGTAACTCGACCACCATTACAATCCTGTAGTTTCAACTCATCTAACTATTTCATACATATAAACTTCAGTATAAGTTCAACCTCAACTTGTTTACGTTCACTTCAATGGACTTCAGTTTTGAGTTTCATCAACGACCACAACTACAACCATTAATTACACCACCACCAGACCCTCATAAACAATTCTAACCCATTCATCTAACTAATTAACAACACTTGCAACTGCAGTTCAATCCCATAGCACCATAACTTCAAACCACTCTTCATCTTTACTAATTCAACAACACTATCTCCATAACTGTAACTATCGTCACTAGCCCAATCACTCGCCGCCAATTTCATTCAAAGCTTCTGCCAAAACCAAATCATCTCAGCCACAGTTTCACTACCATTGATTAATAACTCCACATCCACAGTAAACCCATTTCAGTTCTGATATCATCATCAGCCTCATAATTCAAACCCTAAGATAATTCTCAAACTTCCGTTCCTTAATTCGAATTCGCCACATCAATTCAAATCTCACTAACTGTTGTAACCTAACTTCAGTTCATCTCTACACAATAACCACCATTTCCAGGCAATACTTCTCCCAATAACTCACATCAATACTAGTTCCGCTGTAACTCCACACAATCAGATCCATCAACCTTCATTCATCAAACTATGTTCAGCTTTTCCAACATCCCCATTTAAGTTCTATACATGACCTTCATTAACTGAGCAGCACCACCACCACCACCACTCCCATGATCATCCACCAATTACAATTTGAGATCTTCATCCGACTGAGATATTCATTCCCAAACCATTTCATAACTACACCACCATCATAACTGCCATTATCTAATTCATCTCCATCCCCTGTTATTCATAACATTATCACAGCCTCAAGCCAAGACCACAAATCAACCTTCATCATCTTCTTAAGCTCATCACTGACTTCACTGTCACCAACATCCTCTTCCGACCTCATCCCCTAAAAATATCCAACACAATTCAATTATAAAATCAAATATCCTCCTGCCATAATCAATTTCATCAATACCGCAATTCCACTACCACCTCCAAGTCATGTACCCAACAACCAAACACCACATGCAACCCCAGCTCCACACATCTCTATCAAATTCAATTACATTCTCAATTTCTATTATCTCAAACTCAAACCCTAAATTAATAATTCTACTTCAATCATCATCATATTCATCTTAATCATCACTTGAACCGAACCCAAATTTAATCCTATGAGAAACCCTAACTCTAATTCAATTAACTGAGAAACTAAAATTAAACTCTATAGAGTCATCTATACTTCAATCAAACACAAACCCATCTATTATCTATTGAATCATAACACTTTCATAAAGCAATTACGATAAATAAGAAAACTCTAAACTACTTACCCTTTTCATCTTCTTCCTGTAATCAACTAACTGCATCACCATCACCTTATCCATCGATACAACTAACTACTATGCTTTGGTGAAACACTCACATCAAATTAAGTTCGCTACATCGACTTGAAATCGATCGGAAGAAGGAAAGAAGAAAGAACAGAAGAGAAGAATAAGAAATAAGAATGAAGAAGGAGAAAAGAGAATGAGAGTTTATCCTCTCGATCAAGGGATAAGGCCGACCAAAAATGATCAAGGCACCCAGGAGATTGATACGGGCAGCCAAGCGGTCTACGACCTAATTACTATTTTACACCTTCGTACTTATCCGATTATATCTTCTTCGTACAGTGTCCGAATGACACGTTCGAGTAGTCTATTTCGCGTAACTATTCGTGATCTATTCGATGATACTAATTTCGAATCTAAATCGTTGTTAGATTAATTTATACTAATTAACTTTCGTCTCTAATTAATCGAGTCAATAGCGGCTTAGTCGTCCCATGACTGGTCTAATAGCGTTGACGAGCTCGAGGCTCTTTACAATGACTTCCGTTTAATATTTATGGAAAAAATAAATAAAAATCTAATTTCTTAGCGCTGTTAGATGACCGTTAACTATCTGATAGAATTAAAATCTTAATCTCACGTTCTTCCCCAAATTACAATTACAGCATCTTCTTCATTCGACTTAAACTATTGTATTTCAATAGCCGAGTCAACAATTTTCTGTTTGCTTGTCTAAAAACAATAGGCTCATAAAAACTTTTTGCCAAAGATTTAATAGATTGAAGAACAAAGTTACTCTCTATAAGAAGTTATCTTTCAAATTATAAGCAACAATATATTCATGACTAAAATTTAGTCTCACTATATATGCTTTTTTGGGTTCATTCTTAGTGAATTACTTGTCACCTTCATTTTTCTACTTCCTCTAATTTAAATCAAATGTGTTAAAGCATAGGATATGGAACCCCTACTATTTTCTTGACTCAAACAAGAATTTCAAAACAATATCCAAAGATCCCAAAAATTGTGAAAAAATAATAAACCAATGATCTAAAACCAAAACGTTTTGCACATTATAGAGAAAAATTCAAACAATTTTCTTGAAAATAACATTTTCTAACTCACTACTCAATAGATCATATTTGACATCAAAACAAGTTACTCTAAGTATCTTTATAAAATTCTCAAATATTTTACTTCATCCAAAAAACATTGCAAGTTGCGTAAGATTTTAAAGTGTACATGCTTTTATGAGTTAGGTAAGATTACATACATGTTACTCAAAAATTCACCAAGTTTATAACATGCTCTCATTCGTTACTAACTCATTCATTTCTTAAAAGCATGACAAAATCTCATATTTCAAATATTCAAAATTCAATTTATGTTATGATAAAATTGTAATATAATATTCAAACATTTTATCCATAACTTATCATTTGTAGCAGTGCAATGATCAAATTCAACAAATTTCTTATCTCACTCTTGTTTATAACAAGATATGAACATCTTGTTATTAACAAGTTGAACATCTTGGAAACTAGATATATCTTTAACAAGATTGTTCTACCCAAAGTAAACTTTTAGGCTATACCAATACCGGAAGTCCTAGTGATGTGAGTATATGTCAACGCCACTTTCTTTAAAAACGATTTGGTTCAACTTTTGAACCATAACCTATCAAAACAAATATGGTGCAAAACACCAATATATATCAACCTCTCACCGTATCCATAGTTCACATTAACTAAGCTTGAAAAGCATTGTTAATAACATTTAATATCCTTCCAATGCGGTGCAAGAATAGCAAATAATCTCATAATCAATATTATGTTCATTTCTTGGTGAGAGTTGATATTCACATATTTTTTGACTAGGTTTGTAATTATTTCTGTTTTGGGTTCGTATAAAATTTCATCTCATAAGTTCAAAACTTATATGAGTCACATGTTTATTGTCATACAAAATACTTCTCAATATCTTGTTTACCTAAAATTTATTCTAAGATTGAACAATCAATTTATTCAATTTAGAATGACATTATTTGATCACTACAATAACTACAAATAGTTCAACAAACATACCTAAATTGCTTTTAAAGCTCAATTGGTTACAAACCATTTCCCATTCTTTGCACACCAACAAACAAGTCAGCAACCTCATTGATCCACACATCCATTAGTCTCCGGCAATTTTTATTTCATTGGTAAATAAAGCTTGCTCAAGTAAGTGAATTTTCACCTGTCATAATCATTTACATGTGAGCATTTGAAACCAAAAATAAGCAAGGTATGCACTTACATAATTACTTCAAGACCATTCACAAAATTAGTACTCCAAGATGCTCTTAAATATCAAACAAATATATAAAGTTCTTTAGTTATAACATCATGTATTTACAACTTTTCTAATAAGTATATTATCAAACATATGTGGCGCATTAGTTTGATTTCTAACAATAATCTTATTTTTCATTGCCAAAACAAGAGTATGAAGTACTAGAATCAAAACATGATTTGTAATGTAATTTCATACATCTCTAATCTCTAAACTCAAGTATCATATCTAATGTTTTCGACATACATACAAAACGATTTATTTTTAAAGCACCGCATCTCTTAAACCAAAAATCCAATTGGAGAATTTCAAAATGGGTTTTGAAGATAATTTGTTCATATAAAATATTCATGTCACACAAGTCCAAAATAGCTTCACAAAGATTGGGACAAACAAATTCAATCGGGACTAAATTTCTGCTCGTCAGAAATTTTCAGCAACGTTATGCAGTTTTTGTAAAATACCTTAGAAATACTTTTCGGTGTCCAAACATTATGAAATTAAACATGCACAATATTAGGTATGTTTAACATCTCTAGTAAAAATTTCTACATCAAATTCAACTACATGTAGGAGATAAAAATAAAACTCTACAGCATGTTAAAAACAATTTGTTTGCTATCAAAAATATTTTTTCTATGCTAAATATTAATGAAGAAAAATATTTAACCATGATATCCCTAGTCCATCAAAAATACTTTAGGTACCAAGTAACCTAATTCCAAGCATCATGCTGAATCGCTAAAGAAAAATTATACCATTCATATAATTCTATAAAACATATTAAACAATGATACTTATCGCGTTTGAGCAATTGTTTTCTTTTGATATCCATGGCAGAATAAACCGTCTTAAAATTGTTGGAACAATTGCCGTATTATGCCTGCACAACAAATAAAATCAAACACGAAACAAATTGTTATGGCTGAGTCGCGGACTAGGTCGCTTTCTTTAAGACGTTTCGCGGCTCTGCCCAAGATTGTGCAAGCAGTTCTTCAATGGCGCGTCGTCCCCAGGATAAAACAGCCGAGATCAATCTCTTACACAATATCTCTTGCACGGTGATAGGATGTGAAACTTCTACACTTCATTATTGCTCAGAAACTCTTTTAGAAAAGCCAAGGATGATCACACACTTGATTTTTCTTTCTCACAAATAATTCACTTTTTCTTGAAAACTCAAAAGACAAAAATGAAAAAGCTCTCACACAAGAGAAAAATTTATTTTCATAACTCTTAAAAGACTTTTCATAAAAAAAACTGATTTTTCTAGTCAAGGTTTTAATAGAAATTATTAAAGTGCAATTAACACCATTAACACAACAAAGTATGAAACGGTCAAAATCAATTATAACAAAAATTAGTTTTCATTTAAGAAAAACTTTATTGTTACCAAAAATATTTTATTGGGAAATAAATTTATGTTTTAAATATATATTCCCAACACCCACTTTCATACAAGTTCAAGTACCTTATAAATAAAAATCATGAATCCAAATAGATAACAGAAAAGCAAAGACAATCATAAGTAATACGCAGTTTGCATAAATCTTCTTCCAAAATCATGAAAAAAAAAAAGAATTTGCAGAGAAGAACAACAACCCAATTACAACCCTATCTTCAAATCGAGTACCCCATAGAAAATAAATAGTTCCCGAATCTCCTTCAACTGGAGATATCATGAACACATTACAATTACAAATCCAAAGAACCCCAATATTTCAATCTTTGGGCACACCAAAACTTCAACCAGATAACCCTTTTTTCATCCCCAACCTCCAAATTACCTTCCAAATCAAAATTGAACACACTAAAAACCCACGATTGAAATACGAAAAGGTTACCAAATTAAGTTTATTTTTTTTAGAATTTCATCGAATCAAAATACTTAAAATTGAAATCAACACTTTAGGGCAGACGATTAATGGGTTTAAGGGCTGTGATTTTGGAAAAACAAATCGAAGAAAATGAATTTTGATATGGGATTTAATTACAAATGAAATAAATCTAAAAATTAATTTCAATCAGAATTAGGGCAGACAATTAATTTCAATTTGAAATTTGAAATTCTTTAATCACAGATGAGAAAGAAGAAAATAGAGAGGAGATTATTTCACATGGATTTATAAAGAAAGGAAGAAAATAGAGAGGATATTATTTCATGTGGATTTAATAGAAGAAAAAGAGATGAAGATTAGGGTTTCTGTATCTGTGTGGATTTAAGAAGAAGGAGATGCATATGGGTTTTTGTTCGTTAAAGGTGAATAAGTGAAATAAAGTTTCAAAATCTTAGCCACTAATCTCTTAAATGTGTGGGGATTTAATTTGGATCGTCCATGTGTTTGATGGGTTGAGAACACGGTTAGTTATTGTTACAAAAGATAAATATATTTTAGTAATTATGTATTAATTATCCGAAAATTTAGTCATGTCATGACTTAACCGAGTCAATGCGGGTCAACGTCATTTCCAGGTACCAACTCCTAAGTTGGACAAAAGTTAGACCAAACGCTAAAATTGGACAAAATGTAAGTATTAAACACCAATTAACCATATTCGATTTGATTACATAAGCTGAAAATATTGGAAGTCAAAAAAATATATCTAAAAAAACATTAGCTGTGAATTATTAGAAGAACATATGTGTCTTCACTAGTAGTAGTAGATTATATAAAAAGTCAAGAATTTAACAGTTGACAAAAGTGAAGAATTTAATAGTAAAACCATCAACCGACGACCTGTAAAGGCCTCAAATTCTTAGCAGCACGCAGTTTCTGTTTTATTTAATTTAAAGCCTAATCTCGAGTTCATCATCAATTTCTTGGAGTGGCTAGCAAAGGAGGGAGGTTTTGAGCAGCAAGGGTTGCAATATTTATATCTTCATCCTCAGATCCGGCTAGTTTCAAACTCCACTTAAACTCTTGAATACATCTGGCAATAGCAGTGCTAGTAATCAAAAAACCTTGCAAAGCTCCTGGACAAACTCTCTTTCCTCCTCCAAATGACATAGTCTTGTAAAGATCTTTCGGATTATGCTTACTATCTAAAAATCTCTCGGGTTTCCATTCTTCCGGTGAATCCCATTGTTTCTTGTCCATATTACAACCATAGATATTGATGGCAATCTGTGTAAATAGCATATGAAATTAGAAAGTTATCGCAATAATAATTTTATCAAGAAGTTGTATAATTCGTATTGGGTTTTAACTCTAACGATCACCTCTGTTCCAGCAGGAATGTCATATCCTCCTAGTTGAGTATCTTCATGTACATATCTCAGAGGAAGGCCTATTAGTAAAGGGGGATGCTTTCTCAATGTTTCATGAAAAACGGCGCTTAAGTATGTAACCTCTGAATATTGCTCCTCTGTGTATTTGGTGTTTCCGCATACCTTTCGAAATTCACGGTAGAGTTGATCCTGATGGGATCAATACAGATAGGAAGGGATCAAGGTCATATGGTCGAAACAAGATAAAACAAATGAATGACAAGTGAGTTGGGAAAATTACCTGATATTTTAGATTTCTTGCAAGTTCATACATGGCCCATTCTGCGATTTGTACACTTGTTTATTATCATAATAAAATTTGTTATCCTTTCCAATGCTTATCATAATCCTTATTTATCTTTAATAAGAATTATCTTGAATAATAATTCTAATTATTTAAGATAATTATCCTCTTGTATTTAGGATCTTACATTTATCTTAAATAACATTAATAATTATAAACAAATAATTATTCGAGACTTTGGGCTTCAACAATAATCCTAGTGGGTTCCCATAATAAACCCACTGGTTTCCCTAATAAACCACATCCAAGCTTCCATAATAAGCCATGTGGGTTTCCATAATAAAACCACCGGTTTCCACAATAAACCGGATTAGGCTTCCATAAGAAGCCATGTGGGTTTCTTCAATAAACCCACCGGTTTCCTTATTAAACCGTATTTGACCAATACCAAATAGCTTGTGCGGTACGCACGTACACTATTTTAATAGGGTACAAACATCGCCCCCTCTTAATTCTCAACTTGTTGATGTATTAAGAAAATCAAAAAGAAGAACTAACCTTCGCGGCTCGTTCAAACTTGCCATATGATGTTTATCCGATAACCTTTCGTGGCCTTGGCCAGCTTGTTGTGTGGAATAATAAAATCAAAAGAAGAACTAACCTTCGCGGCTCGTCCAAATTCGCCATATGTTGTTTATCCGATAACCTTTCGTGGCCTTGGCCAGCTTGTTGTGTGGATTAAGAAAATCAAAAGAAGAACTAACCTTCGCGGCTCGTTCAAATTCGCCATATGCTGTTATTACTCGATCACCCAAACCATACAAAGTACCAACGATGTACTTAAAATTTGAAAAAAACAACTCACGTGGACATCACACGTCTTTTGGCCCTTTCTTTGGCCAACACGTGTTCACCCTGTGAGTATTTGGAATTTTCATTCGTGAAGCCGTGTTCCTTCAGGAGAAGTGGATCCTTTGATAACCCACTATGCGTCGTCTATGATAAATAACCAACCAAGTTTTAGCACTTAGATGTTTGTTTCTTCTTTGGGACTCTCGATAATAAATTCCGTATCACAGGCAAAAACAGTCACCGCCATAATGTTTTAAGAATTTGATTCCTCCTGAGACATTGAGAACTTCATTCCTTATCGAACTCTTAGCCTTTATTGCTCGTATACTTCTTCAATCACCAAACACATTCAAAATACCAATAGTGTACTTAAAACTCCGTATGATAATCACCCAAACGCCAAACAGATCGTCTTCCTTTAGCTAAAAACGACCTACATGCTGGTGTGGCATCGAAGATACGCTTCGCTCCCTGTCAAATAATCATTACCGCCATGATCGATAGGAATTTGACTCTCACTTGAATGCAGGATGCTCCCGCCATGCTGAGGCCTTTAATTTTCCGACTCAACGCTCTTGTGTCTGCGAATAATGAATGTACGACAATCTCTGGAGTACAGGACATTCATACATTTTCTTTCATAATAAGCCATTGGTTTCTACAATAAACCGAACTAGGCTTCTATAATCAGCCATGTGGGTTTCCACAATAAACCCACTGGTTTCTACAATTAACCAAATTGGGCTTCCATAATAAGCCATGTGTTGGTTTCTTTAATAAACCATCGGGCTTCCTTAATAAGGCCGGTTGGGATTTCTCAATAAGCCAGACTTGGTTTCTTTAATAAACCACCGGTCTTCCTTAATAAGTCCGGTTGGGCTTCCTCAATAAGCCAGAGTTGGTTTCTTTAATAAACCACCGAGCTTCCTTAATAAGTTCGGTTGGGCTTCCTCAATAAGCCAGACTTTGTTTCTTTAATAAACCACCGGGCTTCCTCAATATGTCCGGTTGGGCTTCCTCAATAAGCCAGAGTTGGTTTCTTTAATAAACCACCGAGCTTCCTTAATAAGTTCGGTTGGGCTTCCTCAATAAGCCAGACTTGGTTTCTTTAATAAACCACCGGGCTTCCTCAATAATTCCGGTTGGACTTCCTCAATAAACCAGAGTTGGTTTCTTTAATAAACCACCGAGCTTTCTTAATAAGTTTGGTTTGGCTTCCTCAATAAGCCAGACTTGGTTTTTTAATAAACCACCGGGCTTCCTTAATAAGTCCGGTTGGGCTTCCTCAATAAGCCAGAGTTGGTTTCTTTAATAAACCACCGAGCTTCCTTAATAAGTTCGGTTGGGCTTCCTCAATAAGCCAGAGTTGGTTTCTTTAATAAACCACCGAGCTTCCTTAATAAGTCTGGTTGGGCTTCCTCAATAAGCCATATGAGTTTCTTTAATACTTTTTCTTTGCTCCTTTCGCTCCATTTTAGCTTCAGCTTAATTATGTTGAAACATCTTGTTTTCGCCTTTCTCTTTATTAGAAAGACATCGCAACAACTTCCTTAATAACCAAAATACTTCGCCTTTGTAATCTCCCAAGGCGTTCGTTCGTCCAACCCTAGCCGCCCCCATTGCTTCAATTGATACTGAAAAAGATGTCTTCTATTTTTCGACTTCTCAAAACAAGTTGCCTTTGATTGCATGCTTGGCGACACTTTAGCCGCCCCCAATATCTCGTAGAGATATTCCCAAGTAGAAAAGATGCCCCCATGTGAAGCGGGAACTAGATCTATTATATCCGTTCCTCACTTGCTAGATGGTTCGGGATTAAGATCGGGTAACTTTTCCGTTGCCATCTTATTTCTGGGTTCATCGTGATTTTTCCTTTTAGGACCTTCCTGGCTTTTGTTTTTGGAACTACTCTCAAACTGCTGCTTCGGCCTTGCTGATCCTTCAGCTGTTGACTTTTTCGATGTTCGCGACAACTTTGTTTTCTTTTCCCTTTCTGCCTTTGCGTACCTATCGACCCTATCATACAGCTCTCTGAGGTTTCCCACCGGTTCAACTGCTAATGAGTTATAAATTCCAAACTCATCATACTCCATTGCATTCTTATATGCTGCTATTATAAACCCTTCGCCCACCTTTCCAACTTCACTAACTTCCTGACGAAATCTCCTATTGAAATCAAAAAGGTTTTCGCCAACCTCTCTATGTAAGAGAAACAAATGACTACTCTCTTTTTTGATCCCGAGATTAATCTTGTATTGCTCGAAAAAAGAATCCGGCAATATTCCAAAATCCTTGATTGAATTAGGCTCTAATTGAGAGAACCAAGTCAGAGCCTTACCGGTTAAAGTTAATTGGAAAAGTCCTGCAAAGTAGTTCGTCGTTGTATCCCCACAAACTCATCGAAGCTTGAAAATGCTGGACATGTTCCACCGGGTTTCCATTTCTACCATCAAAGAAATCCTTGAATTGTGGCTGGTTGAAATTCGAAGGAGGACGGTATCGCCTTATCTTTTCGACGAACGGAGAATCTATTGACTTTTTCATGGACAAAATCTGTTGCTCTTCGTCTCTGGATTGTTTCTGTGTCAGCAATTCGTCGATCATGGCGCTAAGTCTTTTTTTGCTGAGCATTTCCTCCCTTTCGGAGTCACTTTCCATCTCTCTTCGAATTCGTTCATTCCTGGCAGGGTCTGTCCTCCTTTTCGAATGATTCTTCTCACGCCTTGATCTCCTTGAGTGTCCATCATTAGTTCGATCTCCTCTCCGTCCATGCCTCATACGACTTGTCCCTGCTTGACTATCTCCTTCATCGTCATGAGTACGATGATCGTAAAGGTCATTACCACGACGACCACGATAATGAACCCTTTCCTCCTCAATTCTTCTTCCGTCATCCCGGCCCCGCCAACGATCATCAATAACTACGTTTCTTCTTCGTGGATTATCTGGCTCTTGATGATTTGATCTTCCACTTCCAGAACGAGAGATAGCTGGTGCTTCCTGCTCCCTTCTCTTCTCTAACGCGACCTAAGTCGTTTGTTCTCTCTTTCCAGTTGTTGCAATCGCTCATGAACTGTTAAATCGATAGGCGTCACCCGTGGGTTGTTCCCCTGTACGACATGTGGGTTGTGCTGAACAGCAGGTGCGCTGGGGTTGTTAACTTGAGTAACCGATTGGTGATTGGTTTCAACTGCAGGTGAAACGTTGGTTTGAACTGTAAGTGGTATGTTAGTTCGTACAACCCGTGTGGTGTTAGCCTGACCTACAGGTGGATCATTGGCTCGAGCTCGCACGCCTCTGCTAGCAATATCTTCTTCTCGGAGGCGCTGGCTGCTTGGATGTCGGCCTGAAGACTCCCATTGATGTCGGACTCTCCAGCTAGTGGTCGGAGGTGGGGATCTATTTACCAACATGTAATTCACTCTTGGAATGGTCCCCTCAGAACGTGAACGAGAAGCCGCAGCTGTTGATGACCCCGACGCCGATCTCCCATCCCTTTCGTCGAAGCTTAGCGCTCCTCAAAGTTCGAGTATTAGCTTGCTAAGTCGATTGATTCCGAGCGGGTATTTGCATTCATCTCAAGTCGATCTGCATCTGCTGTATTCATCATAGTGAAGCTTGGGTGAGGTTTCTCTGCTACTTTCCGAAAAGTTACGATCCTTTTGGACTTGTAGAAAAGTTAGGATCCTTCCGAGACTTCCTGAAAAGTTGAGATCTTTTTGAGATTTTCCTTAAAGTTGCGATATTTCCGAGCCTTTCTGAAAGTTGCGCTGTTTCTATACCTTTCAGAAACCTTGAGCTACTTCTGCACCTTTCAGAAAACTTGAGCTACTTCTGCGACTTTCAGAATCGTTGAGATATTTATGAGACTTTCCGAAAAGTTGCGATATTTCCGAGCCTTTCTGAAAAGTTGTGTTGTTTATGCACCTTTCAGAAACCTTGAGCTACTTCTGCACCTTTCAGAAAACTTGGGCTACTTCTGCGACTTTCAGAAACGTTGAGAAATTTCTGAGACTTTCGGAAAACTTGTGCTATTTCTGAGACTTTTCTGTGTACAATGATTTTGAAACCCTAGTTACAAAAATCACTTGGAAAAAACTTCAAAACTCGGAGAACACGATCCTTTCACGTTGCTCCCCTTAGTTGGCGCCAAAAGATGTTGGTGCAAAAATTAATCACCCCAACAATCTTCGAGATGTGTGTATGATGATTGAATCGCCGCCATTGATCAGATTCTTCAAAGAATTGTTGACTGAAAATGGTGGAGGTACCTGCAAAGACCCTCCGATGCTAAAATCAACAAGAGTTCTATGCAAGTAAGTTGTGGAGGAAAGGAATAGAAATTGTGTACCTTTTTGGTTGAAACCTAGCCTCTATATATAGGGAGAAAACAGATGTAGCTTTAAGGTTTCAATATTTATCCAAATAACAACCCCATCTGTATAAACCCCAAATCATGACCAGATTCATGATAAAATTTGTTATCCTTTCCAATGCTTATCATAATCCTTATTTATCTTTAATAAGAATTATCTTGAATAATAATTCTAATTATTTAAGATAACTATCCTCTTTTATTTAGGATCTTACATTTATCTTAAATAACATTAATAATTATAAACAAATAATTATTCAAGACTTTGGGCTTCAACAATAAGCCATGTGGGTTTCCATAATAAAACCACCGGTTTCCACAATAAACCGGATTAGGCTTCCATAATAAGCCATGTGGGTTTCTTCAATAAACCCACCGGTTTCCTTATTAAACCGTATTTGACCAATACCAAATAGCTTGTGCGGTACGCACGTACACTATTTTAATAGGGTACAAACAATGATAATGAATCAGGCAGCGATGTTGGTTAATGATGATTGAGGTGGAAAAAGAAGCAACACCCCCGTATTAATTGTGTTCTTCTTTAAGAATTTTTCTTCTTCCAAGTTCTAATTAAATTTGTGGAAAAAGAAACTATGTATATGTCTATTGTAAACTGTGATTTTCAGTTTTAGATATTTCGTTGGATTGTTTGTGCGTGTCATCATTGTATGTCACAGTTATTAGTTGTGCGTGTGCGGTTCCCAGAAGTGACGAAGGGTTTATAAGTCTTTCAGCTCACATGTGTAGTCCCACATGTGTACGAATATTGACTAGTTAACCTTGTTGGACGGAATTTTGGATGGTTGGGTATATCCCCTGAAAGTGGAATATCCGGATATATCCCTAAGATTACACTGGATTTTGGGGCATATCCCCGATTTTCCCATTTGTAATACAATTAACAAGAGAAAAGTATCTTACTTGTTTCAAAGTTGGACCAAAGATTTCATTTTGGAATGTCAGTTGGAAGTTAACTGGTTTGAGAGGATTTTCCTTGGCATGAGCTTGTAAGCGATGCACTATGTTATCCATCATGATGACTCTGTGTGCACTATGTCGCCTCTGAGCACCGGCTCCCAGCATGTGGGTGACTACATGTCGTCTTGCCATTTTATGATCGATATTCGTTAGAGTCACTTGTTATGATTGTATCAGTTCCAAGAATATTTCATCTGGTACGTAAGCTTCCTCTTTGAAATGGATGAGAATTTAGTTACCATTGCCTTTAGAAATCAACATAAGTATGCAATAATGAAAAATTCATACTTAAATAATCTCAATATGTGCTACATACGAACCTCGTGCACAACATCAGTGTTATTGAGGACAACAATAGTAGAAGCGCTCCTACTTTGATGTTGTAAACAGGTCCATAGATTTCTGCCCAGTTTTCAAAACTCTGGTGAATTTTCTTATCTTTTAGCTGAAGTAGATTTCCTATGAATGGTAAGCCAGGAACCACTGCGGGAATTATGCCACAACAATTAAAGGATATGTTTTTCTTGTAAATAAGTACTATATAAAACATCAATGAAATCGTTGTAAACTACAAGGACGTACGTACCAGGAGGAGATGAAAATGTTCTTGACAGCAGGTTGTTGGTTGGTATAGGTAGATAGCGTTTTAGGATGGTGATCATCCAGACAAAACCTATAACCAAGGTGATGACTAAAGGCGTAACAAGGAAATGATTTAGATGATTAGGTTTATTAGCAATCTCCATTGTTACTCCTAACCTTATATCTTTGTTGCTTTGTATGGGCAACGAAGAGTGAAAATCAATACTTCTTTTTTCAGTTACATGTGATTCAGGAACAGTTTAACACGGCTTTATATTGTTTGGAGTTTGATCGCCTAATTTGTTTGGAAGTTGATCGCCTAAATTGGGTAGTAGTGTTTGATAACCCCTCTAACTTGCTGCGGTTTGGCGGAACCAGAAAATGAATGTTGGGGGGCTTGAAAATAAATTGATTTGACTTGGGCTGGCTTAAGCCTAGTGTTGAGGCTTGATTTTTTGGTAACCAAACACAATTGCACTACAAAATAGAAGTTTTTTTGTGGGGATTATTTAAGATAATTTATTTTAAAAACATCAGTTTAAAATGAAAAACAAAAGTTGTTGGAAATTTTGGGCTAAAACAGAGGATGAAAAAACTAAGAGAAATTGTTGTACTCCAAACATTCAAGGCTCATAAGATTTCTTTTAGACAATTATTTCTACCCTCCCAATAAATTGGCGATAACAACAGGTATGTGAAATAATGCCTTCAGGATACAATGAAAGCCCTACAACAGAAATTGAATTCAAGGTTTGTACCCCTTGATCCAATCAAGAACACATGTAAACAAAATTTCTGATGATGCTTTAGAAAGAGAGAAAACAGGTTGAATTCATTGTAAAGAATGGGAGAATGCCTTCACTATTTATAGGGATATTCATGCCTATTGGAGATGCCTCTTCACTTCCAAAAGACACATAAGGTGTCTATTGGGAATGGTTGTCTTTTATGAACCATCACACCTATTAAAGGTGTTTCTTCATCTCCAACTAACATCCATTGTGTTTATCCAACACGGAATACTTCCCCGTCATAGCGGCAAACCAAAACAGAAAATCATTTTATTTTCTAAGATATTGAAAATATCCAACAATCTCCCCCTATTTTCAATAACCAAAAACATGAAAATAAAAATAAAACAAAACTTTTAAATCAGAGTGGCTGCATCACACAAGTGACTGCCTACGTACCCGAGTGGGATCAAGCCAACGTAGTTCAAGCTAAATGAGACTAAGCATCATCGTTGAAATCAACACATAAATGATAGGTATCTTTTGGATTTGAACCTTCACTTAGTGTAAGAAACTCAAAGCCTTATCGAGATTCTATGGTGAAACCAGTCTTGAACCAAGTATCCCTTATGATAAAACCGGAGTCTCCACACATATTGATTTCATAAATCATGTGTTTTGTAACCAAGCACGTTAATGGCCATGTGCTTATATCCTTGATTCATGAGTCTTCTTTAGAGAACGGTCTTCTTCTCTTAGGAAACGGCCTGATTTCCATACTCATATAGGTAAGTCTCGAAGGTGTTTCTGCGAGACACCTTGTGATAAAAGTTAGACTTATTAAGGATTTATATCCATCCTGTTTTCTTGCAGAACCCAGCACTAATTAGAAATGGGAAGTTTTATATTAGTGCTCCATAATCTACATCCATAACTTGTTCGTACCACATTGAACCTTGTTTATCTTTTTCAAAACATAGGTTGGGTTTCTGCTATGGGAGATCAACCTTCCTGCACAGACCTTAGTCCCATTTCTCTATACTTCATTGAAAACACTTCCTTTGGGAGACTTTCCATAAATAGGTCTGCCAAGTTTTTCTCCGTTTCAATGGTTAACTGCAATTACTCCTTTCTTGAGTAATTGACTTACCGTTCAATAGTATCTGCTAAGGTGTGTTTTTTGGGCGAAAATACTAAAATACCCTTCTTAAAGATCAAAATCAAAATCAAAATTAAATCCTAACAAGTTCTTAAAGATATGTTAAATTGAATTGTTGTTGAGCAAGAAGAAAAAGAAAAAGAAATGACTTCATTGATAAGGTACATGATACCCAATCATATTTAAAGTGTTGTTGTTGTTTTAAAACTTCGTTTAGGTTAGAATCATAAACTGAAACTTTTCAATTTCAGTTTCAATCCACTCCTGGCTTGTGTTCATGATGAATACCCTACTGATTTTTATGCCGACATGGTTTATAGGATGAATACCATGCCGATATCTGGTGCCGGCATGGTTTTTCAGAATGAATATGTACCATGTCGATACTAGTGCCGCCATGGTTTTTAGGATGAATACCATGCCGATATCTAGTATCGGCATGGTTTTTAGGATGAATACGATGCCGATATCTAGTGCCGACATGGTTTTTCAGGATGAATACCATGCCGATACTTGCTATTTCAGATAGATTTTCTGTACGTTTTTGTCCTCAAACCGGCACGGTACACTTGGGAATCGACCATGCTGATAGACACATTTTTGTGTCTGAATTGTCCTCATTGTCTCTATTGTTGGAACTCGATTTTTGTACTAATATTGTGTTTTTATGTATTTTTAGGTATTTTTGGAAATAAATATTTTTTGGAAAAATCGGCTCGAAAAGTTGCGCGGAACACCCCCGGAGGACATTTGATATTCGGACTCTCGTCTTTGGATAAGGGGTAACCCATTTGCTAAGGGGCACCCCCAAGAAGGCACCTTGCTATTTACACCCCAGGTTTGGTTAGGGGGGAGGTCCATCTTCATCGTTTCAAAATAATTTTTGGCGGGAAAGTAAGATGTTCACGGCAGAAATTAGGGTTTAGTGTTTGAAGGTGTTGGAGGTAGATTCAATTCTTTGGATTCGGTTTGGATGGGCCTGTTTTGGATTTTTGGATTAAATCGGTTAGCATGCTTGGAAGTGTGTCTAACTCGATCAAGTGTGGGAGGGATGTGCGAAGTGAGATGTAGAGATTTAAGATGTTGTAATCGCGTCGAAGCTAAATAAGGGAAGAAAATTATCATATTCTGCATGGAAAATATTACCGAGTTATTGAGAGAATATTTGGAGTTATGGGAGTTGATTCTTAGTCCAAATGAGTATATATAGGTAGCTAGGTTCACAAAAGAGAGAAGGGAGAGTTTGGGGGCCAAAAGATAGAGTGGAGAGTGAAGAAAATCGGTTGCGAGCTCGTCTCTGCTATTTCGCTATTGAAAGACGAAGAACAGACCGCCACACACACGGTCGTTCTTCAATGAGTGCTAACGACTCACTTCGTCAGGTCGCATGCGGAGGCGAGACTTAAATAAAGGCGTCAATGACAGTTGAGTTTTATCGTTACGACGCGTGTCGATTGTAACAAATATAAGTGTTACGAATCTCTGTCTTCATATATTTTCATCCTTGTAAGCACCTTTTGAGCAATGAAATCATACTTTGAGCGTGTTTCCAACATGATAAGCTAGACCCCCATCACTGAGACAACGGAGGAAGCAACTTTTCATGATTGTGGTAAATGAATTAATTCTTTTATTGACTTTTTGCATAAATTTAATTGCTTTATGATTTCTATTAATTACTTGTTATTTTGTTTGATGTCGCATGCTTAGTTTAAATTACTTTTGATGCGTCATGCTTACGACTTACAAATAATGTTTTATGAAATCTATTTTTGGCAAAGAATTAGAGTCACAACTTATTTTGTTTGAGCTATATTGTCTAGAGTTAATGATTGAACCACAAGAATAAGAAAAGTAGTGAAATCCTGCGTCTCAGTGCCTCTTCATCCTGTGACAATTTTTGTATATATTTTTCTTTTATTTTCTTTTATTAATTCTTAAAATCAATCTCTTCAAGTCCGAGTGAACGACAACCCTTCTTACTACAACATCATTGATAAATACCATCACATGCCGGCACTACTACCGGCATGCTCGATAATGAACTTTCTCTCCCGGCAGTGTACTTACAATTTCAAAATTGGGGGATATTGTGTATCGGCATGGTGAAAGTATGAATACCATGCCGATTTGGTCCCTGTCGGCATGGTATTCATACTTTTACCATGTCGGCACTGAGTTTTCAGGATTAATAATGGAGGATTCGATGGAAAAAAAATCAAATTTCAATACATTAATACCTATATATGACTAATTGGAGCACTTGTATATTTAGCTTGTTTACTTTCCTGGGTTGGTTATTCACCAGAACCTTCATGATCATAAATATCTTGATTTAATGTTGTTGCATCAACAAATTCAATGATAATGATTTATTTTAATGATTTTAACCAATTAAAACCAATTAATATATTTGTTTTTCAAGTATAATAATAATAATTTGATTTTATAACCTGATTTATCTATTAACTTACCTAATTATATTTAGTGAGGGGTACATTAGGAATCAGTTAAAATACATGGATAAGGGGTGACTCTGATTTACTATTTATATCCCGTTTTTACCTTTTTCCTCTGTCCCACAATTAATATAAGTATCCCCAATCGCGCGTTCTTTTTTAAGTTTTATCAACCAGATTTTGCTTACTGTTTCCTTTTTATTCTCTTTTTTCTGTTTAATTTGTATTACGTTACCATATCTTTAGTGCAGACAAAGTAGTGACAGCATATACCTTCAATGCACACATAAAAGTGTTTGTTCTTCTAACAGATAACCCAAAAGGGTACGTAGCTAACAACATACTACTATCTTGTTAATGTCGCAAAGCAACTTCATGTAATTTTTCTTCCTATCTTGTTAATATTTTTCTGAACCCGTGGGACTCCCCAAAAAGTTTGTGCTTCAATTGATTGATCTATATGAACGAATAGGTGAAACTGAAACCAAATTTTATTTTATTTTTATTTTTTTGATACATTGCTCTATTTTTTCTTTAGTTTTGTTCTCTGTTCTGATTTTGCAAGAGTTACTTTATGCAGGTACCAAAACGAAACAAGTTTCTTCTCCTAATCCAGGTTAGTCTTTTTCTTTCAACTAATTGTTTAATATGTAATTTGATTCAAGTATTTCGGATGAATGAACTCTATTAGTTGCTTCGAGATTGTACTCAGTGAATTTTGCTGACCAACCTTAATAATGAGTTTGCATACAAGTAACCAATCCTTATAACTGAAGGAATCTTCTTTCATCAATTTAGTGCCTATTATGTCAAACTTTTAAGCTATTTTTCAATGTTCTTCTCTTCATTTAGTTGATGATATTCATCTGGTGTACTAGAGGTTTGTCCTGCTATTTGCAGTTGTTGATATTTATGTAGTCTAGCTCTAGGAATGACAGACCTCACTTTGTGTAGTATTGTTGTATTAGGTAAGTTAAACCTTACTAATTTTGTTAATCTATATACAGAATAGGTAGTTTAAGTGGTGTTAGGAAAGTAGACACTACATGTTATGCCTGACTTGTCTCATAGTGTGATTGGAGCTGCACAGATGGATTGTAAGGTTTGTTGTTTTGCATCTTATGCTCATGACCTATTAGTTCTTATGTATTTTACTTTCCAAGTACCTGAATGTATGTTGTAATGGGTTACATTGTCTTCATGGTATAAAGATGCATTTGCTTGTTTTTAACTTTCAGAATGTTGGGAGAATTGGATAAATTTCCAGAATGTCGGGAGAAGTGTATAAATTTCCAGAAACTCACTTATCAAAGTGGTATGGAGTGATCAACCAAATCCTAGAATTAGATTATACTAATTTTCATGAGACCGTCTTCTACTGTGATTGGGTGAAGGCAGGTAGTGGAATCAATGTTTGTCCAGATTCAGATTTGGTTTTGGTTAAATTGATTAATATGAGGAGTTCCGGTAATTTGTATGACGAGCCAGCAGTTCATGTTGAAGAAGCTAGCCAAGTCTTTTATTTCAAAGATTTGAAATGTTCTGATCAGTGGGTTGTTATTCATTCACCAAAACGAATAATGGCAACCGTGGACAATCTTGAGAAGCCTAATCCTGGCGATTTTCAAGAACATATTTGCAGATGAACCTCATTTAGCTCGTTTGTTGGTGCAACGAAAAACTTGATCTTGATTAAACAAACTAGTTAATTAGTATAATTATTTGCTACTTTTATGTATTGGATCTTTGACTCTGGCTCCATCTTTGAAAGAATAAATCTCGTAAAAAAGAATTTGATTATAATGAACCTTATAAATCTTAAAAGGCATGTTTTTACTATTTCATATTCGATAGAGTTTCATCAATAATCTTCAAATTGTTTTCAAAATATTGTAATATAATTGAAGTATGAAATGTCAATTTGTTTCAATTGTCTTAATTCAATGGGTTTAGATTTCCAATTTCTTCAATTTGACTCAAATTCGATAGCATTTCATCAATGATTCACCATTTCTTGAAAAGAACCTCAAAATTTGAAGATTATTGATAATTCGATACAATCGGTTCAATCCTAATCGCTTTTGGATTGTCGCTCTCGACAGTGGTGATATGAATTATGCTAACTTTCTGATTTTCAATATTGATAGTCGTAATCTTACGACTCGTAACAAATAATTTATTATCGAACTTAAGTTTTGATAGAAAGATGTGAATTAATTTGTACACTTGGAAATGATCGATCTCGGAATTCAATTACTCCCATCAAAATCATTCGGTTCTTCGTTTATCGTTAGCGACAGTGATAAAATACAATGTGAATTTTTCTGTTTGAAATCAATAATTGCGAAATTAGATTCAATCATTTCAAGACAAATCACTCGATTCTCTTCTGTTATCGCTCTTGCCGCATTGATTCCTAAAAAGATCCAAAAATGTTTATTTATCGATTAAATTTTTGACAAATACGGATTTTTAATGCCCATTTACACGTGAAAAAACATTTTATTTGGCCTTAAATAAAATATCTAATGTAATGGACTCTTTACAGGGTGTCACATGTTATTTGGCAAACCTTAATCCCATAAACCACAGACCACCCACCCGTACAAACCAATTAAGTCGGTTTGATTGAATCAAATCCTAACAATCAGGGTTTCTATAAGAGAAACTTTCTCCGGAGAATTATTCGGATCGAGCTCACAAAAATCCCCCCCCCCCCCCTTTTTTATCTCTCCCACCTCCAAATTTGTAGAAGATTTCGTTCCTGATGAAGCTTCAAAAATTCCCCCTCATTTTTTTCATCTCCCGCTCACAAAAGATTTTCATTCCTGAAGATTAAGTCTCAATAACAAAAAATTATCACTCTCAATAAAATTCAACTAACTTAGATCCAAAAATTCACTCTCTTTTTCCATCTCCCACTCCAAATTTTCACCAAAATTCAATTCCAAAATCTCAGAAGTTTGCTTATAAAAGAGGCCTTCAACACAATGGTTTTAATTGTCTTTAAAAAAGAAGTATTTTTGTTAAGGTACTTTCATCAAACCCTTAGTTTATTTTGATTTTTAATTTTAGGGTTTCTGATGTTTTAGATTTGGGTTTTATTTTTGTAAAAGATGTTTTGGTTTTAATCTGTCTCAATTTGTAGTGTAGTTTCCAACATTCTCTCTCCTCTATGCAAATCAGGCGAAATAATGAGTTAACTCAGTTTTTAAAATCAAAAAATCAAAAATTTTCAATTCCCTCTCTTTGATTTAATCTGTGAAATGTTCCGATCTATTATTTATTTCTTAATGTTGCTTCTTCATCCCTAATACCGGTTTTCTCTTATAAAAATCTTTTCTAATTTTTTTTCAGTGTACAATTTTTTGGACAAGAGTTTTGATTCTCATCTCAAATATGTTTTGTTAGAGCATAGCTCGGTTGAACCCACCAAGTGTTGGTATGTCAAGTTTGGTTGTCATATTTTAGTGAATCAAAACTCACTTTAAGAGTCGCTTGATTATGTACTAGAGTCAACTTCGTATAGGTTAGCTTGAAAGTATTAGGATATGAGACATTACAAGTATTGCGAAGACTTGAAGAAGTGAAGAAGTAAGAAGCTACAACGACAACATCATCCTTCCACTTGAGGTTAGTGATATTTGACTTGAACTGTTTCATTCCCTAACGTATCTTTCAAGTCGTGCATATTGAAAACGAAACTGCGAAGCATGAACACTCTAGATAGACATAGTATTAAGGAATACAATATGAAGTTTATTGCTTAACCATTAAATTTGTAGATAAGACATCGACATAATCGTTTGAATGCTATTGTGATTATGTATGGGTATGAGGTGAGGATTTCATCCTAGGAAACAATGTTTTACATGTGTTTTAAGGAAGTAAGTTCATAAACTTGTTTATGAATCGAAAAGGAAATTGACAGGCGTTATTGGGATTGTTATTCAGTGCATATCTTGTGAACATCCAATATGATTTAGTATAACCGCTCACGACTTGTTTGTATTCTTGGTAAAACTATTCACAAAGGCCTGACTTATGTATTGGTATGACTTTTATTAGTGAAACCGATCCTAAGTAATCACCTGAGATGGTATGATCGAGTTTGTGTTTTGTGTTTAACCAAATCTGGGTAAAGGGGAACCGATCCTATGAAGAGGTGCAATACATCACAAAGGGGAATCGATCCTTGTATGAGGTGCAACAAGGTTTATACCAGAAAGGGGAACCGATCCTATGAACATGTGCAACACGTTTTTAGGCAAAGGGGAACCGATCCTATGGACATGTGCAACACATATAAGTTAGATACCATATATATGTGGGTAATTGATCCTAGTACCTAGTCAATCGAATTTTGGGAAGCTAGTGTGACTATGCACAATACTCACATGGAGGTAGAACCGAAACTTGTTTTGGTAGAACCATTAAACCCATGATTTGTGATTGAGTGTTTCTTAATCAGTCACATAGTTCTTAAAAGTCAGATGAACCAATTCTAAACTTGTTTGTAAGTGTGGCAAATCGGTTTCAAGGTTGTAAGTATGAAAGAGGAATTACAAAGTAAGGATGTCGACATACTTTGAACACGTGCAGTGATGTTTATATTTTATTGTTCAAAGTTATTCCTTAATAGCTACAAGAAGAAAATCCCAAGATCGAAATAAATAAGTTAAGAATCTTTTATTTAAGGTTTTTAATTTTATTTTAGGAAAACGAGAATTAGTAATGTGCATTTACTAGTTGAGATTTTCCAGAGAGATTTTCGATCATTATTTTGGACAGAGCATTTCCAGGAATTATGGAAATCGAATTTGGAATGTATTGAATATCTTTGAGAACATTTTCGGTTTGGAAATTCCTTGGTGTCCAAACTTCCTTGTCTATAAATACTTGAAGCTTGCATTTCTAGCAAACTAATCCTTCGTGACAGCAAGCTTCCTCGGTTGTGTTGTTACTGGCGTAGCCGCCTATTCGGATAGGAGAGTAACCTAAATAGGAGAAATCTCTTACGACCTCTTAGTTTAAAGTCTTCTTTGGGATTGAGAAGCTCTACGAGTACCGTTGGTGGGAAACTAGATAATTGCGGTTTATCTTTTGTTTTCGATTGATTTGATTGACTAACGGTGGTTGAACTTTGATTGCACCTAGTTTGTTTATGCTTGAGAATCTTCTCTTCTGATATAAGATTCAATCAAACTAGATCGAAGTTTCGAAAAGCATCTTTAGACTGTTGTTAGTGCTAAAGACGATCTTGTGATAATCAATTGTTAACAGACTCCGTTCTGTGCGTGATTGATTACAAGAGATTCAAGTTGTTGTGTGCAGGTGTTTATTGAAGATCTAAGAAGATTTGAAGACAAAGAAGAGATTGAAGATTTCGGATTTGGGGTTCATAATCTCTGGTGTGCACAATACTTGTTTCGGTATAAGAGGATCCAACTATAATCAGTTTATCCTTGCGGTAGATTGGATTGATTAGTTGTGTAGATCGGCATCAATACAATTCTTTGTGATTAAAAGTATTGATTGCAAAATCTTAACAATTACTTTGGTAGTTGAGAATAAGATAGATCTAAGAACATGGCGAAGGAGTTTATGTTAAGATAAACAGAAGAGCCTTTGTCTAACTCACATCACTTGGTTGAAGAGAGTTGATACCAAACATATTTGTTGTTCCTTTACTGTTTGGAATACAAACCAAAGGAATTGTTCCAAGTACGTGACTTATTCATAAGTTGGATGCGTGGGAATACAGACGGAACTAGGTGAACTATAGGTTTAGTTGTTTGGTCTCAACTATACGAAGTTAGGTTTAATTTTGTGTAGCGTCTTAATCCTGAGAGTATTCAATTCTTGACAAGGTCCCCGGGTTTTTCTGCATTTGCGGTTTCCTCGTTAACAAAATCTTGTTGTGTCATTTACTTTATATTTCCGCATTATAATTGTTTTATTATAATTAAAGTAAATTACACAAATGTTAAATCCTTTTTACTTGATAACAATCCTATTGGGTTTGGTTAAGTACGAACCTTTTATCAAGTAAACATACTTCATTGTTGTATTGTCTCGATCTCGTATCCATAGACGATCACACGAAGTGTGAACCGATTAGTTGTATTGTCTCGACTCAGTCCATAGATATTCACTTTCGGAGAAAGGACTTATAGGTAGGAAAAGTTTTAGCTTGAGGTATATTTGGGTACCCTTGCCTTTTCATGTTTAACTAAATTTTTTCTTCTACATGTGTTTACAGATTGCTTGTCTAAAATACGGTGTTTTACGGGTTTCCAGTGTGGATTATTGTGTTTGATGCTGTTGTGTTAAAGCTTGTTCAAGCTAAAGTTTCATCTATGTATCTCATTGTTATTAGTATACCTCCATTGGAATACACGATCTCATGACCGATTCAACGAAGAGCTCACCCAAATAACGCTACCGCACGTGCAAGAAGTGTAAAGTCCGTTTCAAGTTTGAAATAAGAATAATCCTTTTTATTTTTTGGTTAACTACAACTCACTTTCTTTCCTTTTCAGTTCCAACTGATTCCAAAAATATCTCAATGAGTAAAATAGAATTATTCCGTATCACCTCTATACTGGGAAACCCTAATTTGAATGTTCCTTATATCAATTTCTCTTCTCATGGGAAAACTCAAGTCAAATCTTCTCAGAAATACCTCAGGAAAATGGATCTAAATCAAGTGAATAACACAATTTCTCAATCTCAAAATTCTGAAGTATCTGATCTAGCATCGAAGTTCAGGAAAGCAACCTTGGAATTGCAATCGCCTGAAGAAGTAGTTATCTTAAATCAAGATGAGTATGTTTCTAATGATCTCATAGGAGCTGGAGAATGGGATTTCTGTTTGATTGGCAAAATTATAATAGAATGGAAGATGAACTACGGAACAATTGAAAAGAACATCCAATTCACCTGGCCCTTCATCCCACAGGAGGAAGTAAAAATCATTGAAGTGGATACGAATGTAGTGATTTTCAAGTTTATGAATCAAGACCTGGTGGACAAAATTATTGAAGAAGGCCCATGGAACATTGATGGAAAATTATGCATTCTGTTCGGTTATTTCCAGGGATTAATCCATTAAAATATTGATTGGACTAAACAAGTCTACTGGATTCAACTCAAGGGCCTGCAACTTGAGCATATGAATGTGAAAGCTATGGAGGAAATGGGACAAATTTTGGGTGAAGTCCTTGCTATTGCCCCAACCAATGCAATCCTAATTGAAGGTATTCCTGTTAAAGTTTGTGTCAAAATTGAACTCACAACCCCCCTTAGAAGAGGTGTCCTGGCTATTACTTCTGCTGGTTCTACTAAATGGGTTAGATTTCATTATGAAAAACAACCCAACAAAATCTGTAGAGAATGCTTCATCATCAATCACTGCAATGGAGCTTGTGGTGTTGCAGCTGAATATCTGAAAGCAGCTCATGAAAAACCTCTACCTTTTGGAGGAATTGGAAGACTCAACAAAAATGCTAATACAAGATCATCTGCAAGTATCACTCTAAAAACTTCTTCAAGGACAAATGTGAAACCAGCACCATTTGTTCCCCCTGTATATGGCAAGATTGTGAAATTTCAAGTCACAAATGAGGAAGAGGAGGCTTCATCTAGGCTAGGAAAGAGACAAAGATTTTTAAATAAAGTAGGAGCTACTAATAAAAATGATGAGAAAACAATGAATTCTGCAACAGCTAGAATCCCACTATAAGACAAGCAATCTAGAGACAATGCTGGGGAGAATGAGTTAACCTTTTGTTGATGGGTGAAAACTACTCCTGCAGAATTTGGTAATTTGGGGTGTGGATGAGGAATGAATCTAAACCTTCAACAAATGCACTGCGCGGTGAGTGCTTGTAGATTCGACAGATCAATCTGTGCAAGTCCGGCCTAAACCAAGAAATGGCCGTTCCAGACTTGTTTCGGTCACAAAGTGAAGGAGATGGGTTTGATCTTAGGGAGGGAAGCGAAGAAGGTGTTGAGATTGTGAAGGTGTTGGCTTGCTTATGACTTGTAACAGAAAGATGAGCAAGCTTACGGTTGATGCAAGCAGGCTCTGAGTGTTTGAATACGGTTTGTATTAACACTTGGTTTCGTCGTGCCCGAACTTGTGTTGTTCTCCGTTATTCCTCCGTTGTTGGAAATAGGGCGGAGAACCTATTTATACAAGTCATTGAGCCTCATTCACGTTTCTCGTGGGAAGTGGAGGTAGTGGAATGATGGAGTAGTGGAGTTGTGTATCGGTAACACACGACCGGTCTTGCCCAATTTTCTGTTCATCTCTAACCGTCCATGACTTCCTAACACGTTCTTGTGATGGCGCGTTGCACGCCGCACGCTGTAAACCGCCGACCAATACGAGTTTGTGACATGATTGATGTCTGGAATGTGGATCGTGGATCCACGAAAGATAGCATGTAATCTTCAATTGAATAACTGCGTTATTCGTAAAGTCGATACTTGTGAAGTATCGTGTGTATTTCATGCGGAGTGCGCATGCATTGTGGTGTGGTAAGGTGATGGGTAATGACGCCCATCGACCAATTGACTCTCGACCCGGTGGTTGTATAACCAAGTTGGTGAAGTTGGACGGATGAGATGAGCCTTGAGACACTCATCTGCGGACCGTTAATGAATATTGGGGTTTTTGAAGAGGTGCGCAAGCATCACTCTCGGCTTGGTCGAAACCAAGCATGGGAAGGATTTTGGAGAGGACCGACCATATATGCGTGTTGACGGCATGATGGTGTAGGTGCTCGTATTCCGTTCCCTCACGAAAGCGCGATCTGGGCCACTCAATTTGACCGGCAAAGAGGAGTGGTCGAGATCGATTTTGCGATAAGAGTTTGATACCGCAAGAAGCCGCGCGCCATACTCTTTTCAGGCGCGTTTTCCAAGACGACCTAGCTTGGTCGGTCTTGGCCGGTTGGTTTGGCGTGAAGATGGTAGGTCGATGTTCACGCCCATGTCTCACCGTCCCATGAAAACGTGATCTAAGCCACCCAATTCGTCCGGTGAAGTTGAGTGGTCGAGATCGATTTGCAATTTGGGAAGTGTATCCACGCATGTTTGAGCGGGCGTTTTGGATTGGCCAGGCGTGATATGCCTTGGCCGACCGCATGAAGAGGTAGATGGGCCCACGGTGGTCATCTTTGGTATGACAGGACTGCTTAATCTAATCAGTGACCCTCCATTCGTCGGGGAGAAAATGGACGCGCGTGATGGCTTGAACCCTAATTTTGGCTTTCAAAGCCGCGCGACCATGCTATTTCAGGCGGACGAATGTGTTGTAACCAACCATGGTTGGTTTTGACCGATTGGTCAAGTGTGTAGGCGGTCACATGGTGATTGTGTCGACATGCTCCGGGGCCCTTAGAGTTCGCATCTACACCCTCCATCTATACCTGCGAAGATGGATGGTTGAGACCGTTTTGCGGCACATGTAATATGCCGCAAACCCTAATTTAGGTTTTCCGCCCATAATGCTTGGTATGGACGGTTTCTTGGCAAGCAAAGGCCAATGGTCGACCATGCGGGGTCGGCCGTGTGTATTCCATACCGCTTGGGGGTGATGGAATTGATCGGTGGTTATCCAATCATGCGTGTGGAGTTGGATGACTGCGATCGTGATCATATCTCGGCAAGCTAAGGCCGTGGGTATTCCATACCATGCTTAGGGTGATGGAATTGATCCGTGGTCATCCAATCATGCTTGTGGAGTTGGATGATGCGATCGATCATATCAGGAGACCGATACGGTCAAGTCCGGATGCTCAATCGGGCTAGTATAACACACCGAGAGGGGCTCAATCGGGCTAGTATAACACACCGAGAGGACTCGGGCTAGTATAACACACCGAGAATCACTGTACGGGCATTTCGTACATGGTTTCATTATAGTGCTTGGAGGTTCGTGTTACTGTATGAGTAACACTCGGAGTCTCATGCCACTCGATAATGATTCATTATAGTGCTTGGAGGTTCGTGTTACTCTATAAGAGTAACACTCGGTCATCATGCCACACCGATAATGAGTACGAAATACAAGGCCGAATTAAGTGAGGGAGTATCAACACTTATAAATGGCTTTATCTTTTACAAGATGTCCGCATGATTTTTCCGGTTTTTTACAAACTCAACCTTGAACGAAAATCCACCATCAACATTAAGTCCTCGCCTAGCACACAATGGTTACAATATTGTGTGGTAGGCATGAGATGGTGACAGTTAAAGATAAAACTTATGAGACAATGTTAGATGTTACCAGGAGAGACGGGTCGTCCCCGTCCTTCTCGAGCATGTCACGTTCAAGAGACGTCCGTAAAAGTGTTCCCCTAGCATGATGTCGGTCTTGCTGCTTCGATCGACCTTGCTATGACTGCGCTTCGGTCGAGGGGCTATTGCGCCGCCGTTCAATCGTGGGGATGTGCCTAATCGACCGACCGTTGCGCCGCTTCGTTCGTGGGGTTACCGCGCCCGCTTGATCGAACGTGGGCTTGTTGTGTCTGCGCTTCGGTTGAAAGTGGGTCTACTTGTGTACATGCTTCAAACGTCAGCCATGTGCTTCGATCAAACCGGCCTCGCTGTGTGCGCCTATTATACCAGCCTTATGTCGTGATTAACACCAGCCTTTTGCGACTTGAGCAATACCACCTTTTGACTTGAGCAATACCGGACTTGAGGCTTGTACGCATGCACTTGAATGATGTTTGAATCGGCCATTGTGTGAGTTGTGTCTTGCCGTGTGTGGCGACACTTCTCATATGCTTTCATACAAGTTCTAACTCCTGTCTTTTATTTCATTGCGGTAGAAAGAATCCTCGTTGAGATGTCTTCTGGAGATAATGCTGGTGCCAAGTCAGGAAGTGTTGACAGCTTCAAAGATATGCCGAACATCGATGATGAATTGTTCACCGCGCCCTTTCAACTATATGAAAACATCCGTTCCACAGGATAACCTTCCTCCTATCGACTTCAGGGTTTTTCATGCTCCGCCGGGTCCTCATGAAGGATGGATGAGACGTACGTTTAAGCAATGAGTACATCAAAGATAACTTAGAGTGCAGATTATTGATGTAGCTTGAGTGTTGAAACGACTCGAGAGGATGTTAAAGTGGTTTGGTGCGAACATTGAGGTAGATCCTGGAGAGAGTGTTGAAGCAGAATCGAAGTGAACAGGGGTCCGGAGAGAGCATTGAGGCGCCTCTTGAATAGACTATTGAAGTAGCTTCGCGAGAGGGAGATTTGAAGTGGCTTCCTCTCCCGGTTCGATTTACCCTTGCGAATTCCATGATTCTTGATGTACCATCTTTCTCGTGTTGAAGAAATCCTTGATCGAAGGTGAAGGAACTTCATGCCGAGCCTCGGTCCCAAGCGTGGTTTACATGGTTTGTTCGTAGTGGTTTTTGTCGAGCCCGGTATGGAATATCTCGAACGTTGTTGCATCATTGCGGGGAGTCGTACATGTGGCAATCGGAGTTGGAGTTGGCGGACACGCAGGATATTGTATCTTGGTGGTTTTCCCCTTGCTGCTTGTGGAATCGCTACATGTAGGTCAAGGTTGTATCGCCTGTTGGTGAGATATATGCCCCTGCGTCACGCTCGTACATCCTTATCTCGGTCAGAGCCGCTACATCCATCCATGGAGGAAAACATGCCATGTCCGCTGGTTGCATCTACTAACATGTCGATGTTCGCAGAGGAGAATCGCTTTTGGAGCATTCCATTGGGCGGAGAGACCGGGTGTCGGTCTCTCCCGCTAATTGCTAACAGCCGACGCCGGTATATTGTCTTCCCCTTCTAATCACGTCTTGCTTCGAAAGTGCGTCCCCTTTTGGTGTGAGTATGGGTTGAAGCTTCACCGTATGTGTCTGAGTCTGGTTTCCTTCAAGTCCGTCATTGTGGTGGGATGACGCACAATCTTGCATGGGCTAACCTTGGCCGTCCCGAGAGTCTTGAGAGAAATCACATTGGAAGATTCTCCGTGTCGACGAGGGCCCTCCCGAACTCTGAACCCTTGATGTGTGCGGTAACATGTAGGGTGGTCGTGATCTTTTCTTCCATCATGTCGTCTTCTCGTAAATGTAACATTATTTACAGTGTTTTCGATGCGATTAAGACTTACGGACGTGAAGGAGTCGGGTGTACGTCCGCAGCTATTTTATTAATTACGTGAAACATCTCGCACGTTGATTCTTTGAGAGGCGCAAGAGTTCACAAAGCTTTCCACTAGAGATGCCGCTTCCTAATCCACTGGTCTCCGGTTCATAGTAAATCATTGACTCGGGGAGGATCGTTGTGAGGATCGGTCCCGGTGTAGGAATCTCCATGACAGGACCGTTCATATCCGATGTCGCTCATTTGATCAGGTCCACGAGGTCCGCAAGGTGGCCGAAATACCTCTTTCTCGAGTTGCGGCCATATCCGTTTGAGTCTTAGCAAGAACTTCCCGCTTCTCCATCAAGTCTGAAATGGTAATGGATGGTGGTCCTCCTATCGTCCCTCCGGCTCCTCGTCCCGATGCGAGTGAAAGTTGTTGCTCCGGTGACTACCGGAGGAGGAGTTGTCGGGATTTGCGCGCTCCGACTGCTGTGACGGGAGGTGTTACACTTCTTTGGAACATCTCCTCTTTCTGGCTGCACCGGTGGTAGAAGTGACGGCTGCATAAGGTGTATTGACCACGGTAGCTCCTTAAATTATAGGACGGAGCCCCTTACGTATTTGTGTTACTCGCCGGGGAAGAAGAGGTTGAAAAGTTTCCTAAGGAACCGAAGTCAAGCGGAGTTGTACTTCAAAGGATGAAAGTCTCTCTTGCCCGGAAGGACGAGTTCTTTGTGAAGGACTTTCCTTGAAGGATCGTAGCTACCTACTTGTCCTTTAGATGTTCTTGTTTTTGAGTGATAGTGAGGATTCCTTTGACTACCGGTTTTGAATTAATAGGTAATTTAATTGGTTCATTTTGAGATAGTTTGGTGAATGATTTTTTCTGAAATAGGTTATTTTAAATGAAATTTGCATCTTGGTCATGAATGATCGCACATGTCACATGAAGTTGCAAACGTTGTGTGAAAGGAAAGCATGAATGAAACAGACATGGTGTTTGATTACTGAGCCTCTTTCTCCACGTGTGGGATGCTAAGTCCCCAGTGAATTCTAAACTATCTTCCTTGTAAAATTGTTGAGTAGAACTTACTTGCTTTTGAAGCCTCATTTGTATCAAACCGGAGTAGCCTCTCCAAGAAAATCCTCCGCACTAACTTCTCAAAGCTATCCCTCTGAGCCAAGCTTCTCCTGAACAATACGCTTCAAAGCGTTGCACTCACGGGTGGGGTGATGAAGGGACCGATGGTAATGACAAGACTACCTCGGGTCCATTTTCTTGACCAAAAGAGGTGGGCGCCGTGATCGGGGGTAGCTTTATCTCTCCGTTTCGTACCCACATCTCCAGTAGCTCCAGAATCTTCTTCATTGGGAAGGGGAAATGTAAGTACCTTGTGTCCAGCTTTTCCTGCGTTAGCGGGCGTTGCGATGTCTCCCCGTGGCTTTGATGTGGAACAGGAGATGAGGTTGGAAGACTTGCGGGCGCCATCATATCTGCGGATTGCCTTCCTAAGTAGAGGGATGTGGAAGGTGTCGTAATGTCATTGCTGAGTGGCCGAATTGAACGCTCCCATCCTCTGTATTCAGGAATTTCTTGATTGATTTCTCCTTCCTCAAGCGTTTCTCCAGTTGGTTGGAAGGCCGACGCGGATTGGACAGTCTTCCGGGCTTCGACAAGAGTTTTGAGGTATAAATCCTCTAGCAAGGCTCCATAGGCTGTAGGTTCCCCTTCTTCATCTGGCATACATTGTAGTATTCCGGATAAGTCTCTTTTCCTGTGGAGTTGCATCGGGTCTCCGTTGTTGACCGGACAATGTTGTTCATCTTCCCTGAGTCTCCTGCGATTACGCGCCTTTTTTGCTTCTCCACCAGTAAAGGTGTGACTCCTGGTTAAAGATTCATCATTTCTTGCGCCGCTGAGTGGATGCACGTCGACGCTTCTTGTAATTGTGCCGCTATGTCACTCAAAAGGCGAAATGTCGCGCTCGCCTTCTAGTGATACCGGCTTGATTCGCCAAGACATCCTCCAACATTCCATCTATGCTTCCCATGATACCCGAGCCACCCGTGGTTTAGGACACATTGTGAGATGGAAACCGAAAAATTGAGAATTCAATTTTTTGTGCAACCGATAGATCAATCTCCCACCGTGGTCGCCAATTGTTGATGGGTGAAAACTACTCCTGCAGAATTTGGTAATTTGGGGTGTGGATGAGGAATGAATCTAAACCTTCAACAAATGCACTGCGCGGTGAGTGCTTGTAGATTCGAGAGATCAATCGCGCAAGTCCGGCCTAAACCAAGAAATGGCCGTTCCAGACTTGTTTCGGTCACAAAGTGAAGGAGATGGGTTTGATCTTAGGGAGGGAAGCGAAGAAGGTGTTGAGATTGTGAAGGTGTTGGCTTGCTTATGACTTGTAACAGTAAAGATGAGCAAGCTTACGGTTGATGCAAGCAGTGCTCGAGTGTTTGAATACGGTTTGTATTAACACTTGGTTTTCGTCCCGAACTTGTGTTGTTCTCCGTTATTCCCTCGTTGTTGGAAATAGGGCGGAGAACCTATTTATACAAGTCATTGAGCCTCATTCACGTTTTCGTGGGAAGTGGAGGTAGTGGAATGATGGAGTAGTGGAGTTGTGTATCGCAACACACGACCGATCTTGCCCACTTTTCCTGTTCATCTCTAACCGTCCATGACTTCCTAACACGTTCTTGTGATGGCGCGTTGCACGCCGCACGCCGTAAACCGCCGACCAATACCCCGATATGTATCCCCCAGTTTGTGACATGATTGATGTACTGAATGTGGATCGTGGATCCACGAAAGATAGCATGTAATGTCAATTGAATAACTGCGTTATTCGTAAAGTCGATACTTGTGAAGTATCGTGTGTATTTCATGTGTTTGTATTGTGGTGTGGTAAGGTGATGGGTAATGACGCCCATCGACCAATTGACTCCCGACTGTGGTTGTATAACCAAGTTGGTGAAGTTGGACGGATGAGATGAGCCTTGAGACACTCATCTGCGACCGTTAATGAATATTGGGGTTTTTGAAGAGGTGCGCAAGCATCACTCTCCAGCTTGGTCGAAACCAAGCATGGGAAGGATTTTGGAGAGGACCGACCATATATGCGCGTTGACGGCATGATGGTGTAGGTGCCTCGTATTCCGTTCCCTCATGAAAGCGCGATCCGGGCCACTCAATTTGACCGGCAAAGAGGAGTGGTCGAGATCGATTTTGCGATAAGAGTTTGATACCGCAAGAAGCCGCGCGCCATACTCTTTTCCGGCGCGTTTTCCAAGACGACCTAGCTTGGTCGGTCTGGCCGGTTGGTTTGGCGTGAAGATGGTAGGCTGATGTTCACGCCATGTCTCACCGTCCCATGAAAACGTGATCTAAGCCACCCAATTCGTCCGGTGAAGTTGAGTGGTTGAGATCGATTTGCAATTTGGGAAGTGTATCCACGCATGTTTGAGCGGGCGTTTTGGATTGGCCGGGCGTGATATGCCTTTGGCCGACCGCATGAAGAGGTAGATAGGCCCACGGTGGTCATTTGGTATGACCGGACCGCTTTAATCTAATCAGTGACCCTCCATTCGTGCCGGAGAAGATGGACGCGCGTGATGGCTTGAACCCTAATTTTGGCTTTCAAAGCCGCGCGACCATGCTATTTCAGGCGGACGAATGTGTTGTAACCAACCATGGTTGGTTTTGACCGATTGGTCAAGTGTGTAGGCGGTCACATGGTGATTGTGTCAACATGCTCCGGCCCTTTGAGTTCTGCATCTACACCCTCCATCTATACCTGCGAAGATGGATGGTTGAGACCGTTTTGCGGCACATGTAATATGCCGCAAACCCTAATTTAGGGTTTTCCGCCCATAATTCTTGGTATGGACGGTTTCTTGGCAAGCAAAGGCCAATGGTCGACCATGCGGGGTCGGCCGTGTGTATTCCATACCTGCTTGGGGGTGATGGAATTGATCTGTGGTCATCCAATCATGCTTGTGGAGTTGGATGACCGCGATCGATCATATCCGGCAAGCTAAGGCCGTGGGTATTCCATACCATGCTTAGGGTGATGGAATTGATCCGTGGTCATCCAATCATGCTTGTGGAGTTGGATGACTGCGATCGAATCATATCCGAGACCGATACGATCAAGTCCGATGCTCAATCGGGCTAGTATAACACACCGAGAGGGCTCAATCGGGCTAGTATAACACACCGAGAGGGCTCGGGCTAGTATAACACACCGAGAATCACTGCACGGGTATTTATACATGGTTTCATTATAGTGCTTGGAGGTTCGTGTTACTCGTATGAGTAACACTGAGTCTCATGCCACATCGATAATGATTCATTATAGTGCTTGGAGGTTCGTGTTACTCTATAAGAGTAACACTCAGTCATCATGCCACACTGATAATGAGTACAGGAAATACAAGGCCGAATTAAGTGAGGGAGTATCCAACACTTATAAATGGCTTTATCTTTTACAAGATGTCAGCGCATGATTTTTCTGGTTTTTTATAAACTCAACCTTGAACGAAAATCCACCATCAACACCTTTCAACACAAACCATTTACAAACATATTTTGTTTATTTAACTACAAGTTTTACTGCTTTTCTAGCTTCTATTTGCTTACTCTCAATAATTTTCTAGCCATGAAAATTTTGTCCTGGAATGTTTGTGGATTTGGAAATAAGGATACTAGGAATCACTTAAAAGATCTTATAAGATCAAATAACCCTGACATCATATTCCTTATTGAAACCAAAAACCTTACCAAAAAAATGAAACAATACACTTCTAGCCTTCACTACCCTAACATGTCTTTTCATGATCCTATTGGTACTTCTGGAGGTCTTTGTCTTCTTTGGAAAGATGGTACCAATCTTCAGTTGATTGAAATTAAACTTAATATGAAGCATTGTATTGTTGAACTAGATGATAGAACCAAAAACTCTTTAGTGACTTTTGTTTATGGTGCTTTAGATCCAAGAATTAGAAAAGAATAGTGGAATTATATGGAAACTATAGCCAACCAACACAACTTATCTTGGATTGTAGCTAGGGATTTAAATTTTGTCCTTTCTCAGGTTGAAAAAGATGGTGGAAATCAAATAAGCCAAACTGTCCTTGATGAGAATAAGGAGTTACTAGATAATAATGGTTTGCATAGTCTGAATTTCATAGGGATAACATTATCATAGCCCACGAACTTCTTCACTCAATAAGAATCTCCAAAGCCAAAAAGGGTTTTATATCCCTTAAACTTGATCTCTCTAAATCTTTTGATAGACTGGAATGGGGTTTCATTAACAAGACGCTTTTATCGTTTGGTTTCAACTCTTAATGGGTAAATCTAATCATACAATGTATTTCAACCACAACTTTTTCCATCCTCCTTAATGGTTCCCCAGGACCAACTTTCAAAAATACCAGAGGTTTAAGACAAGGAGATCCACTCTCCCCTTACCTATTCTTAATATGTATGGAAATTCTTTCAAGACTTCTGGAAAAAGCAATAGCGGAAAAAAAGTTATCAGGTCTTAAAATCAATAAAGACGCTCTGAATATATCTCATATGTTCTTCGCGAATGACTGCTTTATATTCACAAGAGCGGATTTAGGAGAAGCGAAAAATATATTAGACATTTTATCAACTTTTGGAGATATAACGGGGCAAATGATTAATCTTAAAAAATCGGGAATATATTTTAGCCGCCGCATCATCTAAGACATGGAAAAATAATTGCAAGAATCTTAAAAGTCCAACTGATGACTAAAAATGAAAGGTATATGCTATATGGGGACTCCGCTCTTTTTTGATAAGAATAGAAAGGAGAATTTTGAGCCTCTGCTACAAAGGTATTATTCAACGCTTCGAGGTTGTAAATCGAAGCTTATATCTCAGGCAGGGCGGACGGTGCTAATAAAATCGGTTCTTCAAGCTTACCTTACTTATCAAATGCAAGTGCTTGCACTACCAAAAGAGATGCTGGATCAGTTGGACAGGATTCAAAGAAATTTGTGGTGGAAAAAAGAGGGAACTAAAAGACAGGGTGGTTTTATAAAAGCTTGTTCAAGTATCTGCAAACCCATATCTCAAGGGGGTTAGGACTCAAAAATCCACACCAGTTCAATTTAGCACTTCTCACCAAACTAGCCAGTAGACTAATATCTTAACCAGATCAATTATGGGTCAGGATTCTAAAATAAAAATATTTCCAAAACTCTAATCCTTTAGAATTTTCTAGATCTTCTTCTAATGTTTCTTGGATTTGGACTAGTATCCAAAAAGGATTGAATCTTGTAAAAGGTAACTTCGTGTGGCAAATTAAAAATGGAGAGTCGGCAAAAATTTGGGAAGACAGATGGATCCCCAATGAAGATATAATACAAAAACCATTGGATAGAGTAGACCAAATTCCTAATCTACACTAGAAAATTCTTGGGATATTGAGAAACTAGATGACTATTTCACTTCTTCAGGAGATTTTTCGGTAAAAAATATTTATAATTTTCTTATCAATCAGGAACAAGAAGGTGACATCATGGATAATTTTCCTTGGAAAAATTATGGAAAATTAAAAAAATTCCAAGAATTAATTTATTAGTTTGGAAATTAGTTCAGAAAGCTTTAGCAACGTCAAGTAGACTAGCATCACATATGACCGATATCTCTGCAGACTGTCATATGTGTAACTCTCAAGTGCAAGAAAATGAACAACATCTTTTCAGATTCTGCCCGTTTGCAAGAGCAATCTGTTTTGGTTAATCTTTAAGCCATATTAATAATCCATCTTCCATTGACTCAATAAGTAACTAGGTCAGCAATTGGATAGAGGATCCAAATTATGCTCAAGTAGCAAAAAAAATTGTTATCGTTCTATGGTTTATTTAGAAACTCAGGTGTTCAGTCATCTTCGAAAAAAAGGATCCAAACCCAACGATGTTGATATAACAAATAAATAAATTCATATTCTTAGCTACTTCAATTAATTCAAAGAGATAATTATTTCTATTACTTGAATCGGGCGAGTTGAGCTCTGAGGATTGGGCGACTGACTCAGTTTTCATTTTTTTCAACGCTTCTTCAATTTTCTTACAACCTTCATTAATTTTAGGTGATTTTCTTGCAATCTTCAAATGATTGGTGTTTCAATCAATACTGGTTTTAATTCCTAGCTTTATTTTTGGTACCCTTGTGATTTTTTTCATTGAACTATGAGTTTTGAGGAAAAAAACGATGGATCTGGATTGGATCCATCGATAGTACATTTATCAAAAAACCTTGAAATTCATCCGGCAATTAATTTGATTGATGATCAAGATTATGATAGATATGATTCATGGAGATTCTCTTTGATTGGAAGACACTATTTTAAAAAAATCAATGGAGTTTAAAAGGTAAATGTCATTTGATTTCACTGGGTAAAGGTTTTTTTACGATTAAATTAGCGAATGATGAAGATAAAAACTATATCAAATCTGGTAAATGGGAAGTTCAGGATCAGGTATTAAAAGTTAGGAACTGGATTCCAAATTTTAGATCGGAAAATCAACGTACATCTAAGGAAATGGTTTGGGTTCAGTTTCCTGGGCTAAGTTTATAATATTGGGATGAAAAAACTCTATTCAAGATTAGTAAAGCTATTGGTAATCCAATCAAAGTTGATGCAGCTACCCCGAATTATCAGAGTGGATACTATGTTAAAGTTTTAATTGAAGTTGATTTAGCAAAATCCATTCCTAATAAACTGTAGATTGTTACAAGATATATATGGAGCTTTCTCTCAAGGGGTGATCTTAACAAATTTACCTAAATTCTGTAACAATTGCAAAATTGTTGGCCATCTTCATTCTGAATGTAGAATTACCAAACAATCTTCTGCTACAACTGAGAATCAGAGGATTTTAACTTCCATACCTCCAAAGAGTCAGAATAATGTTACTTCTGCTTCAAACAATTTGGTTGCTCAGTCTTCAACTGCCTCAACTCCAGTTCTTAAATCAGTTGAGCTTCCTCGGCATTCTTTACCAAATATTTCAATCAACACTAAAGGAGCTTCATCATCTGGAAGGCCTCCAACAAATATAGCAGCAAATGTCCTTGTTGAAGCTCCTTTTACGGATGTTATAGGAGGAGTATCTAATTCAAGTTTACACTCTAACTATAGCCCTGCAATCATTAATTATAATCAATATGAAGTTTTACAAGATAATGATAGTGAATACTCAAGCTCTGAGGATGGTGAAATTAAGGAGGTCAGTACTTCAAGCTTATTAGAATTTGGCTCCATATCTCAACCTGTTACTATTTTACAAAAGGATAACACTATAACTCAATGTGTTCCTGAGCCTACTGAAGCTAGTAAAATAATTGGAAATATGAAGAAAAAAACTCCAGCAAAACCAGTAAAACCTATTTCAGTTGTTACAAGGAAGGCTAGTAAAGAAATTTTGAAACATGTGGTGGACAAAGGGAGTATGACTCCTACTCCTCAACCTCCTTTTAATTAATGAAAGTAATCTTCTGGAATATCAGAGGCCTTAAAAGACAAAAGGCCAAAGAAAAATTATATTCTTTAGTTAAGACAAATAATCCATCTTTAGTATGGATTGTGGAACCTAATATTAAAGTTAAAAAGTGTGGAAATTGGATGGTATGCATCATTAAATTATTAGTAACTCTAAAGATAATAATAAGGGTAGTATTTGGTTGTTTTGGAATTGCTCTATTCAAACTCCTACTGTTGTAACTTATTCAAGTCAGTGTATTATTGTGGAGGTTGGTGGTGTCTTGGTGACTGGGGGTTCATTCTAATTCTTATACAGTGAATACAAAAGAATTGTGGAAGGAATTACAGTAGAAACTCTTTTAATTAATACTCGATTATTTAATAAACTCTCTTAAATAATATTTTTGGCTGGTCCCGAGTCGGGGACAACGTGCCAAATTAATAATTCGCTAAAATTATAAGATAATACTTTTTTGATTACCTATATAGGTCCCATATGAAATATAAATTAATAATGTATTATATATAATACATTAATGATTTGCGAAGACTATTTGAAAAATGATTTAATTGTCTTCTATTTTTTGCTAAAATCAATATAGCATTGAGTTTCATCTCTAATTTTTCTTATCATTGAAAGAATTTTTGGCGTGGTTTTCTCATAGCTCAACAAGAAATTATTCAATGTGATTGCCGCTTTAATAGCCTCGTTTCGTGAAGGGGGATCTATTGTAGAACTTTCATCATCTTCTTCCACATCTTTATCAGTTCCCATAACGTTCTCGATTATTTCTTCATCAGTCAACAACTGTGTAACTTCATTTTCTTCCGGATAATTTAGGACATCTTTGACATTCATTGAATTGCGATAGCCCAACTTCTCGATCAAATTTTGCAAGTCTTGAGTGATTTCATTGTCTGTATGTTCATCCAAATTGTCTAAACTTCTATTATCTGTTGATCGAAGTTTACAATGACGAAAGCAGTTTGCAAGTGTACTTGTACGAACATCGACAATCCATGCTGAAATTGCAAGATTCATTGCATCTAACACATTTATTTTTTCTGGATTTGACGCCCCTAATTCATAGCCTTCCAAAAGACCTCTATAAAGTCGACGACAATAATGCATTTTAAAAGCTCGTGTAATACCTGCGTCAAAAGGTTGAATTTTTGAAGTTGTGTTTGGAGGCAAAAAAAAAAAACCAACATTTTGCAGTCCTTCAATATGATATGATATTTTGTTTGTAGAGAAACTAATTATTTGATATGAAATTTATCTATAAGTTAATAATGTATTAATTAATATATAAATTAATAATTATTAATTTATCGGTGAATTAATATCTCGCTTAATTAATAAATTTTGATGGTCCCGACATCATTAATTTATAGAGTTTCTACTGTATATGAGATCAATCTGCTTGATAAACCCTTGCTAATTCTGGGTGATTTTATGTGTTAACTGTTGTTGAGAAAAAAGGTGGTAGGAGTCCTCTTACTTCTGCTGTTAGTGATTTTAATGATTGTGTTGATTCTTGTGGACTTATACAGGCTCCAAAAAGTGGTTTAGATTTCTCTTGGTGTAACGGCAGAGTTGGAAGTAAGCGAATTCTTTGCAATTTGGACAAAGCTCTGTTTAATATGAAATGGCTAGACACTTTTAGTGGTTGGCATTACCATGTGACTACTAGAGGAATTTCTGATCATGGTCCCATTATTGGTTCTGATACTGTTATTAGTAGAGCTTTAAATACCCCTTTTAGATTTCAAAAAATATGGCTTTTTCATCATTCTTTTCTTCAAGTGGTTATTGACTCCTGGAATAAAGACATTGCTAGTAATCCTATTTTTATTTTCATGAACAAGTTAAAAAGATTGAAAAAATGTTTGAAGGTTTGGAACTGGGAAGTTTTTGGAGATGTTAAAATAAATATAGAAAAGGCAGAAGACAAGGTTATGGAAGAAACTATTAAATATGATGCAGATCCTTATAACATTTCTTTATTAAACAATTTAGTTACTTCTAGAGGTGGAAATGAAATGGCTGCCAATAACTATCATATTTTTTTGAGAGACAAAGCTAGACTGAATTGGATTAAGGATGGTGATGTGAATTCAAAATTCTTTCATACTATTATAAAAATAAGACAATCTCAAAATGCCATTACTGAATTGGAAAATTCTTTTGGGGATATTATCACTACTCAATAGGGTATATCTGATGTTCTAGTTGATTATTTCAGAAATAAATTTTAATATCAGTCAGTTCAGATTAATGATTCAATTTTTGATGTTGTTCCTCAAATTATATATGATGCTGACAATCATTTGCTGGAAGGATGTCCTGATGCAGATGAAATCAAGAATGTTGTGTTTAACTTGAATGTTGATAGTGCACCAGGTACTGATGGATTTACTGGAGTTTTCTACAGAGTATCTTGGGATATAATCAAAAACAATCTATTGGATGTTGTTCAATTCTGCTGGAAAAATAACATGATTCAAATTGCTAAAAGCTTTAGAGCAATTGGTCTTAGCAATTTCTGCTTTAAAATTATAACCATGATCATTACTGAAAGGCTCACTAGTAATCTTCCAAGCCTTGTCTCCCAGCAACAATATGCTTTTATTAAAAATAGGAACATTCATGAACAAATTTTATTAGCTTCTGAGTTGGTAAATGAAATGTCATCTATTAGAAGAGGGGGAAATATGGGACTAAAATTAGATATATCACAAGCTTATGATACTATGAGTTGGGAGTTCTTATATAGAGCCTTAAAGAAGTTTGGTTTTTCTGCTAAGTTTTGCAACTGGATTATGGTGCTACTTCATTCTACCAAATTATCAATTATTCTTAATGGTGGCCCAATTGGCTTTTTTGGTGTTGGTAGAGGCCTCAAACAGGGAGACCCATTATCTCCCATCTTGTTTATCCTTGCTCAAGATGTTCTAAGTAGAAATATTCAAAAATTAGTCTTGGATAACAAAATTAATCCAATGGTTGTAAGGAATGGTATTCACCCCACTCATTTAATGTTTGCTGATAACATCTTTTTGTTCTGCAATGGAGGTAAGAAAAGTATTGAGAATTTAAAATCTCTTATAATGGAATATCAAGCTGCTTCTGGCCAAGTGGTTAATGCTACTAAGAGCAAATGTTTTGTTGATGGTACTTATGATGCTAGGAAAAGACAAATTGCTGCTTTTTTTCAAATGGATTTGTCATCTTTTCCTGACAAATATTTGGGAGTTACTCTTGCTCAAGGTAAAATGAAATCTATACACATTTGGCATTTGGTTGAATATATGTATCTTAGACTAGCTGCCTGGAGTGGTAAACTTCTCAATTTTCAAGCTAGACTTACATTGGTTAATCATGTTCTTAGCCATATTGCCATACATAATATGTCCATTTATAAATTGAATAGAAATGTACTAGAGACTTGTGAAAGAATTATTAGAAATTATTTATGGTCAGGAAATGCTGAGGATAAAAAATGTATTACTCTTAAATGGGATAATGTTTGTACTTCTAAGGAGGAGGAGGGGTATTGGCATCAGGAAATTAGAAGATATAAACAAAGCCCTTCTAATGAAACTTTTATGGAAAATTCTTCACTATCAAGATGAATGGGCCATATTTTTTCTTGCTAAGTACATGGATAAAAATGGTAACTGGATTACATACTACAAAAGGTCTTCTGTGTGGAGTGGCATAAAATGAGTTCTTACTAAGTTAATGAAAATACTAGATGGGTTTTTGGTAATGGATCTCAGAGTTCTCTTTGGAATGACAGATGTATCTTTGAAGAATCACTATGACCATCCTTATATTGCCTTGCATCCTCATTTAAAGTACAAGAGTTAATTGTTAATGAGCATTGGTGCTTCCATGAAGATTTCTTACAGTTTTTCAGTATTGAGCAACTACCTGTTATTAAAGAAGGTGAAGATTTATTGATATGGAGTAATAATCATTCTGAGCATTTCACAGTCTCTGATGCTGTCAATAAAGTTAGGCTACATCAGCCAAAATTGCATTGATACAAAAAAATCTGGAACTCTACTGTAATTCCTTCTATCTCTGCAAATGTCTGCAAAATCACTAGAGAAGTTTGTGCAACCGAGGAAAATCTGAGGAAAAAAGGCTTTAACTTTGATTCTAGATGTTATATTTGCCATGATGGAGAAGATAGTATGGACTCTTTCCTCTGGGTAAGTTGCGTCCAGGCCTGCTGGCAGCCGGTGTAAAAACTCCCGCCGCATCTCTGGAGATAAGATCGTTACGCGGTTTATCTCTTCCCGACCTGGTACTTGCTACTGGAGAAGGGCTCTGGTTTCTGGTTTTTGGAGAAGATAGTATGGATCATATCTTGTGAAAGTGTGATTTCAGTAACATATTGTGGAGTTGGCTAGCAGGTATTTTCCATTTTCCTAAGCCAAACTCTTTTGAGGCTGTTCTAAAAATGAGTAAAATTCTAGTCATGTAGTCAAAGAAATGTGGATTATAAGCTCTTATACTGCTATGGTTGAACTATGGTTCCTGAGGAATGCAATTTTTTATGATGATGAAAAGCCTGCTCTTACCAAATTACAACTAAAGATATCAAGGATGGTCCATGATTGTGAAGGAAGATTAAAAGGATTTATGTGGGGTTCTGATGCTGAAAGAGACATTTTACAATACTTCTATATTCATGCCAGGAAAATAAGATGAATAACAATAATTGAGATTTATTTTCATCTGCGAGGTGAGAATGAATTGCTCTTATGTTGTGATGGTGCCTTTAGAGGTAATCTAGGTACTGCTGGTTATGAATTTATAGTTAGAAATCATTTTGGTGCTTTCATCTTTGCTGAATCTGGTGGTCTAGGGATTAATACTAACTATATTGCAGAATTTATATCTTGTATCAAAGCTCTGGAATGGGCAGTTGAAAACCAGAAATTCAGTTTAATTTTGCAATCAGATTCCAAGACTTGTGTGACAGCTTTACAGCAACAGAAGATTCCTTGGTTCCTTCTGGCAAGATGGCAAAAGGTTATGGCTGGCATTCACTCAATTTTCTTCAATCATGTGTACAGGGAAGTCAACTTCTATTCTGACCATTTTGCTAAGAAAGGATTACACCTACAGAAGGGACAGAGCTTGGATTTCAATGATAGACCTAGTAGTCTTACTTGCATGGATTTCCCAAATCAGCCTTACTGCAGATTTTTATAGTTGTTTGCTTTTATCTTTGCTTTGCTTCTTTCTTTGCTTTGCTTTTTTGTTTCTTTATTTCTTGTTTGGGGCTGTAATTTTTAACTTTGTTATTTTTTAATAAAGTTTTGGCTTTTGTTTAAAAAAAAAAAAAAAAAAACTTCAATTATTTCCTCAAGGAACTCTATTTCTAAAAGTGAAGTTCTACCAACTATAAAGTGGGCGTCCTTAAACACGGATTGGATAATTTTCATAGATGCGGATTTCAAGAAAGAAGACCTTTCAATGGGATTCACGTTTATCTTATTTTCTGTAGACCAACAGGAATTTATGCATATCGAATCATGCTCGGATAAAGCAATGACAACAACCCATGCAGAAGCAAAGGCAATGTTAAAAGCTATTTCTTGGTTAAGAGATAATATCCTATCTAGTGTTTCAATTGTCACAGATTGCAAAAGTAGTACAGATTTCATTAACAATAAATGCAAGGAAATTTCTTGGGAAGCGGAAAACACTATTAAAAGAAGTCGAGACGATTTTGGGTATACTTCCGCAAGCCAAGGTTAAATATATTAGTTGGAAATACAACTCAACAACGGATACTATAGCTAAAGAAGCTAGAATCAAGAGTCTTCAACATTTATCTTTGCGCATTAGGGGAAAAAGTTAGTAAATCAAGTATGTGGAAATTTCTGTGGAACCCATGTTTGGTTCCTCTCTCTTTCAGAAACCCATCATTAAAATAGTATATATTTGTAGCCCAAAACACAAAATATACGGTCAAGATTAATAGTTTTAGATTGAATTTATGCTTTCCTATTTTGAACATGACTAAATTAACCTTAATCAGTTAAATATTATTAACATAAATATCTTTAAGAAAATTGCTTTAATAACCTAATTAGTCATCGTTTTTATAGGCATTATTTATGGTCAAATATGTATATAAATAAGTTGCTTTAATTCCTGCGATTATGGATATCATCTTCATTATACTCCGTATTCTCTGCATCTAAATCTTATACAGTAAAACCGCACCATTGCTACACAAGAAAATTGCACCATAATTATTGAGCAAGAAGATGGGGAGGGAAAGAAAAAGAAATAGAAGAGAAAGCATGAGGAGGAAGAAGAGGTAGTAGCACAAAGCCAGAAAAAAGACAAAAATAATAATAATAAGAAGAAGAAGAAGAAGAAGAAGAAGAAGAAGAAGAAGAAGAAGAGTGATGACTGATGACTGATGTTCGGGTGTGATTGGTAAGTTCTTGTAAGTTTCTCTTCAGTTTTAGTTTTCTTGTCTTTTGGATTTTGACTCTCACTGCTACGGCCTTTAAATCTGTCGAGTTAAACCTAGAATGGAGCATGAATATTGATCTTTATTTTCTACAATCAAAGTTGATTTGTTGGCACTTCAATTCTAGGGGGTAACAATTCAACTTACCAACCGGTGTTTCGTGTGTTTATGCAATGACTCGAAGAAATAATCGCCACCGACCAAGTTGTCTCAAAACTGCCACCTTCACCGTGGTCCCTATCAGCTTTGTTGCCAGGAAGGTCATTTCTCCCCGACAGATGATGCTGCCATTTTGATCGAAAACTAAAGAATTATGAATGAGTTCTCTTACTTTTCACTGATCAAAAGCTGAAGACTTACTTTTGTGTTACTGATTATCACATATGAAAATGACACTTTTCATTTTACACAATTCATTATTTTAAGTGAAAATTACAATTAAATGGAAATTTTACTAATATCATGTTGCAATTACGAGAGAAAATTCTAGTTTTTACACGTGATAATTGGGTTTTTCTAAGGTGAAAAATGTAATTTTCCTAGATCTTCAATAGTGATAAGTGGATTTTTCCTAAATCTTCCTTGGTGATAATTGGGTTTTCCTAGATATTTTATTATAATAAATTGAGGGTCCATGTGAAAATGGATTTTTTTTTTTCTTTTAAATCTTCCATGATGATAATTAGGTTTTTTCGTGATAATGATAATTAGGTTTTTCCAAATCTTCCATGATGATAAGATTCGAGCAAGTGATAACAACGCCTTTCACTAATCACAATAATTACTAAATTGTGAAAAATTGAATTTTTCAATGGGTTTCTACTAATGCAAACTAAAGAAAATTGTGATTATCATTGAATTGTGAAAATTAGAACTTTCGGTGACAGATAATAATTACGATTTGCACAAACAAGTGAAAAATGTAATTTTCACTAAAAAACTTAATTTTAATGACTGGGGATAACTTTGCAATTCAAAAAACACAACGAGATTATAATTTTCACAGTCAAAAGCACGGAGAAAAAAAAAAAGAGTAATTTTAGGGATAATTGAATATACGGTTATTAGTGAAACAAATAAAAAAAAAAAAGAAAAAAAGGAAGAAAAAAACGAGCGATTATAGGGATAATTAATGAGTAAATACATGTGTTAAACAAAAAGAGTGATTTTTGGGACAGATTACTCGTGCGGTTATTAACACCGTCAAACCAATAAGGGAAAAAAGAGTTATTTTCGGGATTTTATTTATTAATAGTAATTATCAAATAATTTATTTAATTTAGGAAAAGGTTATTAAGGTAATTGAGTTTTATTTTGGGCTATGGATATTTATAATTTAAATGGTGGGTTCTGGATATAGAAAAAACCAAAATTGGGCTAGAAAAAAGTTCCCCCAATCAAGTATAGATTCTAATGATTTTGATAAAGATATCATTGTAAATCTCTTGTACTATATTACTCCCTCCGTCCATTTTTAAGAGTCCGCTTTGACCTTGTCAAGATATTAAGGAAATCCTATAAAATGTCATGACTATCCCTTGACTAGCCTATTTAATATTACGTTATTACCAAAATTAAAATTATTAGTGTTAAAAATTCTAATTTGGATAGTATTATTGTTTTAGGAAATATTGTAAAGAAATAAAAGCAAACTTATACTCCAAAATTTAAGAATCTTTTATTTCCTCCATTTGATTTTGGTTTCCCGCATTAAAACTTTGGAGCCTTTGGAATTTTTATTTGAGAGAGAAAAAAAATTGAAATTGTAGATTATTTCCTCTTTAGATATACTCTATCATGAAATTGATATTTTGTCATAATTTTTTTTTGATTCTTTGCCATGTATATAGCCATGTTAACCCGTACGCATAATCAATTACTCCTTCTAATAGTAGGAATTTTGTAACTACCCATAACTGTTTTTATTTAAAAAAGGAATGGCAATTAATATAAAAAAATATTGAATGGATTTTTTGCTTATATATGGTGATGATATTTATAATTATAAAAAAAAAAGATATATTTGATAGTTTAAGGGAAAAGTATGTCTATAAACAGAGCGGACAGATAAAAATGGACAAATCAAAGTAGAAATTAGGACAGATAAAAATGGACAGAGGGAGTACTTGATTAATAATATTTATACTTCTCATAAAATAAAAATAAAAATAAAAAAGACCCGGCTCAAAATTAACGACTAAAAATTAAAATATTCTTAACGATCCAAAATAAAAATAAAATGTCATCACAAATTGTAAACTCGAGAGCACCAAAAGATTAAGCAAAAACTAATTGTATAATTGATCGAAAACTAATATATTAAGGTTTAAACCTTTGCTAGAGTGCTTGCATAAGGAATATACTTCCTCCGGCAACCCATCCAACAATCATCTAAGAAGCGCTTGGTCCTTTGGGCTCCAGTTCTGATATTTTTTATCAGTGCACAATATTTACGCTCCTTGTCTTGCAACACAAGCACTAAACGTTCGCCATCGTAGAAGGTTGGTATACTGGAAATCCTATCGGCTATGAAGCCGTCCCAATTTCTCCCAATCTTTCTTCTAATCTGCCACTTGCTGTTTTCATAATCTTCAAGCACCCAGACAACTATTTCGTTGTCCGAAATCGATAATAGATTAATTGCCTCTTCAGCGATTCCAAACCAAGTGTTTGGGAAATCATAAATACAATCTATTGCCATGTTTGGTGGTAATTTTATTTTCCAGCTCCGTTCTTCCTCTACATGAAAAGCCAGTATATTTGTATTGTTCAACCAGTGTAAAGCTCCTCGATGATAAACGGAGTTGAGCCTTTCAAATATCTCTTCACCGCTGTGATTAATTGTGCAACTCGAAAGTCTCCACTCCAATGTTTCACGTGAGAAAATCTTGAAACGGAAAATATTTTGATCGTGTTCAAAGCGATGCACACAAATCACTTTGTAGTTTGGTAAATTTTTAGGACAAAATTTGGCTGGATCATCAGTATTGTTGGTGACTAAACCGAACCTAGGTGTGAGAATCTTAAGATTATCAGAAGAAGGCCAGGGAAGTGTAATAAGTTTGCTTCTCAAGGTTAACGGGTTACAAACACAGCAAACTTTTCCTGATCGTATCAAAAGAAGTCCATTAGAAGAAGCTACAATATCTACTCTAAGATCCCTATAAGGGTGAATTCTATAAGGTTCGAGAACAATAAGACCCTTATCATCCGTAGGCAAAAAATCACAAGAGCTGAATTTGTCATTACCATTAACATCAAAAGTGAAAAACTTAATAATATTTGCACCTATGGAATGATGAAATACACCAGAAACAGCACGATTAACACTATTAAGACGACGAATAAAGAAATCACTGGAGATTAATGAATTCCATCTTTTGTTCATTACCTTAAGCGACGTTACTTGTTCCGCAGGCACTCGTGCTAAAATTTGCGACATAACTTCGTCATCGAACAATTCATCCATGGAGACGCTCTTTTTTCTTTGGTTCCTCTGTAATGCCGTATACCATCAGCAGTGCACAGTCCTATTAAAGATGAATTATTTTTGGGAAAAATAGGGTTTAGTCCAAAATCTCATCCATATATACTAGTTAGTTCCGACCCATTTAACTAGGTACAAATTAGTCCTTTTCTTATGGAAAGTACATAAATAACCTTCCTGGTTTACAATTTAGTCCAAATATTTGCATTTTAGTCCAAAGTGACTCATGATGATGTCAGCAGTTTTAAATAATATAAAAAAAAATTAAAAACAATTTATCTTTCGAACCGTTTGTCCAAAATTCACAGACTTTATATATTCGGAAAGCTCTTTCCGAAAGCTAAAAAAAGAGTACTCATATGACTATATAATTTTCATTTCTTAGAATTTCAATTTACACTATTGTGTACAACTATGTACACCACTGCAAAAATCAAGAAAATCGAACATCAAGACCCACGTAGCAGGCAATATATCCATGAGGGTTCCAAACATATAAAAAATGGAAAAAATCAAAACAAATTAAAACACATATTTATTACAGGTAATATATCCATGAGGGGTATAACTAAAGAGCAGATCTCGTTAACGCTATCAATCTTCTGCGCGACTTGATTTGACAAAGGAAAAAATGGCAAAAAAATGAGAGATTCCTGACAAATGGGATACAAATGAAAATAAAATATGTGAACCAACAAAGAAAAATCCATAATGTCGAATGATAAATGTTATATGTATAGTTTTACTAATCAGTATGTGGTCATGCCAAGAAATACAAATCTCGTCGCAAACCTAAGTTATTTCAAATCTCTCATATGTTTATAACATAGGAGCAACAAGTTTAAAAGGTTTATGTGGTCATGACAAGAAATACAAAATGAGAAATTCTTCTTTAAAAGTTCAGGAGGAATGCATTTTGCAGGAAACTGAACTCACATGACAAAAACTCATAATACTTTCGTCACATGACAAACTCAGAATACGATGTATAGATGATCCAGATGGAATTGCATCATGCAAAGTTAAAAAATTCGTTTTGTACACCTTAGTTATTTACGCAACATGAGCTTATAGAGTCATTTTTTTTCACACGTACACCCTAGTTATTGATGTATGCATAAACTTATGGAGTCAATTCTCGTGCACGTGTACCAGTTTGTACACCCAATTTATTTACCCTAGAATAAGCTAATATTCATTTTTTTCCACATGTGTACCAGTTTGTACACCCTAGTTTTATGCAAGCATAAGCTTATGGAGTTAATGTTTTAGATGTGTACCAGTTTGTACACCCTAGTCATCTACGTAAGCATAAGCGTATGGACTCTTCTATATCACAGGTTGCACACATATCAAACTAATTCTATGGGGAAATGCAAAAGTGAGAGCAACAATAACCCGAAATCTATGCAAAATGAGAATATACTCGCAACATATAACTTATCATAGGACAACTTCTTCTTTTTTTTTGATGGGAAAGATGTATATATTAAAAACTAGCAAATATAGTAAAATAGGTTTACAATTTCGTTTTCATCAAATACATTGGAGTAAATGCTAGAATTTTTAATTTTATGCTGTAAATGCGTAGACATATGTTGAAGATTTTTTATCCTTGCTTCCTTTGCAATGTAGTCCGCAACAGAGTTATGTTTTCTATTTATGTACTTCACCTGTGCTTGGGGTAATTTTTCCAAAATTGTCCCGACTCCTTGCAAAGTATTTTCCGCGGTCCAAGGAGCTTCAATACTTACCTTATTGATGTTGTCTGCCAAAGATTTGCAGTCACTGACTATGGATACACTTGATAAAATGTTATTCTTTAACCAAGTAGCTGCCTTTAACATGGCTTTCGTTTCCACGTGAAATGTTGATGAAGCCCACTCCGAACCCGCTGATATATGCATAAAAGTCTCATGATCTACTGAGTACAGTAAAAAGGCATAACCCATAGTAGAGTCTTCTTTTCTAAAGGATGCATCAATAAAGATTATCCAATCCGTGTTTATGTCGGACCAGCTATTTCTGACTAAAGTTCATTTATTTTGGGTAATTCCCTTTTGGATAACTTTAGTGGGATTAGAGCAACCGCAGTGGGAGACCAAGACCAAAAATTTGGGAAGAGATAGAGACGTAGTGGGACGGACTAAAGATCAAATACCAGTCTATACCAAATTTCCATACTAAATTTGGTCGGCGACCAAGACCAAACCCAAGTGTTCGCCCCATACCAGGCGTTGATATAGTATTCGCCCCACACCAGTCGGACGTAAAGTCTACGCCCCGCAGCAGGCGTGGTTTATACCCCCGCCCCATATATTTTTTTCTTTTTTTTTTAATTTATTGTGGGGCGTGGTTTATACCTCCGCCCACTCAAAAATTTGCATAGTTTATATGGGGCGTGGATTATACCAATGCCCCATTGTTTTGTTGTTTTGTTGTTTTTTTTTTTTTTTTTACATTTTCGGCACCAGAAGAACGTATACCCTCCGCCCCACATCAGGCGAACGTATACTTCACGCCCCACACCAGGCGTTGGTATAGTTTACGCTCCACCAAAATTTAGTCTTCCTCCCACTGCGTCACTCAACGGACTAAACCCAAATTTAGTCTTTTTTTTTTACTCTTTGCTCTTTAGTTTTAGTCGCACCACTGCAGATGCTCTTAGAGTTCAGGAATCTATTAATTTGATCCATCAAGTTTATTGGTTAGGGATTAGTTTTTTCGAAGAGTACCGAGCATCTATATTTCCATATGAACCACATGATCGTTGCTATTTTTCCCGAAAACTGAGCCAAATCAGGGTCCGATAACCAACCTCCGATCCAATCATTTTTCGTACTTGTGCTACTCCTAATATTAATGGCTTCTAAAGATAAACCGAACCATATAGCTCTTGCAAAAGGACAGAATCTGAAAAGATGTTATTCAGTTTCCTGCTCCTGAGAATTGCACATCTAGCAATGAGGCTCTATATCTAAATTATGGGCTCCAAGCCTGGAAGAAGTGGGGAGAGCTTGTTGCGATAATTTCCAAATAAATAGTCTTATTCTTGGGATTACTTGTATTTTCCATATTTTTTTCCAAGGGAAACCTGTCAGATTATCATTTTCTCGGTTCACTAGAAAGTTGTAGATATTCTTTGCTGTGAAATTTCCTGACTGATGATGCTTCCATCTGATTTTGTCTTGTTCTTGTCTCTTCGGCGTTATTGATTGAATTTTCACTCGAACCTCTGGTTGAAAAAACTTGTTCAGTTTTTCTTGATCCCATGTATTTTGTTCCGTTATCAACTCCTGGACCAATTTTGGTACCGGCTCTTGAATATTGGTCGGTTGGGAAATTATATCAGCATTAGGTATCCACTGGTCCTCCCATATTTTTGTAGAAGCTCCATTTTTTACTTGCCAAACGAAATTACCCTTAATTAGGTTTAGACCTTTTTGTATACTCGTCCAGATCCAGGAAAGATGAGAAGTTCTAGAAGAGTTTAGAGGGTGGGTGTTTGGGAAATATTTAACAGCTAGGATTTTGACCCAAAGTTGATCACTGTGCAGTGATTAGTCTACTGGCAAGTTTTGTGAGGAGAGATATATTGAAATGGTGTGGATTTTTAATTCCTAGTCCGCCTTGAGAAATAGGCTTGCACATATTGGACCAAGCTCTAATGTATCCTCCTCTGCTTTTGGGTTTATCCTTCTTCCACCAGAAGTCTCTTTGTATTCTATCCATATGATCGAGAGTTTCTTTTGGTAATGCAAGGAGTTGCATTTGGTATGTGGGGTAAGCTTCGAGAATTGATTTTATTAGCACTGTTCTACCTGCCTGAGATAGGAGTTTAGATTTCCAGCCTTGAAGGGTAGCGTAATACTTTTGGAGTAGAGGTTCGAAATTCTTTTTTTCTGTTCTTATCAAAGAAAAGAGGAGTGCCAAGATATCTATCATTTTTTGTCATCAATGGGACTTTAAGGATTCTTGCTATGATTTTCCCGTGTTTTGGATGAATGCGTTGGCTGAAGTAGATCCCAGACTTTTGAAGATTAACCATCTTCCCAGTAATTTCCCCGAACCTAGGTAAGATATTTAGAAGATTTTTTGCTTCCCCTAAATCGGCTTTTCTAAATATAAAACAATCATCGGCAAAGAAAAGGTGCGAAATGTTGGGGGATTGTTTATTTATTCTAAATCCCGATATTTTTTTATCCGCTACTGCTTTTTCTAGAAGTCTGGAAAGAATTTCCATGCAAATTAGGAAAAGGTAAGGAGATAGCGGATCACCTTGTCTTAATCCTCTCGATGTGGAAAAGATCGGCCCTGGGGAACCGTTTAGAAGGATGGAGAAGGAGGTGGTCGAGATACATTGCATGATAAGATCTACCTAAGAGTCATTAAATCCAAATGCAATTAGAGCTGAGTTAATGAATTTCCACTCCACCCTATCAAAAGCTTTTGACAGATCTGATTTTAGCGCAAGATGGCCCTTTTTAGCTTTAGAAATTTTCATAGAGTGGATGAGTTCATGTGCTATGATGATGTTGTCAGTGATTTGTCTCCCAGGAAGGAAAGAAGATTGGTTAGGGGAAATTAACTTATTTAGTATGGGATTTAACCTATTTGCTAGGATCTTGGAAATGATCTTATAGATTGTATTACTTAAGCTGATTTGACGGAAATCGCTTGGATTTTTGGGAGTGGCTATTTTTGGGATAAGGGTTAAATAAGAGTGGTTAAATTCTGGATCAAGGATTCCAGTTTGAAAGAAATCTTGAACAGTAGATATGATGTCTGGGCCCAAAATATCCCAATTAGCTTTGAAGAAACCTGGTTGAAACCCATCTGGGCCAGGAGCTCCCCATTGATTCATGTTAGAAATAGTATTCCATATTTCTTCTTTAGATGGAATTTCAATTAGAAATAGATTGTCAGCTTCTGAAATACTGGGCTTAATAATATCTGAAAGGTCGCCCTCAAAGTTAATATCTTGAGAAATGCCTATCTGAGAGAAGTGATTCACTATAAGAGAGCATTTATTTGATCCCTATATGATATCCAGAGCCCAGAAGGTTCTCTAAGAGAATGAATAACATTAATCCTTTTCCTATTGGAAACTGAGGCATGGAAGTATTCAGTATTCTGGTCATATTCTTTAAAGAACTTATTCCTTGAAATTTGATGGTAGTAATCATTTCTGATTTCATACCATTTTCACAACTCGACTTGGAGGTTTTTAACTTTTCTATATTGGATGATATATCTCCAGTTCTATGGATGCCCTCTATTTTATTATTTAGGGATTTTATGTTTTTGTGGATATTTCCGAAGACATCCGAATTCCAATGAGATAGATCCGATGACAATAACTTAAGATTTAAGGAAAAATCTTTATGTGGGGAATTATCGGAGTGAAGTTTCCAAGAGGCTTCTACTACCGAGGATAGAGTAGGATGAGTTAACCAGGATCTGATACATCTGAATGGTTTTTGTAATTTTGTTTTTCTGGATTTGAATCAAGGAGTATAGGCGTGTGATCTGACCCTGCTCTGGTTAGGTGACTTACCTTTGTATCCGGGAAATTTTGAACCCATTGGTAAGAGATTAAGGCTCTATAGATTCTTTCACAAATATTGGCATCTCCTTTTCTGTTGTTAGACCACGTGAAAGGTGCGCCTTCATATCCCGCATATTGTAAGCCCATGGAATCAATCGTCTGAATAATGTGGGATTTACTACTTGAGCTAGCTTTATTTCCACCTTGTTTTTCTTCCGGATCTAGAATAACATTTAAATCCCCTATTAGAAGCCAAGGTTTATTTACTTGTTGTCCAATCTGTGCTATATGAGACCATTGCTCAACTTTATCATCGGCTTCAATAGCTCCATAAACACAGGTTAATAGAGTGTCATTATTATTCACTTTTAGCTTGAAATGACACACATTTAGATGCGATGACATTAATTCTAACTCTATGTTATTATGCCACGCTATTGCTAGCCCCTTTGATTTACCCACAGATGGAATAATAAACCAATCATGGAATTTGGATTTTTTAAAAAGAAAATCCATCTTAGAGTATGGAGCTTTAGTTTTCGAGAGAAAAATGATGTCAGGATTATAGAATTGACACAAGAAATTTAAATGATCTTTAGTTAGAAGGGGACCAATGCCCTGGACGTTCCATGACATAATTTTCATGGAGAAAAGATTTATAAAAAATGGGGCTACACTTAGGGGGGGAAAAGATTTACAAAAAGGACTATCGGACGAGTTAAGAGAAATAAATAAGAGAAATAAAAAACCAGAGAAGGAAGAAACAAAAAAGAGAAAACAAGAGTTCAAAATAGATATAATTTTCATGGAGAAAAGATTTATAAAAACTGTGGCTACACTTAGGGGGGGGAAAGATTTACAAAAAAGACTATCCGCCGAGTTAAGAGAAAAAAATAAGAGAAAGAAAAAACCAGAGAAGGAAGAAACAAAAAAGAGAAAACAAGAGTTCAAAATATTGTGAAAAAACAGAAAAATATATCCACAAGATAGAGCTTACCAATTATGTAACCACCAAAAGACAAACCATTAAATCATTAAGAGACCAGGACGGTTAGATATCAATTGGTGCGGACCAAAAGGAGTAGTTGTTGGGGTCTAAAAGGAGGGAATATACCAAATAAAAACTTATTCATGGATAACCAACAAAATGTCGAGACAGGACGGTTAGATTCTCCCTAAAGGGACACTAGAGAAAATTCATGGGGGAAAACCTTTATCAGCTTTTAAGAGAATAGTTTCAAATGATGCTGCAATGAGACAAACACAACAACAATCCAAGAGGAAAGTTGCGGAGGAAGCTTAAAAATTCAACTGAACTAAACTGAAAAATGATGCAAACAAAATCAAATATGGGAATTTTAACTATGTGAAAAGCTAAATAGAACAAACATGGAAATGCAAAGGATGGGAAACAAAGCTGACGATGATTTTTAGGAGCTGCTGGCTAAGGATAAGAAGAAAAAGTAGAAGTAAACTATTCCACATAAAAGAAAAATGGCACCATACATGAGAAGTTTGTCTGACACAAACCCCAGAATAGTTACTAAACGGAAGAAAAGTTGATGGAGAATCGACGCAAGTACAACAAACCACTGGATGATAACTATTCCACAAAAAGGAAAACACAACACCAGACTAGAAGTGTCTGACAAAAACCCCAAAATAGTTATTGAAAAAAAGTAAATGTACAAGAAGCCGACACAATTAAAAATGTATACCAGAGGATGTTAACTATTCTACATGAAGAATTAAGACCAGACAAAAACCATCTGACGGAACCTCAGAATAGTAAACCACAGTGCAGAGACTTATGCAATTTGACAAGAAAAACAGAAATGCCAGCAGCGCCAAAACAGATCATTACGACATTAATAGAAACACTATATAGACAAGATATCAATCATAAAAGGTGGAAGATGGAAAAGCAAGATGGGGATTATTATCAAGACACCAGAATGTAAAGATGTATGCTAATGACTGATAAAAACGTTGAAGTGAATAACAAAACAGATGACAAATGAAATTAGGAAGATAGCAGCAAAGAAACTAATTCAGATTAAAAAAATTCAAGGGAAACCCCAGCAATAAATTTGATTTTCATTAATAAAAATCTAACATGTATAAATAAAGGTATTCCTAATTGGAATCAAATTGAATTTAGGATAGAAAACCCCAAAATAAGAGGTGAAACTTGATTATCTAATGTATATTTCCTAGATCGATGAAATTGCAGCTAAAACGAGGGCCAACATGAGGATGAGGAAGGATTCTCTCCATAAAATCACAAATACTATGTTTGATTCAATGGTTTCTTTTAGGGATACATGGTTGGTAAGCTACGAAGAATTAGCCGGACATGACTTTTTTTTCTTAGATTCAAAAAAAAAACTTGAACAAGAGATAAAAAATAATTTTTGAAAGCTAAACAATAGGTTTAAGATGAGAAAACTTATCGAATCACAAACATGCAAGGATCTGTAGTTCCAAATTTTTTGAATCGGTTGAAGACAATTTGACTCGGTTTATCGCCCGATCCGCGGAGCTCTTTTCTGACCACTCTCAATCGAAGTCAGAAAACTGGCGATGATTCTATCAACTCTTGAAGGAGATCCCCGTCAAAACTTAAATGGTTTTGAACCTCAGATGGATAGATTACCCGAGCAATTTATAGGACAACTTCTAGTTTGTGTGTATCCCATATGAAAAAATCTCAAAACCTACATTACTAGCAACAGTTTCAGATCTAATATGCATACCAATGATAAAAAAAAAGCCGCTTTCCAAACACCTATAGTGGCTCAAGAAAAAAAAATCCAACATTTAGAAGTGAAGAATTGAATTTTACTAACCTGCGTCTGCTGTTTTCTTTTTTACCCATGTTTTTTTGACTCTGTATAAGTATAAAAATGATGATTGCAATTCAACAAACAACGGATTCTACGCATTTCTAAGCAATTCTTTACCTTCCAATTAAACTGTAACAAAGACAGCATGTAAGCTATTATACATTATTGTTTTGATCTCATGGATGCAAGCCAGCAAGCCAAACCAACATGTTGTATTTCATAAGATCATTTTCACATTTTTCACTTACCCTACTTAATCTTTACAATATCTTATAGATTGTTTTAAAAGCTCAATCTTTGTTAAAAGAAATCTCCTATGGATTGCTCTAGCTAGGGAAGATGCATCGCCCTCGAAATCAGTTTTTTGATCATAATCATAACATGTGTACAACTATGTACACGTTAACAATCAACATGTGTACAACTATGTACACATTAACCATCAACAAGTGTACAACTATGTACACATTGAGATTCCTATCACATGCCAACTAATAATAATAGTGACACTTAGTGGGATAGAAAAACTAACCTTGTAGCTAACTCCATCCGTGAAGTCTCATTGATCCTCCATGAATCAAGATATCTTCTACTCTTTGAATTTGTGGCTTGTCTTCCCTAAAGTCAGATCCAATATTTTACTTTTGCAGCGGTTCTTCTAGGCGCCACAAGATCTCTCTTTCTTTCCTTAGCATCTTAGAATATCTAGAATAAGACTTTAAAACTTGTTTAGCAGTGGTCCCGGGAGTAAGAACAGTCTCCCCACTTGCACTCACTTGATCACTTGCTTGGAGATTGAGGCGCACAACCCTGGAAATTTCAATGATATTTTTAAATCAAATAAAAATCGACATGTGTACAAATATGTACACATTTAGAATAAGAAATCTGCCTGTACAGTTCAAAATTTAGATATCAGGTAACAATCAAATGATCCAAGCTAGTCCAAAATATAATGAACATGGAAAAAATATCTCTAAAAGAGCTAAAATAAGAAAATCAAAAGTTGTTAGTGTGTACATCTATATACATATTACCAATAAACAGGTGTACAACTACAACTATGTACACGCTAAAATTCAACATGTGTACAATATGTACACATTTAAAGTCAACATGTGTACAATTATATACACCAAGTAGATCAAACATTCATTAGTAGGTAAGAGAATATAAATCTTAACAAGAAGTAATCAGGATTGCTGAAATGTTACCAGTAAAGTATCATAATTCATAAGGTTTTATTTCTTGCATAACATAAAACTCTTAAGCATTGTCTTCACTTGACAATTACAACAACTAAACAATATGAGCTACTGTTGATGGTGGTTTTTAGCTTAGGGTAAAAATCGTAAAACCCTAGTCAGACAGTGACGTCACAGAACTTGAGTAATAATGTCCAAACCAAGCACATTTATTGAACCCTTTAATTTGTCTGCAAGAAAATTACCAGGGTACCTTTTTTAATGCTAATTAGGGTTTCGACAGGCCAAAACCCTAATTCTCACACCGCATGTGCCAATGGCCAACCATGCCAGCCACACCTACCGCGCCAAGGCATGCCAACCATGCTAGCCTCACCCATCTACCAATGGAAAACCATGCCAGCCACACCTACCGTGCCAAGGCATGCCAACCATGCTAGCCACACCCTTGTGCCAATGGCAAACCATGCCGGCCACACCTACCGCGCCAAGGCATGCCAACCATGCTAGCCGCACCCCTGTGCCAATGACAAACCATGCCGGACATACCTACCGCGCCAAGTCATTCCAACCATGCTAGCCGCACCCCTGTGCCAATGGCAAACCATGCCAGCCACACCTACCGAGCCAAGGCATGCAAACCATGCTAGCCGCACCCATGTGCCAATGACAAGCCATGCCAGCCACACCTACCGTGCCAAGGCATTCCAACCATGATAGTCGTAACCTTGTGCCAATGGAAAACCATGCTAGTCACACCTACCGTGCCAAGGCATGCCAACCATGTTAGCCGCACCCCTGTGCTAATGGCAAACCATGCCAGCCACACCTACCGCGCCAAAGCATGCCAACCATGCTAGCCGCACCCTTGTGCCAATGGCAAACCATACCAGCCACACTTACCACGCCATGACAAACGCACCTTGCCATGGCCCCATGCCAACCTAGCCGCGCCACCTTGCTGGCCTTTCCTACGCGGCTACCAAAACGAAGGCGTGCGACAATCAACGGTCGCCCTTCAATCCATGAGCAAATCCTAGCCGTTCGAGGTTACCAAACGACCTTTGGCCCAAAGTCCTAGCTTGGTCACGCCAAACCTTGGCCCCACATGCCAAGCCAAACCGCACCTAGCCAATCTAGCCACGCCATGCGCCCATGGAAAACCCATGGCCCCACATGCCAAGAAAAACCGCTTCTAGCCAAGCTATCCACGCCATACGCCCATGGCAAACCCTTGGCCCCACATGCCAAGCCAAACCGCACCTAGCCATGCTAGCCGCACCATGTGCCAACGTCTTGCCAAACCCTTGGCCCCACATGCCAAGCCAAGCCACACCTTTCCTTGGCCCTAGCCATGCTAGCCACACCATATGCCAACGGCTATCCAAACCCTTGGCCCCACATGCCAAGCCAAACCGCGCCTAGCCATGCTAGCTGCCCCATGTGCCAACGGCTTACCAAACCCTTGGCCCCACATGCCAAACACACCTATCCGCGCCACCATGCTGGCCTTCCCTACGCGGCTACCAAAACGAAGGCGTGCGACAATCGACGGTCCCCCTTCAATCCCAGGAGAAAATCCTAGCCCTCCAAGGTTACCAGACGATGCATGGTAACCTTTGGCCCGAAAACCTAAGTTCGGCCACGCCAAACCACGCCATGCCAACGGCATGCCAACCTAGTCGCGCCACCATGCTGGCCTTCCCTACACGGCTACCAAAATGAAGGCGTGCGACAATCAACAGTCCCCCTTCAATCCCAGGAGCAAATCCTAGCCATCCAAGGTTACTAGACGACGCATGGTAACCTTTGGCCCGAAAACCTAAGCTTGGCCGCGCCACCATGCTGGCCTTCCCTATGCGGCCACCAACAAACGAAAGCGTGCAACGATCAACGGCTACCTTTCCTCTTAAGATATAAAATCTCGACAGTCGAAGGTCACCAAGCTACCAAGTCTCCCAAGCTCGACTTGCCAGGCAACAACCATATGCTACATGTTTTCTACAGAAACATTTGAGACATCAACACATATCACAAACTGGGGGATCCTCTTTGGGTATTGGTTTGGCGGTTTACAGCGTGCGGCGTACGCTACGCCCGTCATAAGGAAGTGTCATAAGGGTGAGGCGGTTAGTAAATATAGGGAGTTAAAAGTGAAACGTTCATGGGACATCAATTTCATACGTTAATGTTTTATGGAACATCAATTCCATGCGTTAACGATTTTATGGAACATCAAATTCCATGCATACGGTTACCACCTCCTCCCATTTACTTACCCATTTTTCCATTCCTTAATGAGACCAGGGTACGTTTCACTTCGACTTGTATAAATTGATCTTACCTATTTCCACGGAACAACAAGTACATTCGGGAATATACAACACTCAGAAATACTTGCTAGCTTACCATTTGTTAGCCTTCCCATTTTTCTGATACAAGTCGTAGTAACACAACTACTCTTCCAGAATAAACTATTCTAGTCTCATCACTTTCCTTGATTCCCTCCCCAAAACCAACCCATTCGCCTCCACTTTGTGACCGAAGCAAGTCCGGAACGGCCATTTCTTGGTTTAGGCTGGATTTGTACAGATTGATCTCTCGAATCTAAAGTACTCCCTTGCAGTACATTGTTTAGGGTTTAAATTGTTTATCACCCGTACACCCGAAATTACCGAAATCAGCAGAAACCATTTTCACCTACAAACAACTACTTAATAGTCGCAGACCAAATCTGCACTTAGGATTCATCTACAATGTTAATCATAAAAAAATAGGCTAGAATGATTATAAAAATGACCATCGAGCAAAAACTGTCACCAATAACTAAATCATAAGGCTCTATATCGAATTATTGAGGCGAAAGAGATAAGACGCTTGTACCATGTATATAAATATGGTCTAAATTCGATGCGAGTCACGGGAATCATCTTAAAAATCCCATCTTTTTAATAGGATAATTTACTTCAGTTGCGCACGTCAAGCACCAATACTATCATTTGCACTTGCTAAGGCACCATTCGAAATGACGTGAGCTAAACAATTTGACTTAATCGAATCCAGCTAAGACCTTACTTCTAAAGCTAACATGAAACGCTTTTCACATCATGTAAATCGGAAAAAATGATTAATTGCTAAAATATGCATACATATGTACTAAGGAGAAGTCACAGATAATCATGTAAGCTATAAATTAATACAAACTAGTCCGTCCATCATCATAACATTAATACAAACTAGTCCGTCCACTTCAAACCAAAGTTAATCATGTAAGCTATAAATTAATACAAACTAGTCCGTCCATCATCATAACATTTACAGTTCCAATCACCACTTAAAATGATTACACCTACGCACATGGTTACATGGAAGCCTAATAGTTCTTTATTATAAAATAATTAAAAATCAACTTAATTACCTCAAATGTAAAGTCAATACCCATCTTGAAGTATATCTCCCTGGATTGATGGCTTCCTCCACCACCAGTTCTTCGAATCGTACATGCTTAATTACAAGCCACATGTTTGACTCTCCTATAAATGGTTCCAAAAATTAGTATCATCACTTGTTTGCCCATCAACTAACATCACTGTACAAAAGAAATTCAGTATATTGTAGTTTTGAAGTACAAATGAAAACTTTTAAGTGAAAAGATAATATACCCTCACTAATAACATGAAGGTCATTTCCAACCCGACAAGTTCAATGAATTTCCATCCATCGTAGTGGACGTATCCAAAATTAACTAATGCACCTACTTGTACTTTTCATGTGGTGATGGTTTAGTATTATCATTCCAGTTTCCTACCAAATTCTACAATTTCAATGGATAATAAAATTAAAGTACTAATCAGAGAATTAAACAGAATGTAACTTTTGAGTACAAGAAAGGATTCAAGTTGGCCGAGTTAGTAAAGGCAGCAACAAATGCATAAACCCTAAATGTGGAGAATAAACGAGCAGAAGCTAAATAAAATTATAACTTCTCAACAATAATCACCAAAATGCAGAACGACAAGAAACAAATGAATTGGATGATAAATGAATCGTAAAATGAAACTAAAACACACACAAAAAATTAAGATAAAATAGAAAATTTAAATACAAGCAATGAGAGATTAGGTATGTGACAGACATATTTTTTGTGTCTGAATTGTCCTCAGTGTTGGTATTGTTGGAACTCGATTTTTGTACTAATATTGTGTTTTTATGTATTTTTAGGTATTTTTGGAAATAAATATTTTTGGAAAATTCGGCTCAAAAAGTTGCGTGGAACACCCCGGAGGACATTTGATATTCGGACTCCCACTTTGGATAAGGGGTAACCCAATTACTAAGGGGCACCCAATTGATATTCGCACCCCCAGCTGTTGGATAAGGGGTGACCTTCTCCTTCGTTTGAAAATCCAGTTTTGGCGGGAAAACTTGTTTCCTTCACTGGCAGATTTTGGTCGGATTTTTTGAGTGAGTTTTAGTGAGACTCAATGGAAATTTGAGATTGATAGGGATACCTGTTAGAGCATAACAGGGTTGGTATGGGTCGATTAGTGACCTAAATTTGGCTAGATAACTCGGTAGAAGAAAGCAGAGAAGCACGGGTTTGCATGGGTCGCTGTGAGCTTTGAGACGTGCACTGCTCGTGTTTGGAGTGTGTGTGATGTTGCCAGACGAGTGTAGAAGGTAAATAAGGAAGAAAATAACAGATGCAGGCGCGTGTTTGCTACAAAAAATGGAAAGAATATTTTCCGAGAACAATATTTTTGCTGCCGAGTAATGGAAGATTTCTGGGATTAATGAGGAGTTATTCTTGCTCCAAAAAGGTTATAAATAGGTGCTGGGAGGCCATAGAACGGTGACGGAGAGTTTGGGAGGATTTGGAACGCTACAAGAGCCAAAAGTTGCAGAATCACCGTTTCTGCTGCTGCATCTCTGAAGATCGTGAAGAACAGACCATCTAGGACAGTCGTTTTTCAACAGTGAAAAACGACTACAGAACGTGGGTCGCAGCTGTTGTAACAGCCGCACTTTATCTCTATCGTAGTCTGTAACAGAGTTTGCAACAACTATAACTGTTGCAAACCCGGTTTTTATCATTTCTCCTTTTGTGCATCATTTGTAAACCTCTTTTGAGCAATAAAAATGGATTTTGAGCGTGTTTCCAACATGATGAGCTAGAACCCATCACTGGGACGACGGAGGAAGACGAACTTCATACATGGGTAATTTTAATTAATTCTTTTTATGACTTTTGTACTGATTGAAAATTGATTTATGATTTGATAAAATTAGTTATTATTTTATTAGATGGGTCATGCTTGCTTAAATGTTTGATGTCCCATGCTTACGATTTATAACTAATATTTTGAGAATCAACTTTGGCAAAAATAAGAGTCCATGTTTTTATTTGTTGAGCTATAATTGTTAAAAGAATTAATATTTGAACCTTTTGTTATGAGTTTGGCGGAATCCTGAATCCCAGTAACTCTCTCCGTCTTGTGACATAAATTGTATATATTCTGGATTTTTATTATTTTTCTTTATTAAATCCTAAGATCGATTTCATCAAGTCCGAGTGAACGACAACCTTACTACCACTTTCTACAACATTATTGAGTCACATCAGTATGATATGTGATTATTTCTACATGTCGAAGACGAAAAACAGGTTTCAGAATGGAGAAAGTTCTAGATATGGGTAGATCAAGATGAGACGATTATAGATCTAAAATCTTATCATTTATCGAATAAGAGATTCGAAAAGAAATCAAAGAAATTAGTTTTTTCAAACCGTTATTTTGTTCTTCTGAAATCGATTACAAAATCGGCAAATTAACAGTGGCGGTCAAATTAAATGATAAAAATAGATTCAACTTATCTTTCAAATCGCCTTCAATGATGAACTTCTCTGAAACCAAATCTCATCACTATTCCTCTCGATTTCGAGTTAATCTTCAAGAAGATGAATTAATGATGATGATTTAGGTTTTTTAACTTGAATCAAGTCTTTGTTTGATTATCATAATTACGTTTGGAGATTAAACTTCCATTGACGCGACGAGAATAGGTTTTAAGATTTGTTCTTCGCCTGTGAGAGCTGGTTGAATCAGAAGAATCACGAATTACATTTAGACATTGGGTATTTTTGTCACAAAAAAATGTTCGTGTTGGACTAAATCGTTCACCAAAAGACCAACTCGTTCTGAATTGTGTAAATCTGGACCTCCTAGTACTAGGCTTGAGAGGAGAGGACTGGAGTGTCCAAAGCCAACAACTTTCGGATTAAACGTTAATTTCTACATTTACTATTTATAAACAAAGCATCCGGTCAGTTAATTACTCTTAAGGATTATTTTCCTTTTCCGCCGATTCCAAGGTTTTGAATAAAGTGGACCAACATTATAAACAACGGCTGATGTAAATTTTATATACGAGATTATCTAGGCCGTTCATTACTAGGCTACATTCATGAACTACACAGTCGCTGAAGTACCGTATCACTTCCTCGTTCCATTTAGCTTTCGAACTGTAGGAAATACCATTAGGTCCTAGGAATAATATATTAGAGAGAGTCTAGTCCTGTTGACCCAGTCATGTGTCTGTTTGGTCCTAATTGGTAATATAAATTATAGTTTGGTCCTAGAAATTATGGTTTGGTCCTAGGATGATGTCATGGATGATGTAAATTTCACCTTGTAAGGACAAAACTATCCTTTTGGGACCATATATATAGAAAAACCCTAGAAAATATCTTTATTTTCAGATTCACATTCTCTCTCTTCTTTTTTTTTCTTTTTGTTCTTCCTGATGCTGTAACAATGGTGCGGGATGAAGATGAAGACGAACTGATGTTGGTGATGATTAATACATATGTTTCTTGATCTGTAGACGATGAATATTATCATTGTTGCTATTGTTGATATGTTTCTTTTTCTCTATTCTCTATAATTTCTTGATCTGTTTTTTCAAATCTAGATCTGTGATATGTTGTTGCTGCTGCTGGTGTTGAAGACGACGAAGAAGATGAAGATGTTGTCTTTGGTGTTGAAGACGACGACGAAGATGTTGGTTGTTCTTCTTGGTGTTGAAGACATCGAAGAAAATGAGATGAATATGATGAATACGATGTTGTTTCTTCTTTGTTGAAGACGTCGAAGAAGATGAAGATGATGTTGTTTGATGTTTTATATGGACTTCATTCCAGAAATGAAGTCTATTTTTATATGGACTTCATTCCTGGAATGAAGTCTGTTTTTCTTAGGTTTTATATGGACTTCATTCCTAGAATGAAGTCTGTTTTTCTTAAGTTTTTATATGGACTTCATTCCTGGAATGAAGTCTGTTTTTCTTAGGTTTTTATATGGACTTCATTCCAGAAATGAAGTCTGGTTTGTATATGTTTTATATGGACTTCATTCCTGGAATGAAGTCCTTTTTCTTAAGTTTTTATATGGACTTCATTCCGGAATGAAGTCTGTTTTTCTTAGGTTTTTATATGGACTTCATTCCATAAATGAAGTCTGTATTTCTTAGGTTTTTATATGGACTTCATTCCATAAATGAAGTCTGGTTTGTATATGTTTTATATGGACTTCATTTATGGAATGAAGTCTGGTTTGTATAGGTTTTGATATGAAGGAAAAAAAGGTTTTATATGGACTTCATTTCTGGAATGAAGTCCGGTTTGTATATGGTGTTATATGAAATTCATTTTGGAATGAATCGATACAAAAATGAGTAAAAATTAACATGGAAGGGTACTTTTGTCCATTACGTATTTTTAAATAATTATGGAAAAACAGTAAAAGGCGTTTGATCAAAGGATTAAACAGACATGGGCCCACCTACAAAAGGACCAAACGATATTTTTCCCCGAACTTTAGGGGTTTTGCACAAAAGAAAGAGGGAATTTTAAAAAAAAAAAAAAAAAAAACTAGGGTTTATCATGGCGACTGACGTATTGAAGAATTCAGAAGGAACACCTAAATGGAAATTGTCCTCAAAACATGCTGTATTTCACTCTCGATTCGAATTTGGTAGTCTCAGTGATTTTTTTTTTTTTTTTTTTTTGGAGCTATATTTTGATTATTTATACTGTTTTTCAGGAGGAAAATTATTGCGCAACAGAGGAAATCATTACCTATTGCTTCAGGTATATTATACTTTAAAATCAGCTTAGAAGAGTGTGTTCCTTGGATTCAATTAATCATGATTTTTTAATTTTTTTAATTTTTTTAGTTGAGATGCGACTTCTGGAAGAAGTGAGAAAGCATGATATACTCGTAAGTGTGTTATTTTTTGGAGTAATAATGATTAACATTTGCATTAAGGATTTTTGCTTAAATTGGCGATTTGAAGAGCTAAAATCGTAGGTTGCTTTAGGTCTAACATCATTTATGGAATATAATATAATTTGATATATACATTGAAGCGACTAAGCTCATTATTTGTTAGATTGGTAGATAGATTTATCAGTCTTAAGGATCACTAGGTATTGGTTCAGTGGAGAGTTCAGAGCAAGAAGAATTTATTCTTTCTCGAACATACTGCATTTTACCCAGCTCTGGCAATTTCTGGACAGCATCAACAGTTTACAAACTTGAAATCTGTTTTCGTAAAAATTGTCACTGTGTTTTCTTATAATCCAAAGAATCCTAAGTATTTTGTGCAATTTGTTTCTAATTAGTCAGTCGAGTTATTTGGTTCCTTAAACCTTACATTACATATTCAGTCTAATGGAAACACTAAACGTGAAACGTCTTGTCGTGTATGGAATCCTTTTGCCAGTTTTCATATGCATTCTGTTTCCTGGAGAACTAAACTAATACTCTCTAGGATGAAGTCTGAGTTCTTCTGAGCAAGTGCTTCCGAAACCATCGCATTGGCTTTAAGTCTATTGACATGTTCAAATTTCTGGGCTTCTTATAGTTTACCTTTTTGTTGTTGTTGTTGTAAAAGTGGCATACCTGGGAAAACTCAACTAATCCTCTTCAGGATGAAGCCTGACCACCAAGCATACTTCTTTAATAATCTTGACATAAACCTAGAAAAATTGCACAGTATACTAATCTCATTTTGAAATACTTACAGGGAAGCGCTGCTGGATCCGCTTCTTTCTAGGTATTCTGTTGTCATTGTCGCTGAGGCTCATGAGAGAACTATTCATACTGATGTGCTATTAGGCTTGTTAAAAGATGTACAAAAAGCAAGGTCACTGGAAGGCAGAAAGGATACCAACAGTGTCGCACTTAAGGAAGAAAATAATGTGCAGAATCATGTTCCCCTGAAACCATGCCAGGGCTCAAAACTTTCACCCCTTAAATTGATCATTATGTCTGCAAGTTTAGATGCAAGAGGTTTGTTTGAGTATTTTGGGGGTGCAAGAGCTGTTCACATTCAAGGGAGACAGTACCTGGTAGATATACTCTATACTCATCATGCTGAGCCAGATTACGTAGATGCGGCATTGATTACTATCTTTCAGGTATTTAATTGACACCATAACTCTTTGCTGAATCTAATTCTTTTTCTTCTTGTCCAGTTTCTAAGATTTTTATTCCATATAATAATCTGTGGCAATACCTGGAATCAAGTATGTTATTGATCCAGGGTTAGTTAAAGCACATGCTCTTTAAAGGAGGTAATTGCTCTGTAACATTTTTCGTCTCATCTATGAAGTCTGATTTGATAGATTGAATTCTTGTCCAACTTAAGTGTGTCAAAAAGTTATTAGACATGGTTTTTCAAAATTTGATAGCTTAGTAATGCTCAGTGTGTTAGCTTTCTGGAGATAGAATGGGTTCTCAATGATAGTTCAGTTAGTGAGATGTGTGCATTATAAAAAGTTGGGTAGATGAATCAATAAACAGTTAAATATAGAAAAGCAATACAAAATAATATAAGTTTTGGGCAGGCATCCACCATTTTAATTGGGTCACACATATTTAATGAAAATAACCCAGTAAGTTAATAGTGATGCTCTGAAATCTGAAGGGTAAACTTTAGCTTTTAGCTTATGTATGATTGATGTTAATGATATCTGCAATGGAAATACTTTATTTAAATTTGGGGTGTTGGCATTTTTTGTTCTCATGTGTTGGACACACGCAAACCTTTTGAGCAATGTTGCATCAACAATCTTGGCTTTATTATTTAGCTTATTTGTTATGGTATTTGTGCACTTGCAGTGCACTTGCCATCATCTCACCTCAGTAAGTTAGGTTAATTGTTTTGTCGGGGTCTATATGCAACACTATTGCATCAACAATCTTGGCTTTATTATTTAGCTTATTTGTTATGGTATTTGTGCACTTGCAGTGCACTTGCCATCATCTCACCTCAGTAAATTTATTTGTAAGTTAGGTTAATTGTTTTGTCAGGGTCTATATGCAACACTAGGATAAAAAAATAGCATTTACTCTGTTGTTCTTTGTACTGAGTACTATATTTTACCAGTTAACGAGCTTTTTGTGTGTGTGTATAAGCTATTGAATTTCATCCCTTTCAAAAGAAATTAGTCATCAGTTTTACTCTCTCTTATCATCGCAGAGGCATTTTATATTGACTATTCCTGCAGTTAATGTTTTCACATTGACTAGTGTTTGCTTTAACATATTGATCCTGACATGATGCAAATGAAACAATTGGATATTTTGTATGACTATATCCTTAATGCAGTGGTCGTGCAGGGCGTGAAGGACCGGGGAAATGCTTTAGGCTATATTAAGAAAGCGAGTATGCTAAACTTGCTGATTCAACTACACCTGAGATTAAGCGGTGCAACCTGTCTAATGTTATATTACAGCTCAAGGCTTTAGGTGTTGATGATATTATAGGGTTTGATTTCATGGAAAAGCCATCCAGGTGAGGAACTATCATGCTTTGTCTACTGCTGAATGATTCTTCTTTATTTTAACTGACCCACGTCTTGAGAGATCTAATGTGTATTTACTGAAAATTGTCATAGTTTGTTGGCTAATACTCTAATTCAAGCTTCTGGATCTAATAACTAATAATGGTACTTTCGGCTTTATTTCAAATCGGGCAGGATGGCTATTGCAAACTCTTTAGAGCAGTTGTTCTTGCTAGGGGCTCTGACAGATGATTATAAACTTTCTGATCCGGTTGGGAGTCAAATGGCACGGTTGCCTTTGGACCCTATTTATTTTAAAGCTCTCATTGTTGCAAGTGAATTTAAGTGCTTGGAGGAAATGTTGATAGCTGTTTCGATGCTTTCAGTGGAGTCCATGTTTTATACTCCCGTGACAAGATACAAGAGGTACCTGTCCATCTGCATATATATTTTCCAATCTAGAGAAATGTTGTTGTTTGTGTTCTCATGTTAGGGAATTTAGGTGACCTGCACTAGGGAATTATATTGATTAATAAAAAAGAAAAAATTAAAATAAATAAATAAAGAGGTATATCGGACCAAAACCTATAAATGCCAAAAGAAAACCTATAAACTTATTCAGTAACTACAAAAAATTTATGTCATATTATTACTCGATGCGCGTGTTCCTGAATGTGGTTTGAGTGTCTGATAGTGCAAAAATTCTTAAACAAATGCAACTTACTGTTTAAATAAAAACCGTTAGTTAAAAATTCGCAATAGATCTTCTGTAGGATCTTGTGAGATTGTGATGGATGGAAATAAAGAGTTCTAATAATATAGTACCAAGCTTCGAAATCTCTGTTAGGTTGAATGTTTTTTTTTTTTTTTTTTTTTTTGATCGGTAAAGAATTTGGTGCTGGCGAGTTTCAAACTCAGCCACTCAGGTCACTGGTATCATCACCCAGTGACTTTACCACTGTACTACAGTGACACCGGCCTGTTTGGTTGAATGTTGGTTGCGCAGAAATCAAAACATTTTAACTAAACTCCGAGAGAGAAGCTTAAAAATCTGGAAGTCTGTTTCGAGGTTATTCACCACATGTTCACAATAAGTAGTTCCGTCTCTACAACAACACTAAGTAAATGAGTATCTGATTCCTATTTTCTTGCTTGCTACATTCAATCACATGTGACATGATTCCGAATCTTGAGTTTAGCTACCGAAAACCGAGTCCATGTTTACAATCATACTTTGACTTTATGGATGTATTCATGAATGTATATTGTAAGAGAACAAGCGGTATTAACTATTACATTTTGTGTGCTACTGTGCTGAAACGAAGTTAGCTTCATCATTAGAAGGCAACCGAAGACTGCCTTCAGTGTTTGGGTTTTCTGTCATCTGCACTACTAGCACACTCTGTTGTTTGGTGCTCACCTGTCACTTCTGTCAATGGGTTCAAATACTATGTAAGCTTCGTTGACACATTCCATATGTTTACATGGATGTGTCTGGTTGCTTATAAATCAGAAGTTTATTCTCTTTTCTAAAGTTCAAAGCCTTTGTTGAGACTTATTTTGATAGAAAGATAAAAATGATGCAAACTGACTGGGCTGTTGAATTTAGAAATGTATCTAGCTTCTTATCCGATAATGGTATTCATCATAGAGTTAGTTGTCCTCATGAACATCAACAAAATGGTAAAGCTGAAAGAAAGCATATAGATATTGCATAATCTGGACTTGCTTTGTTTAATCATACTTCTCTTCCTTCTTCTTACTGGTCCCATGCTTTTGAAACTGCTTATACTTCATGTCTCCAGATTATGGTTTTCTCAAGATCTTTGGTTATTGCTATCCTTGTGTCAGACCCTACAATAAGCATAAACTGGAAAACAGGTCAGTCAAATGCATTTTTCTTGGTTATAGTGCAATGCACAAGGGATACAGATGCTTAAATCCCCTATGAATAAACTCATCATCTCAAGGAATGTTGTTTTTGACGAGACTGATTTTCCTTATACCGAACTATATGCTCCATCTGTCTCTACTTCACCTAGTATCACTGCAATTTCTGTTTCACCACCCCATATTATCCCTACTCAACCACCACCTGGTCCACCTCAACCAACCTCCACCTCCATCTCCGCAGCCAATTCCCATCTCACCTGTCATTCCAGTACTTGCAGAATCTCCAGCTATTATTGCTCCCACTCATTCTATGCAGACAAGGAGTAAGAATGGTATTTTCAAATCCAAATTATTTACTGCTATATCTTCAGACATAGAAACTCCAACTATATTTGCTGAAGCTAACAAAATGCCTGCCTGGAGAAAATCAATGTGTGAAGAGATTGATGCTTCAGTGGAAAATGGTACATGGGAGTATGTTTCTTTTTAGCAAGGGACGAAAATGTAGTAGGTTTTAGATGGGTGTTCAGAGTCGAGAAGAATGCATATGGCTCTTTTGAGATATGTAAAGCTTGGTTGGTTGCCAAGGGCTACAATCAAGTTGAGGGAATTGACTATAAAGATGCGTCCAGCCCTACTTAAGCATACCACCATTTGATGCATTTACCCCTATTGTGTGTTCATAATTTCCTGGTACATGTTTGAACAAGCCCATAGCTATTCGGTCCTGGTGTCATTAAAAAACTTCTGTATCTCATCTTTCCTATCTCATTTATAGGGATAGGGATAACATACAAATACAATTTTCTGCAGGTCCATTGCGCTGGTTGCCAAGTTCTTTTTGTTCGAAATACAAATTTGTGATATCCCCAAATAATTAACACGGCGCGGAACTGGATATGCTGTACAGTAGGGTGGGCTTGACCAGTTTTCTACCCTGGCTTAAGCCTAAATTTAGCATATCAGAACAAAAAACGGTAGTGAAAAAAAGTTTTCGTGGGATTTTGGGGGTGCTTCAGCCAGAGGAAGTTTGGCTTTGGATCCGCCCCTAATGGCCGGCCGGCCGGCTTGATCATTTATTTATATATTTCGGTGTAGATAAATGAAGTACAAACAGCCCTGACATGAAGAAGAATCATCTTTGGTTACACGAAGTTCCCAAACCTCATTTTATAATATGCGTCGTCTATTTCGCAAAAGTGAATAGAATAAACACACACGCACGCCGATGGATGATTTATTGGATGTAGGTGAAAATATTTATTTATTGTAAGCAAATAGATATAAATAGATAAACAGTAATTAATCCTACACCACCTTCTATAGACGAGCACTTAAAATGTGGTGAAAATAAACATACAACTAACAAGGACCTGATACGGTTGGAGTTATTATGACTGTCTGTCCCCCCTCTAAACACTTTTAAATAGCCCAAACTTGGAGCTAGGACCAGACAATAATTATTTTGCAATATAAGAAGACCCAAATATTTAAGACAATCTTCGTTTCTAGCTGCATGGATTGATGGAGGTTGAGATAGTGCCAAGCATGTTACAATTCTTCTCTCAGAACCATACAAATGCTACCACCTAATTTTAAAGGAATGTGGATTGATTCAGGCCGCTTATACTAACCAACCAATATATGGGCCACTAGTATAAAATCTCCTGAAACACCACACTGTTTTTCATCATCAAATCTAGGTTTCTTACTTAAAAGAGTGCAAAAAACTTTACACAGCATGAGTCCTACCATGAAGATTGAAGTAGTATCAAAAGAGTCTGTTAGACCCTCATTTCCGACTCCCAAAAACTTTAGAACCTACAATTTATCCGGTATAGATCAGCTTCTTCCTGCATTCTATATGGATCACATACTTTACTATTCAAACTTGGATAGTAATGATAGCAGCATTGGCGATGATGAGGAAGATAAAAACATGATCTTCTCAGCATCATCTCGTCATCGCTGTGATGTTCTCAAGAAATCCTTAGCCGAGACATTAACCAGATACTATCCACTGGCTGGAAGGATAAAAGATGAGAAATCTGTTGAGTGTAATGACGAGGGTGTGGACTATATCGAGGCCAGAGTGGTCGGTATAGCAGTCTCTCAAGTTATACAACTCGCCAGTTCCGACATTACTACAAGTTTCCGGAATGAATATCGGTTGTTTCTTGAATCTATGCAGATGCGGATCAAAAGGTCATGATGTTTGATTTCTCAAGGAATTTTTAAACAGAAGAATTAACAATATCGAGGCTCCTGGTCATAGATTGCCAGGAACAATAGAGTTTTATTTTTCCTTAATGGAAGAAAACATAGGCATTGAGTGTAAGAAAGTGTGTAGGATATTAGCACTATATAACAAACCCGCCAATTGAATCAAGACTTTCGGAAACTGATATTCTTATTCAAGGATTCATACACTCGTTGAAAAGAGAAACACAAACTCGAAACATTTACTCCCAAAGCATCAAAAGAAAAAAATGAAAAAAAAAAGGCTAAACCATAACTAATAACAAAAATATAAATCCTTCATCTGACATGTCTTTTACCATAGTGATTAATCTGATAACATAGTGCTTAACAAAATTGTCTTCCCAATAACTCTATCGATATCCCTTACCAAATCACTTGCTAAGACCGAGCTACTGCAGGTGGGATTACGGCTTCTGTAAATTTTTAATACTATATCTGAACAACGTAATAATTCCTTTAATCTTTTAGTTACATCTTTAACCTTATAACCCATCCTTACTCAACGTAATAATTCCTTCATGATTGTCCACATAAGCTCGACGACGCAGGCTTTCATGTAAGAATTCACCTACTACATCCTCAACATAATAAGCAACATCATGAAGCATTCCCAACCAACGTTTAACATCACCATCCCTTCGTTGTAATTTCTCGGCGTCAGGAGTTATAGCATAAATCCTCTGCATGGTTTCATCAAGTCTCTTCAAGTCACCTGTGATTTTATAGTACGGAGCAATCTCTTTAGCAATTGCAAATATCGAGTTGTGAAGCATATCTGAAGTACCCAAAACTTCGTCCATTTCTTCTTCCATTAAAGAGATCAATATACTGTGAAGTAATAATAATTAAGATGTTCCTAACACACAAACGATCTGCCTGTTTATATAGGTAAAAACTAGATTACCTAAATAACTCTGAAACTAAATATAGAAATACTAGAAAAAGGAAAGAACTAAATTAAGGCCGTAGTATATAGCCCGACTTCTATAACTAGGCTATGATTCTATGAATAGCCAACTTCTCTTCTCCTAACTTCTACACCAGTACTTTACCGCTTGCCTTGAAAGGCAGTTTGCTTCTCTGGAAAAACCATTCCATAACTAGGTTACAAATAAAGTGTCTGCGGCTGATGCTAAAATGTTTTTGCCACGCCCAAAAATCTACATGGGCCATACAGTCTGTGTTACACAAGAAATCCAACCCCATGAGTCGAAGCATATTAAATCAATGCATGATTCGTAATTATTAGGAAATAAGATATGAGAGTCTATATTTAGGAGATATGCATTTAAATTGTGGGAGTTATATTAGGAATTGTCTTGAGAATCAAGTCTTGTGATTGTATAAATATCTTGAAGAATTAATGAGAAATACACCAAGTTATTCTCAATGTAGTCTATTGCTTCCGCGCGTTTAAGCTCTCCTCTCTCTTGCTCGATCCTTAACATGGTATCAGAGCAAGGTGAGAGGGAGAGAGGAGAGGAAGAGAAGTTACATGTTTTTGGTAAAGAGATTGCAGAGTTGCGGTAAGAAGGAGAAGAAGATTAAAAATAATAATAATAATAATGGGTTACTGCTAGGTTTTGTGTGGCTGCGAAAGGTTGTGGGCTTCAAGACGACCTAAAAGAGGAAGGTGAAGAAGGAGAACAAGCTGGGATCACGGCAAAGGAAACTAGGTTTGAAGCCGAGAAACCAGGTGAAAGAGTAGTCTGTTACCGTTCAATATAGAGATGGATGAAGAAGATTATGACATGGATTCGAAGAAACTCGGAGCTAAATCTGTTTGAAGACAAGAACGCTGAGTATTATTTCGTTTGTGATCGAGAAACAACCAAGGGTGCTGTCACTGGCATCGATATCCAGTTATGGATGGATTGAGATTAAGATTCTTGATTGACGATTGATGGGTTCTGCTGGTTGTCGAGAAAAGCAGAAGAAATTGTTGATGCTGTGATACAACAACTTTGTGATCGATAAGAACAGAGAACAAGATATTGTTGCTATTGACTGGTGGTGACTGCTAAGGATTCAGTGATGGTTTTCAAAGTTAAGAAAACATGAAGTTGTTTCGTTAATATGCCGATATTTGGAGTGATCGATACAAGTTCTATTGTTAAAACATCAAAGATCTGTACTGTTGCGGTGAGTTTGTGAAGACTTGTGTTTCCCTAATTTGGTGAGGTTTGATCAAGCAAATCCTTGAAGAAGAACTGTTGTTTCTATTGATATGAGGATAAACCGGAGAAAGAGACGGTGGTTGCTAAGAAGAAGATGTTGAGCTGCTATGAGCTAAACTAAATCTCGAGAATGGCAGTAGTGCTACAAAGGATGTTCTCAGTGATAGATTGATGGCTACTACCACAGTCATTGATCGACGGTGATGAGCGCAGGTGAAACAAAGCTGTTTATAAGGGACCGAGCCACAAAGAAAGATGGGTGATGAGCTCGAGTCGATGGAAACGGGTCTGTGGTTTACAAAACTGAAGCAGCTCGTAATTGCGCAAATTCAGCTGCAATTACAGCACTCAGCTTTGTCTCATTCAATCTCAGTTGCTTTACTTATCACAACCTGCAATGCCCGCTTCTGGCTTCATCACCGCAAAGACCAGCCATTCCACTCTGCCTAGCCAACCTCAATTCCATCTCTATCTTCTTACACAATACCCATTGCAGGCAACAGCACCAACTCACATCTATAAGCATCCATTTCATGCACCAACAGGTCAAAATCACTCTTCCCTGCCATTGGCAACACATAATTCCATTCAGGTACAGCCATCCACAGCATCTCTTCCCATTGCAGCTGCAATTACTACCAACTTCTCAGTTCTAGTCTAGCTCCACCTCCTGAGTTCAACTTCCAGTCACCAATAGCAAACCCACCAACACCAGCTGCTGCTCCATTTGCTATCCCAACTACAACATCTCATTCTCAATGCCACCAACAGACTCCAAGAGCATCTGCAGCTGCAACACAATCTCTCATATGCACCAGCACCAGCACCAACTTCCCTTAATTATAGCAGCATCTCACAATCATTCAACATTTCTCACTGCCAGTTCAACCCCTATCACTTAATCCCTGGCAGCATCAGATTCCTCCACTCACCTACAATTTCATTGAGCTGTTGTTATACCCCATTAGCTCATCATCAATTCCATTCTCAAAACCTCCAATCTCTCTTCTTCTGTCACAAACTTCCAGTAGCAGCTCACTTTCCCAGCTCCATCCTTTCCTAGACATAGTCTAGACATTTCAGTTCACTTGGCAAGAACTAACTTCAGTCATAGCACTTGCAGTTTCATCTCAAGCAACCATTTTCTCTTCTCAAGCACAGCAACAACCAATTCAGCTTTCGCCCATCGCCTTGCATCCGCCATTTCCGATTGTAGCTCAAGCACCTCCTTGACCTGCAGACTTCTTGCATTGCCCGCAAAGACCGGATTCTTTGATTAGAACTAATTTCTTCTCACAAACCATATGACACCGATGACTAATTCAACCACTCTCGGTTAAACCTCCCACAAAGAAACCCTTAATACAAACTCAAACCCTGAATCCATTCCATCTTAGATTTCAGTTCTCCTTCTCTGACCACAATCTTTGTTTCACATAAACCCTAACTTTTCTTAACTGAAATCTCAAATCTCCCATCTGTTCTTCATCAGTTCCATGTCTAATCTCTTCTTTCATTGTCGAATTTTAAATCCCCCATTTCAAACCCTATATGTCATCAGAAACACCCATCTCTAACTTGTTCTTCTTGATTCCTCTTCAGTCTCAAATCCCATTTTCTGTGTTCATCATCTCTCTCAACAACAGACTCATACCCTCCATCATATCTTCTTCTTGATTCCTCTTGAATTTCAACATCTCCTCACTGGTTTCTCTCAATTGAAAGACCCATGCTTCAAACCCTAGTTTCGATTTCTAATCCTTGAACAGCAACAACGATTCCCTCATGGCAACAGAACCACCATCTTCCTTCTCCCGCCCTTAAAATCTCTGGATCTTCCTCTCGATTCCAGTTTCTTCATATGAAACGCCACAGTTATTATTCTCTGAGTTTGAACCGAAATTGAGAGAAATGACTCGAGACAGTCTCGACCCCAAGGTTTTGGTAAGAATGAAAATTGATGCAGGCACCCGACTGATGGATACGGGCTACCTGATGGCAGCCCATTAGCTCTCCTTTGAACCAGGCTAGCAGCCCCTTATCGTTGACTTGACTCCGCATAGCACTCGCCGTCGAACGCTTCCGCCCTCCTTGCTCCTTTTCGCACCACTGCACGTTTTCTCCTTCTTTTGCTCATAATGGCTCCATTGCACCTAGTAGACTCAAAATCCAACGTAAAATACATAATTTACAAGAAAAATAGCAAAGAAAGCATAAACAATAGATATAAAATTAGGTGTTTTAGCCACCTATCAGATTCCCCCACACTTAGACTTTGCTAGTCCTCGAGCAAATCAAACAAAACATTTCCAAAAGATACATACAACTCCGTGTCGTCGAGGCTATGGTCACTTTTAGCATAAATAACAAGCCTTTAAACCCCTAGGTGTCCCTAGTGGACGAGTTATAGTCTCGTGAGGGTTTACTAGAGATATACCCATAAAACCTACTTTTCCAACTTACTAGTTCTCCGTAATGATAGTATCCAACGCGATAAGAAGACATAGAAATTTTGCACACTAGTCATAAGAAGTTAGACACATAAATGAACACAATCTCATTCTTAAAAGTTGAGAGAGAAATAACCATCCCTTCTCGAAAGAAATTGGTTCGGAATGATCGAAAGTCTCGACTCGCCTCACAAGAAAGGGTTTTATGAAGTTGCTCTCAATAATAAACAGCTTTTTTATGGGTCACACATGTGTCCAGGTAGGAATGAAGAGAGAATCCTGCAACACGTTGAATGGTAGGAAGGCAAAACCCTCCGAATTGTTTTTAAAAACCCACATCTTTTATTCATTTTTGAAAACCCATTTTCTGACGATCTCTAAGAAAGGAAATCAACCACTTAACGAAGGTGGGAATATGCTTACTTACCTCGTTATCCGTTCGGCGTGCAGCTAGCACCACTCTCTCAAAAGATCCATAGAAACGTCTTTGTCTTCTATCGGTGTCTTCATCTTCGTCTTCGGTCTTCAACTCTTGATGATAACTCTTGAACTTCGTAGAATCTTGACAATATAACTATTTTCCTCAAATTCCTTATTGCTTGAAACTTCTTTGTAGATATTCCTTCTTTCTATTGGCTTTATTGAAAGAATACAAAACTAAAAACGAACATACAAACCCAAATATATTTTTTTTTTTTTTTTTTAAGACAAGAGAAAGTAAAATACAAATAAAATAAAAACGTAAGTACAAAGGCCATGGTGTAAGTACTTCACCGCTTGATTCTTCACAACTTATATGTCTTGATATCATAAACTTCTCGAACTCTCATCCTTGATAATTTTCACTCATGTACAATAGTCTTCAAGTTATAAAAATTCTGCTCCTTGTTTTGTTGCTTTACTTAAATCTGAAATCTGCTCAATTGTACCGTTGCTTGTAAACCTCGAACGTGTTCAACTTTCCTTCAAATTTGTGATGCTCCTCTTGTTGATGATGATGGTGTTTCTATGGACCTGTTGGTGTAGAGAGAGATAAGGTGGATGGTGCTAACTGCGAACAAGATTACAAGTGGTATGTAAGTTAGCAATTCGATGTCACCATCATGATTGATAAAAATAGCACTCAAGAGATCAAAATAGTGCTTCTATGGTGGGAGGTTGGGCAGCTCACCATTCTGCCCGGAATTTATGTACGGTGACACACACTCTAAAAGAACATATTTAGACAGGTACAAAGAATTGAAGGTCGGTGCCTCACATGATGTAACATGGGTAGTCTCCACTATAGGGGATCACTACTCTAATACCGAATTCAGTCAGCACCTTATTTGCCCTTTGGCATGGTTAAATCCAACTTTAACTCTCATACAATTAAGAAACCCGATCATGTTCTCTGTCATCTCTAAGTTCAGTCACTCTTATGAGATTCTCGATGTAATCTTAGCGACATGTATACTATGTGACTATAAACTAACCATAAGTTGGAGTTTTCTTATTCACTATTTTACACAAAAGTTGAAAAATTTGAAAAATTTACAACGCAAATGCTTAACCACTCCCTCACACTTAAACTTTACATTGTCCTCAATGTAATTGAATCGTCCAAAGTAAGTCAAGGTGGGAAATTGTATAACAATATGCGATAAGAAAAAGAACTAAAAACAAGAAAAGAAAAATTAAAAGATAAGAGATACAAAACCTATGGGTTGCCTCCCATGTAGCGCTTGGTTTAAAGTCGTCAGCCCGACTATATCCTTGCAAGATTTATTCCCCATATACTAACAATCGAAAAAGTTGGGGATCCTTCCATAGAACCTGTTTTGCAAACACTAGCTTCACACAAATATTAGTACAATAAAGCAAAAGTGAAGTTATGAACCGATAAAAGCTTCCCCCACACTTATTCTTGTCCACACTTGGGAGTGTATAAATAATATAGAAGTCGGGTACTTCCACGGTTTCTTGTTCCAAAACTTGCATAGTATGAGAATCAAGTATCTCTAATGGACGATATCGAGAAACAAAGTCATTCAACAATATTCTCGAATCACATACATTCAAACCAATAAGAGGTAAAGGATAAGAAACGATAGGCAATGAGTTAGACAAACCTTGCACAATCTCTTGTATCACGGAATCCTCTTCATCCTTGAAAAACTCAAGTGAATTATTCACCTCTTGTATATCATGGTCCTCTATCAAACCTTGCAACCATTCTTCGTCCGTTTCTGCCGTAACCAAAGTTTCGACATTAACATCATCATTACAATCATATGTAAGCTCAATTGGGTCTTCCACAAAATTGGTCATAACGGTTTCATTCTCAACATTCTCCTCTTCATTAGACTCAAACCTTGTTTCAAAGTTGTTTTGTAACACACTAGTTTCATCATACTCATTTACCTTTTGAATAGGTGTTTGATCATTATAAAGATTAAGAGTTGAGTCAACTAAACTAATGTCACCAAATATTTCCAAAGGTTGGTCCTTTTTAACACAATCATCTTCGTCTTCATTTTCAGACTCACCATAATAAGAGTCGTCGTCGGTTTCCCAACCCTGATCGCGACGTCGTTTAAGTTCCATATGAATGGTCCTACTAATTTCATCGACAAGCTCTTCCGAGACTCCATCATCTTCCAACTTGTATAATTTCTGCACAAGTTTCTTGACGTTCACACGCTTACCACCATTGACTACAATATGTTCTCTTTCCCATGACTCTTCCCTTTGAATGGGTGAATGATCATAACTACGATATGGAGTCGGGTAAGAAGAAATATTCCAAAAATTGTTTTGTGCGACGTTCTCTCTATCACGATCAAGTTGGTCTAGCCTTTGTTGCATGTCTTGTAATCCATTCAAAATCTGCATACAACTCGAATAAAGCCAATTAGATGTAGAATTATCCCACCTAGGTTCTTGACTTACATACCCACTACAAGGTTGTTGTTGGTATGTATGAAAATCACTATAAGGTTCTCTAGGATATGCATCATAGCCAATAAATTGCTTTTGATTGCATCCCATAGATGGTGGGTAATTTTCATAGTGTTGAGGTTGTTGAAAACCGTATCCATTGGTCCAATATGCTCCGTCCATAGTAAGCACCTGAAACAAGAGTTCTCAAAACTATGTCAAAACCAGAAAATAAGAAAAACTAAAAAAAAAAACTAAAAAAAACTAAAAAAAAAAAAAGAAACCAAAAACAAGTGGCAACTGCTGCCTCCCCGGCTACGGCGCCAAAAATTTGGCCGGTTGTCAGCCGACACAAAAATAAATTACACTTTCTTACTACTCAAAATATAAATATAGCAAGGGCAAGAAAGGATCGTTCCCACAGAGAGGTCTAGGTTGTCAAATTGTTTCGGTTCCCTATAAATAACACCGGGGATTTTGTGATTGTGTAAATAAAAATAAACAAAAAGCAAAACAATAAAAAGTAAACACGCAAATCAAGGATAAGAAATTATTGGTCATGAATTTCGTCTTCAATCACAAACATGTTTTCTACACAATAATTAGAATTGATATTTTAATCTCAACTTTATCAAAGGCCCTAGAATACCTTGATCGCAAGAATATCCCGCTAATCTCCTCTTGTCATCAACAAACACATTAAAAGATGCGAATATGAATTCTATCTAAAAGAACAACCTAACGTGTAAAAGAACTAATCAAGTTTAATTCCCTAGATGCATTAAGTTCTATGAAATCAGGCCAATCAAAGCAATCGAACGTGTAAAAGCACTAATCCGATTTAACAAAGGTTATGGTTCACATATGATCATAAGAATATATCACTACAAACTATAATCATAATTATGCTACTTGCAATCAGGAATTATCAGTTTTGCGTATAATAACCCTAATCTAGCAAAAGACATGCATGTGAGTTCTACCAATTTGCAACTTGACAAAACAAACATTCAATCATATGAGATTATTAATGGTGAATCATAAACGATAATATGAGAGAAAACTAATTTATTGAACAAAAACTCATGTTTGGAAATCCAACTAATCCATAACCAAAAGAAAACTCTAGCTCATATTCATGGAGTTCATAACAAGAAGAAAGAGAAAGACTTCATGGTTTCTAAACCCTAGAAAACAAAGTAGAGGCAAAAGATAGATAAAAGTTCTCATAGTTCTAAAAGTCTTTCCTTTAAATAGCTTTCTTGTTTCCAAAATTAGGTCTAATCTTCAAAAGTCCACTAGATAGAAGTCCACCAAGCCCATGTGTGAGGAAAACCCATGTGAAAATATGTCCCAAAAGAGGTCGACGGAAAAATGGTATTGTGGCCGGAAATCGGACGGAAAAGTCGCCGGCAGACATCTCAGGTGACCGGCAAGGTCTGCCCGGTCACCGGTCAACGGGTCAAATCGGCCAGGTCAACTCAGTCAGTGAGTCAACTCGGTAAGGCACCGAGTCAAACTCTAACTCAGTGAAGTCAGGTTGTGAGTCAGTCACTGCCTTGGCTGAGTGAGCTGACTAGTCTTGGCTCAGGCCATTGCACAAAGCCTACAATGTCTTTGCACAATCATTGTGCATCACCAATTTCTATCCATCCATGATGGTGCTCACCTCACCCACCAAATCCCTGTATACAACTCAAACAGACCTTCTCCATTTCAATCACTTCCATCAGACCATCTCCTGCAGCTCACAACTTCTTGCGACATCTCAAGCCTAACTCCAGCTCACTTGCACATTGCAATTCATCCCATTCACCTTTTGCCTCGAGCCATGACCATCTGAGCAGCAACACCAATTTCTGCAGCTCATTCACCTGCTATAATTTCTAGTCCCACCACCAGATTCCATCTCAATCCTGTAGTTTCAAACTCCAAAGTCCACGACCACAACATCACCGCATTCCCTGCAAATTGCTGCAATTACAAAGACTCAAGATTGTCTCATTCAATCTCGCTTGCTTTACTTATCACAACTCGCAATGCCCGCTTCATGACTTCATCAACTGCAAAGCTTTGACCATTCCACTCTGCCTAGCCAACCTCAATTCCATCTCTATCTTCTTACACAATACCCATTGCAGGCAACAGCACCAACTCACATCTATAAGCATCCATTTCATGCACCAACAGGTCAAAATCACTCTTCCCTGCCATTGGCAACACATAATTCCGTTCAGGTACAGCCATCCACAGCATCTCTTCCCATTGCAGCTGCAATCACCACCAACTTCTCAGTTCTAGTCTAGCTCCACCTCCTGAGTTCAACTTCCAGTCACCAATAGAAAACCCACCAACACCAGCTGCTGCTCCATTTGCTATCCCAACTACAACATCTCATTCTCAATGCCACCAACAGACACCAAGAGCATCTGCAGCTGCAACACAATCTCTCATATGCACCAAAGACCAAGCACCAACTTCCCTTAATTATAGCAAAGATCTCACAATCATTCAACATTTCTCACTGCCAGTTCAACCCCTATCACTTAATCCCTGGCAGCATCAGATTCCTCCACTCACCTACAATTTCATTGAGCTGTTGTTATACCCGATTAGCTCATCATCAATTCCATTCTCAAAACCTCCAATCTCTCTTCTTCTGTCACAAACTTCCAGTAGCAGCTCACTTTCCCAGCTCCAGCCTTTCCTAGACATAGTCTAGACATTTCAGTTCACTTGGCAAGAACTAACTTCAGTCATAGCACTTGCAGTTTCATCTCAAGCAACCATTTTCTCTTCTCAAGCACAGCAACAACTAATTCAGCTCTGCCCATCAGCTTGCATCTGCCATTTCCGATTGTAGCTCAAGCACCTTGTTGACCTGCAGCTTCTTGCATTGCCTGCAGCACCAGATTCACAGATTAGAACTAATTTCTTCTCACAAACCATATGACAGCTGACAGCTAATTCAACCACTCTCAGTTAAACCTCCGTCCAGCAAAACCCTTAATAAAAACTCAAACCCTGAATCCATTCCATCTTAGATTCCAGTTCTCCTTCTCTGACCACAATCTTTGATTCACATAAACCCTAACTTTTCTTAATTAAAATCTCAAATCTCTCATCTGTTCTTCATCAGTTTCATGTCTAATCTCTTCTTTCATTTTCGAATTTCAAATCCCCCATTTCAAACCCTAGATGTCATCAGAAACACCCATCTCTAACTTGTTCTTCTTGATTCCTCTTCAGTCTCAAATCCCATTTTCTGTGTTCATCATCTCTCTCAACAGCGGACTCATACCCTCCATCATATCTTCTTCTTGATTCCTCTTGAATTTCAACATCTCCTCACTGATTTCTCTCAATTGACAGACCCATGCTTCAAACCCTAGTTTCGATTTCTAATCCTTGAACAGCAACAACGGTTCCCTCATGGTAACAAAACCACCATCTTCCTTCTGCTGCCCTTATAATCTCTGGTTCTTCCTCTCGATTCCAGTTTCTTCATATGGAACGCCACAGTTCTTACTCTCTGAGTTTGAACCGAAATTGAGAGAAATTACTCGAGAGAGTCTCGACCCCAAGGTTTTGGTAAGAATGAAAATTGATGCAGGCACCCGACTGATGGATACGGGCTACCTGATGGCAGCCCATTAGCTCTCCTGTGAACCAGGCTAGCAGCCCCTTATCGTTGACTTGACTCCGCATAGTACTCGCCGTCGAACGCTTCCGCCCTCCTTGCTCCTTTTCGCTCCACTGCACGTTTTCTCCTTCTTTTGCTCATAATGGCTCCATTGCACCTAGTAGACTCAAAATACAACGTAAAATACATAATTTACAAGAAAAATAGCAAAGAAAGTATAAACAATAGATATAAAATTAGGTGTTTTAGCCACCTATAAGTATGTCAGAAGTATCATTTTTCGTTGTATGTAAGGGATGAGAGGACCTCTAGATTTGGTTTGTTGAAAGTGTGTTTCAATTTATAAGTGTACATTGTTGTACACATGTGACAGAAATTACAGAGAAAAAGTGATGCAAATAAAATAGTTGTTGATGCAAGGAAGGATTGTGCAGAAGTTTCTCTTACCAGGTGAACGAGATGGAACTATTTAGATATGGCACATGTGTTTGTTATGTCCTCATCTAAATGGGTTCCCACCAGCAATTCATAGAGTAGTAACTAAGGTGTACATAGTTGTACCCATGTTGATTCTTAATGTGTACATAATTGTACACCTATTGTATGTGTTTGTCTCTGTTTATATGTGCCTGTTCTATTTTACATGTACTTAGTTTTTGTTCGATTGTAGCTGTATTGTTGATAACTTGTGATTGTATTCTTTTTGTTTCAGGATCCTTTTGTCAATGGAGAGAAAGTCCCAGCCGTTAATTTGAATTTGGCGCCAAAGTTTTACCACCTCGAGCTGGAGTTCCAGAGAACTTGGATCATGTCAGAAACTACATGAAGGTTTTCAAAAATCTTGTTGCACATACTTAATTCCCATAATTAGTTTTGTTTGCATAAAACTACTTGAAGAATTGCTAAAAGCTTGTTGTTCTTAAATACACATACCATATGCACATCATCTGTTTTGTTTGTATATCGAAGAATTGTCTTTTATCACTTAGCAGTCTAGCTGTTCCGATTCAACCAATTAAATTCTCCCTATTTGGTTGTTTCATTTTCATTTTCATTTACACGTGTTGATTATTACAGTATACATAGTTGTACATATGTTATTCATTTTGAAGTCTAAGAAATTAGGGAAAGCACTAATGATATTTCCTTTTTAGTTAAGTAGTGCTGGAGCTGACAGGCTTCAAACTGGTATGAGAGGAGCGTTCGGTAAACCCTTGAGAATGGATCACTTAGCTAACTTGTTATCGTATGAGATTCAGCTGCAGTCTACTTTTGCTAACTTGTTATCGTATGGATCACCAGTTGGTGTACAAACTGGTGCATCTTGTTTTGTCTTTTGATTTTTTTGGATTTTTGTAGACATGTACATGTTTGTACGCCAATGTAAATTAAGATTTTTTAAAAATGAGAATTATATAGTCATATGAGTACTGTTTTTGTAGCTCTCGTAAAGAGCTTTCCGAATATATAAAATTTTTGAATTTTGGACAAATGGTTCGAAAGATAAATTGTTTTTAATTCTTTTTTATATTATTTGAAATTGCTGACATCATTGTTAGTCACTTTGGACTATACTGTAAATATTTGGACTAAATTGTAAATCAGGAAGGTTAGGACTAAATGACTAATTTGTACCTAGTTGAATGGGTTAGGACTAACTAGTATATTTGGATGGGGTTTTGGACTAAACCGTATTTTTCCCATAAAAAATCTACTAAATCATTAAACAAATTTTATTCTTCAAAAAGAACTCAAAGGCACCCATAAAAGAACAAATCAAAGTCGTGCCTAAAATTCTCATATGTTATCTTCAACTGAAAAACATGTCAATTATACTCTCCAGGAGGCCGCCGAAATGGTTCGCTCAGTTGATAATAAAATAAAATATCTTCTCATTCCCTTTTTTTCCGATGCATAATAGAAATGATACAGCCATGTTAAGCCTATGCCAAAACATAATCGAAAAATAACAAAATAGATAGTTAATTAAGTTACTTTCCTTGTATAATAAGCTAACACTTAATTTATCAACTTCGCACAGATAAAATGTATTCTAGTTAAGCTTTCAGAAAAAAAATATGCAAACCTGACATCATAAAATTACCAGCGCCACCGCCAGTTTTATAGTCAATAAGGTCTTGTACATCTGGGATCTATGTGAACCCTACTCTATGGGAAAACAAAACAAAGTAATATGCAACCCTACTGTGGAAAACATAGACGCCTCCCCCAATTTCGGATGGATGGGTTTGCTCTATCACCGATATATTTTCCAGCTTCACAACCTTTACTGTGTAACCTTTAAGGCCCCTTTACTATTTAATACGCTTTACTGCAATAGTGTTTATTCTATTTTTGTGTAACATTTTAAATCTTGTTTTGACCAACGAGGAAAAACTCCTATGCTCTAACTGAGCCATATATTACTCCAACTATCCAACAACTCTCCTCGCATATTTAGGGAATCCGAAGGTCTAAGTTCCCCTCACTCACTTCCCCCTTGAGCAACAACAATATTACCGAAAAAAAAAAAAAATTTAACAACACACTTCTTGTAAAAACAAAAATTCAAAGAAGAATAAACATATAGTATATCAAATATTGAATAAGCATGCAGTAAGGATCATTCAATTTAACCAAGAATAATCTGTATACCACACTAACTTAATTGGTGGTTTATGTGCTCTATTTCTAACAAACTATGCATGTTATCGATGTGATATCCTACTACACTATTGTTATATGCTAGTGATAATGAAGAACAGTTAAAAATAACAGGTTCATATCTTTTATTAAAAAACAAAATGTCAAGTACTGAAGAGGGAAGATTTACATACCAGCGGCTACTGTTATCAGATTCATTTGGATCATCACCCTTATTTATTGATGCAACAGAAAATCATCTCGATAGCTGAAAGAGTTGTTGCAGTGGAAACTTCTGTTTCCTATACGCCCAAAAGTACTTACTAAATATGAACGAAGTGGAATCTTTTGTTTCCTGTGCGCCTGCATCAAGAAGTTCATCCAATATATCTGGACACCGAAATGAACGACTTCGATATAAAAAATAATGACTATTTACCTTTACTCGAAGCTTAAGCTAGACGAACAACAGAATAACTGGAATAATATTAGTTTTCCTAACTTGAATTGGGTTAGCATTAATACATCTAATAGGAAATGTTTTTTAGTGCAAAAAACCTTAGATGAACAAACGCTAACCAAGTTCAGATAGGAGGAGTAGTTTCTCTCTCTGTAGCATGGACAATAGAGCATGAATGCATAAGATATCATCTTCTTGGGAGATCTAAACCCAAATACCCTCCGGCTAATATGGGAACCATACCCATACTATGAGTATGGGTGCAGAGTACTAATGAAAGTAAACCCTAACAACTAGATGGATGATTGTAGCAAATGGTGTTTCCAAATTTGTCTGTGCTAATCCATTGAGCAGAGAGGATAAGAATGAAGATTAGTATGAAAATTGTGATAACAACATCTAAGCAATCAAAGAAAAGAAAAATAGTCTGGAAAAAAAATAGTTAAATGGAAAGGACCATTTCAATCTCTTCATTTAACAATTTACTAATAAATTGTTTTTGGTCCGGTTTAGCGTAGTGCAGTGCATCTCAGACTTAACATACAACCTCAATTTCCTATGCAAATATACCTTGATTTAGAAATTTTCAGCTGCATGATGCCACCAACCGCATATATCACTTGTAATATCCAATGGTTTTTAAGTACATATATACGTAAGTAACTTACCCTTAAGAATATTTGACCGAATTTGGAGTCAGAATTCCATCTTCATTAACCATGGATGTTTATAAAATTCTGAGGCAGAAGAGAAAATTGAAATGACTTTAGTGTATTTTATCTTTTAAGATCCTCAACTGGATTGTTGGTGTGTGTTTATGGGTAAAAATCGTTTCTGCCGATTTCGGTAATTTCGGTAAGTGAGTGAGAAACTGGTTCAAACCCTAAACAAATGTGCTGCACGTGAGCACTTTATAGATTCGAGAGATCAATCTGTACAAGTCCGGCCTAAACCAAGAAATGGCCGTTCCAGGACTTGCTTCGGTCACAAAGTGGAGGAGAAGGGTTGATTTGGGGAGGAAGCAAAGAAAGGTGTTGAGACCGGGAATACCCGGGAGAGTAGTATCTCGACTTGTATCAGAAAGTGAAAGCTTAGGAAGCTTGCAAGAGGTGGAAGCTTTTTTTGAGAGAGCTTGCAAAATTGCCTTTCTGAGAGTGTAGTATTTTTCTCCTGACCGAGACTTGTTGTCTGGTGGAAATAGGTAAGACCTATTTATACAAATCGAGATTGAAACGTACCCTGGCCTCATGAAGGAAGAAAGTAAAGTGTGAAATAATGGGAGGAGGTGGTAAACGCATGGCGTTAATGGGTGAAAACGTTTTCACCATTATTTCCTCTTTTATTTGACCGCTTTATTCCTTTTCACGCTTTCTTAATGTGAGCGTAGTGTACGCTGCATGCTGTGACCGCCAAACCAAAACCCTAGAAAGCATCCCCCAGTTTGTGTTGACGTCTCGAGTGTTGGTTGCATCTTGAGTGCAAGTGGTTCTGCTAGGGGCGCATGTGGCATGTGCCAATGGCATGTGCGGAATGCCTTTGTTGCGAGTTGCACCACGAGCGCAAGTGGCAATGCCAGAGCTGCTAGTGGCGTGTGTGGCATGTGCCAATGGCATGTGTGGAACGCCTTGATGGTGGTTTGCAAGTTAGGCTACCAGCGTGTGTGTTTGGCATGTGCTAATGGCATGCGTGGCCGTTAGGGCCGTGGCCTTGGTGGTAGGTTGCACGGTTTGCAAGTTAGGCTACCAGCGTGTGTTTTTGGCATGTGCCAATGGCACGTACGGCCATGTTGACCTAGTTGCAAGTCTTGCAAGCCTAGGGCGCTATATTTGGCGTGTGCCAATGGCATAGCGGCTTGGAAATATGGCTTGCGGTACGTGTTGGCATGTGCCAATGGCACGTACGGCCATGTTGACCTAGTTGCAAGTCTTGCAAGCCTAGGGCGCTATATTTGGCGTGTGCCAATGGCATAGCGGCTTGGAAATATGGCTTGCGGTACGTGTTGGCATGTGCCAATGGCACGTACGGCCATGTTGACCTAGTTGCAAGTCTTGCAAGCCTAGGGCGCTATATTTGGCGTGTGCCAATGGCATAGCGGCTTGGAAATATGGCTTGCGGTACGTGTTGGCATGTGCCAATGGCACGTACGGCCATGTTGACCTAGTTGCAAGTCTTGCAAGCCTAGGGCGCTATATTTGGCATGTGCCAATGGCATAGCGGCTTGGAAATATGGCTTGCGGTACGTGTTGGCATGTGCCAATGGCACGTACGGCCATGTTGACCTAGTTGCAAGCCTTGCAAACCTAGGGCGTTATATTTGGCGTGTGCCAATGGCATAGCGGCTTGGAAATATGGCTTGCGGTACGTGTTGGCATGTGCCAATGGCACGTACGGCCATGTTGACCTAGTTGCAAGCCTTGCAAGCCTAGGGCGCTATATTTGGCATGTGCCAATGGCATAGCGGCTTGGAAATATGGCTTGCGGTACGTGTTGGCATGTGCCAATGGCACGTACGGCCATGTTGACCTAGTTGCAAGTCTTGCAAGCCTAGGGCGCTATATTTGGCTTGTGCCAATGGCATAGCGGCTTGGAAATATGGCTTGCGGTACGTGTTGGCATGTGCCAATGGCACGTACGGCCATGTTGACCTAGTTGCAAGTCTTGCAAACCTAGGGCGCTAATTTGGCGTGTGCCAATGGCATAGCGGCTTGGAAATATGGCTTGCGGTACGTGTTGGCATGTGCCAATGGAATGTACGGCCATGTTAACCTAGTTGCAAGTCTTGCAAGCCTAAGGCGCTATATTTGGCGTGTGCCAATTGCATAGCGGCTTGGAAATATGGCTTGCGGTAGCTTGCGGTACGTGTTGGCATGTGCCAATGGCACGTACGGCCATGTTGACCTAGATGCAAGTCTTGCAAGCCTAGGGCGCTATAATTGGCGTGTGCCAATGGCATAGCGGCTTGGAAATATGGCTTGCGGTACGTGTTGGCATGTGCCAATGGCACGTACGGCCATGTTGACCTAGTTGCAAGTCTTGCAAGCCTAGGGCGCTATATTTGGCGTGTGCCAATGGCATAGCGGCTTGGAAATATGGCTTGCTTGGTGCGTGTTGGCATGTGCCAATGGAACGTGCGGCCATGTTAACCTAGTTGCAAGTCTTGCAAGCCTAGGGCGCTATATTTGGCGTGTGCCAATTGCATAGCGGCTTGGAAATATGGCTTGCGGTACGTGTTGGCATGTGCCAATGGCACGTACGGCCATGTTGACCTAGATGCAAATCTTGCACGCCTAGGGCGCTATATTTGGCGTGTGCCAATGGCATAGCGGCTTGGAAATATGGCTTGCGGTACGTGTTGGCATGTGCCAATGGCACGTACGGCCATGTTGACCTAGATGCAAGTCTTGCAAGCCTAGGGCGCTATATTTGGCGTGTGCCAATGGCATAGCGGCTTGGAAATATGGCTTGCGGTACGTGTTGGCATGTGCCAATGGCACGTACGGCCATGTTGACCTAGTTGCAAGTCTTGCAAGCCTAGGGGGTGCTATATTTGGCATGTGCCAATGGCATAGCGGCTTGGAAATATGGCTTGCGGTACGTGTTGGCATGTGCCAATGGCACGTACGGCCATGTTGACCTAGTTGCAAGTATTGCAAGCCTAGGGCGCTATATTTGGCGTGTGCCAATGGCATAGCGGCTTGGAAATATGGCTTGCAGTACGTGTTGGCATGTGCCAATGGAACGTACGGCCATGTTAACCTAGATGCAAGTCTTGCAAGCCTAGGGCGCTATATTTGGCGTGTGCCAATTGCATAGCGGCTTGGAAATATGGCTTGCGGTACGTGTTGGCATGTGCCAATGGCACGTACGGCCATGTTGACCTAGATGCAAGTCTTGCAAGCCTAGGGCGCTATATTTGGCGTGTGCCAATGGCATAGCGGCTTGGAAATATGGCTTGCGGTACGTGTTGGCATGTGCCAATGGCACGTACGGCCATGTTGACCTAGTTGCAAGCCTTGCAAGCCTAGGGCGCTATATTTGGCGTGTGCCAATGGCATAGCGGCTTGGAAATATGGCTTGCGGTACGTGTTGGCATGTGCCAATGGCACGTACGGCCATGTTGACCTAGTTGCAAGTCTTGCAAGCCTAGGGCGCTATATTTGGCGTGTGCCAATGGCATAGCGGCTTGGAAATATGGCTTGCGGTACGTGTTGGCATGTGCCAATGGCACGTACGGCCATGTTGACCTAGTTGCAAGTCTTGCAAACCTAGGGCGCTAATTTGGCGTGTGCCAATGGAATAGCGGCTTGGAAATATGGCTTGCGGTACGTGTTGGCATGTGCCAATGGAACGTACGGCCATGTTGACCTAGTTGCAAGTCTTGCAAGCCTAGGGCGCTATATTTGGCGTGTGCCAATGGCGAAGCGGCTTGGAAATATGGCTTGCGGTACGTGTTGGCATGTGCCAATGGCACGTACGGCCATGTTGACCTAGTTGCAAGTCTTGCAAGCTAGGGGGCGCTATATTTGGCATGTGCCAATGGCATAGCGGCTTGGAAATATGGCTTGCGGTACGTGTTGGCATGTGCCAATGGCACGTACGGCCATGTTGACCTAGTTGCAAGCCTTGCAAACCTAGGGCGTTATATTTGGCGTTGGTGCCAATGGCATAGCGGCTTGGAAATATGGCTTCATGGGACGTGTTGGCATGTGCCAATGGCATGTGGCGTGCCAACGGCCATGTTGACCTAGTTGCAAGCCTTGCAAGCCTAGGGCGCTATATTTGGCATGTGCCAATGGCATAGCGGCTTGGAAATATGGCTTGCAAGCCGGTACGTGTTGGCATGTGCCAATGGCACGTTGGCACGGCCATGTTGACCTAGTTGCAAGTCTTGCAAGCCTAGGGCGCTATATTTGGCGTGTGCCAATGCCATAGCGGCTTGGAAATATGGCTTGCGGTACGTGTTGGCATGTGCCAATGGCACGTACGGCCATGTTGACCTAGTTGCAAGTCTTGCAAACCTAGGGCGCTAATTTGGCGTGTGCCAATGGCATAGCGGCTTGGAAATATGGCTTGCGGTACGTATTGGCATGTGCCAATGGAATGTACGGCCATGTTAACCTAGTTGCAAGTCTTGCAAGCCTAGGGCGCTATATTTGGCGTGTGCCAATTGCATAGCGGCTTGGAAATATGGCTTGCGGTACGTGTTGGCATGTGCCAATGGCACGTACGGCCATGTTGACCTAGATGCAAGTCTTGCAAGCCTAGGGCGCTATAATTGGCGTGTGCCAATGGCATAGCGGCTTGGAAATATGGCTTGCGGTACGTGTTGGCATGTGCCAATGGCACGACGGCCATGTTGACCTAGCAAGGCTTGCAAGTCTTGCAAGCCTAGGGCGCTATATTTGGCGTGTGCCAATGGCATAGCGGCTTGGAAATATGGCTTGCGGTACGTGTTGGCATGTGCCAATGGAACGTACGGCCATGTTAACCTAGTTGCAAGTCTTGCAAAGCCTAGGGCGCTATATTTGGCGTGTGCCAATTGCAATTAGCGGCTTGGAAATATGGCTTGCGATACGTGTTGGCATGTGCCAATGGCACGTACGGCCATGTTGACCTAGATGCAAATCTTGCAAGCCTAGGGCGCTATATTTGGCGTGTGCCAATGGCATAGCGGCTTGGAAATATGGCTTGCGGTACGTGTTGGCATGTGCCAATGGCACGTACGGCCATGTTGACCTAGATGCAAGTCTTGCAAGCCTAGGGCGCTATATTTGGCGTGCGCCAATGGCATAGCGGCTTGGAAATATGGCTTGCGGTACGTGTTGGCATGTGCCAATGGAACGTACGGCCATGTTGACCTAGTTGCAAGTCTTGCAAGCCTAGGGCGCTATATTTGGCGTGTGCCAATGGCATAGCGGCTTGGAAATATGGCTTGCGGTACGTGTTGGCATGTGCCAATGGCACGTACGGCCATGTTGACCTAGTTGCAAGTCTTGCAAGCCTAGGGCGCTATATTTGGCGTGTACCAATGGAATAGCGGCTTGGAAATATGGCTTGCGGTACGTGTTGGCATGTGCCAATGGCACGTACGGCCATGTTGACCTAGTTGCAAGCCTTGCAAGCCTAGGGCGCTATATTTGGCGTGTGCCAATGGCATAGCGGCTTGGAAATATGGCTTGCGGTACGTATTGGCATGTGCCAATGGCACGTACGGCCATGTTGACCTAGTTGCAAGTCTTACAAGCCTAGGGCGCTATATTTGGCGTGTGCCAATGGCATAGCGGCTTGGAAATATGGCTTACTTGACGTGTTGGCATGTGCCAATGGCACGTACGGCCATGTTGACCTAGTTGCAAGTCTTGCAAGCCTAGGGCGCTATATTTGGCGTGTGCCAATGGAATAGCGGCTTTGAAATATGGCTTGCGGTACGTGTTGGCATGTGCCAATGGCACGTACGGCCATGTTGACCTAGTTGCAAGCCTTGCAAGCCTAGGGCGCTATATTTGGCGTGTACCAATGGAATAGAGGCTTGGAAATATGGCTTGCAATGCGTGTTGGCATATGGCTTGCGGTACGTGTTGGCATGGCCAATGGCACGCACGGCCATGTTGACCTAGTTGCAAGCCTTGCAAGCCTAGGGCGCTATATTTGGCATGTGCCAATGGCATAGCGGCTTGGAAATATGGCTTGCGGTACGTGTTGGCATGTGCCAATGGCACGTACGGCCATGTTGACCTAGTTGCAAGTCTTGCAAGCCTAGGGCGCTATATTTGGCGTGTGCCAATGGCATAGCGGCTTGGAAATATGGCTTGCGGTACGTGTTGGCATGTGCCAATGGCACGTACGGCCATGTTGACCTAGTTGCAAGTCTTGCAAGCCTAGGGCGCTAATTTGGCGTGTGCCAATTGCATAGCGGCTTGGAAATATGGCTTGCGGTACGTGTTGGCATGTGCCAATGGCACGTACGGCCATGTTGACCTAGATGCAAGTCTTGCAAGCCTAGGGCGCTATATTTGGCGTGTGCCAATGGCATAGCGGCTTGGAAATATGGCTTGCGGTACGTGTTGGCATGTGCCAATGGCACGTACGGCCATGTTGACCTAGTTGCAAGTCTTGCAAGCCTAGGGCGCTATATTTGGCATGTGCCAATGGCATAGCGGCTTGCGGTACGTGTTGGCATGTGCCAATGGCACGTATGGCCATGTTGACCTAGTTGCAAGTCTTGCAAGCCTAGGGCGCTGTATTTGGCGTGTGCCAATGGCATAGCGGCTTGGAAATATGGCTTGCGGTACGTGTTGGCATGTGCCAATGGCACGACGGCCATGTTGACCTAGTTGCAAGTCTTGCAAGCCTAGGGCGCTATATTTGGCGTGTGCCAATGGCATAGCGACTTGGAAATATGGCTTGCGGTACGTGTTGGCATGTGCCAATGGCACGTACGACCATGTTGACCTAGTTGCAAGTCTTGCAAGCCTAGGGCGCTATATTTGGCATGTGCCAATGGCATAGCGGCTTGGAAATATGGCTTGCGGTACGTGTTGGCATGTGCCAATGGCACGACGGCCATGTTGACCTAGTTGCAAGTCTTGCAAGCCTAGGGCGCTATATTTGGCGTGTGCCAATGGCATAGCGGCTTGGTTTTGGCGTTGTTGCCATGGTGCGCGAGTGTGCGGCTTGGTTTGGCATTATTGCCATGGTGCGCGATATGCGGCTTGGTTTGGCATTGTTGCCATGGTGCGCGACATGCGGCTTGATTTGGCATTGTTGCCATGGTGCGCAGACATGCGGTTTGATTTGGCATTGTTGCCATGGTGCGCAAGCATGCGGCTTGATTTGGCATTGTTGCCATGGTGCTGAAGATGCGGCTTGGTTTGGCATTGTTGCCATGGTGCGTAAAGATATGCGGCTTGGTTTGGCATTGTTGCCATGGTGCGCAGCATGCGGCTTGATTTGGCATTGTTGCCATGGTGCGCAGCATGCGGCTTGATTTGGCATTGTTGCCATGGTGCGCAGTATTCCGCTTGGTTTGGTATTGTTGCTATGGTGCGCAGTATGCGGCTTGGTTTTGGAATTAGGGTCTTGTGTTGAAAACCCTAATCTGGTATTTTGAAAAAATACCCCTATTAATTATTTACACCTGAGTTAAATGCTCTTAGTTAATGTGTTGCGGGTAACACTGGGTCATGGGGTTTTACGATTTTACCCCTTGTTTAAAAACCACCATCAACATTAAGTCCCCTGCTTAGCTCGGAACAGGGGCTTTGTTGCGAGGTATGCATAAGATGGTGACAAACTATTAACAACAAACCGTAAAGAAAATTGAAGGAGACTTGTCTGACCTTCTATAAATAGGATTTGGAATCCTTGCCTCTGGTAGTTTTGCACAAATCGGGAGGTTGGCATAATTGGTGGGCCCGGCGCAGCTTGGGCGACGTTGGGAAGTTGGCGTGAGTTGGGAAACTGAGTGTGCTAGCTGGTGGGACCGGCGCAAAGTGTAGAAGTCGTGCGTGCTTGCAGGTCGGCACAATTGGTGGGGCCGGTGCAGCTTGGGCGACGTTGGGAAGTTGGCGTGAGTTGGGAAACTGAGTGTGCTAGCTGGTGGGACCGGCGCAAAGTGTGCGTGCTTGCAGGTGGGCGCAATTGGTGGGGCCGGTGCAGCTTGGAAACCGTGCTTGCAGGCGTGACTTGGGCGACATTGGGAAGTCGCTCCCTTTGTGGGCCCGTTTCTTACACGCGTGATTTTGGTAAAAGGGAAATCCTTCCCTATTTCAAAGTCTTCACGCCTATATATATATAAAGCCCCTTTCTCCCCATCCTGCGCTTTATTCTTTCCTCTTTTCATACTAGCGGTAAGGAAAAACCGGCTTCCGGGTATGTCTTCGAGTACTTCGTCTTTCTCCGTTTTTTTTTTCTTTTTTCTTTTTTGGGTACGATTATGTGTCAGGGAGATAACTTCGTCTTTCTCCGTTTGTTTTGTGCAGATACCTTATTACCAATTTGTTATGAAGGAATTCGATAAGATGTTACCTGAATCAAATTTCACTTCGTCGAAGGATGCTCATAATTCCAAACTGAACACAGATAATGAATTCTTCACTAGAGCCCTCGCCCCCGCTCGGAAGAATCACCCAGGTTTCGTGTCAATTTTGCTAACCGGTGGTGAGGATGAAAGGAAGACACGTTCGGTTTGCCCGAGAGAGCACCATTCGGTTTCTGTCTTCATAAAGGGGTATATTCTTCTTCCAACATTGACTTGGGATGTGTCAAAGCCCATTGCGTTCTTTTGATAAATGGGTTTAGTTCATGGTGAGCAAGGAGCATATAAATACCAACTTGACTCGAGCCTTGGTCATTGATCTTTGTCAAGACTTCAAGTAAATCTCCAGTTAGGAAGGATATCCCAGGCTTGGTTGCTTTCATCTCCGGATGGTGTTCGGACACCCATACAATCATATGTAGATGGGGCGAGATAACTTTCTCCTTGGAGAGTGTGGCTCTCTTCTTTGAATCTTCCGGAATCGGGAATCTTAAAATCCAATTATCTCGAAAGTGAGGTGAAGATGCGGGATGACTGGCCGCTAAGTTGGGGGATTTTGCTCGGAAAGACTCCATTGCGAAGTCGAAGGATTACGCGAGAAAGAGGATGAAAGGTGCCCTTACGGTTGGTGGATATCTCAATAGTTTCCGGACGAGTTGGAGCACGAGCAGGAAAAGCGGTGATCTTCATGTCGCCGCATTTTTGGCTCTCTGGTTGTCCGAGAGACATTTTTGATGACGTTTACGGCAAGAAAGGAATAAGACAGGAGTTGTTAGCGATTCTTTGTGAAGTTGGCAAAGGGTGAAGTTCTTCCCATTGGCAAGTTTGTTCCTTGGTTCCCCGTATGTGCATCCGGATCACCTAGTTGCGAACATGCAAGTTTCGAATGGTTTCATGAAAGTGGATTCATATGTGCACGTTGCTTTTCTGCAAGTCTGGCTATGGGAGCACTTCGAGAAGTATGCTCCGAAACCGCTGCCTTCGCTTCCCGTGAGTTGGGGGGGGGCTCTCGAATTCTTCGATGGGTTAACAGGCGTCCAAGAGTTGGTGTGAGCTTGGTTAGTTTTCTTGATAAGTTGCATGAAATCAATTTTCGTCCATGGGGGCCAGCCCATAGGTCAGTGACTCAAATTGACACCTTTGCTTCTGCTCCGCTCATGTCTTTGTCTTCTGATGACGATTTGAGCGTTGGTGAAAACCTGCTCATTCAAAGCTGCTTGCCCGGTTATATACCGTCTTTCTTCGTGGGGTCTTTCCAGATAGCTGCTTTCAATATTGACCGTGCTGCTCGTCACATGGGTTTCGATCAAGGGGTGCCTCTTGTTTACCGGCCGGTGATCCCTAAGGATTCATTGCGTGTCGCCCTTGACGCCAGTGCCCTTAAGCCGGGTATCCGTCTTCCCTTCTTTGAAATGGGAAGAGTAACTTCAACGACCTTTGGATATAATGAGTTTTGGTGCGACGAGTTTATTATGATCTGAGATTTTGTGAATAACATGGTGGAAAACGTTCGTTGCAAACCTTCCCCAGCAGTTTTTAAGGAGTATCCAATGTTGAGAGATCCCAAGCGAAAGTTGCCTAGCAATTCGGAAAGCCCCCAGGCCAAGGAACGGAGAACGAAGAATCGTCTTTGGCGGGTTCCGGACGGTTTCACGAGATCCTCCCACGGCTCTTGTGTCTTTCAGTTCTTCCAATAACCAGGTATGTGTCGCCTCTTCATTGGTTTGTCTCAAAACACGTGAATTTCGGCTGAGAACATGTGTCTTATTTCCTTCAGGGCTTTGGTAGTGTTAATGCTTTCGCTGCTCTTGCACGTTGCCAGGAGACGGAAATTTCTTCAAAGAACACCAGCAGCATTGAGCCTTCTCATAGTGATGATGAGTCAGAGAGAGAAGAAGGTTCGACAAGTGAGAGTAATTCCTCCGGCAGCACTGGTTCTGTTTCCGGAAGTGGTTCGGTGAGTTTCGCACTTCTTTTCTTTCTTCTTTTGTTTCCTCTTTTGGGAAATATCTGACTCAAGTTCGCAGGAGGAATCCGGTTCGGAGGATGATTCTGGGGTAGAGCCGCACGAAAACTTGCCTTTGGTGACCACCGTTGGTGACTTGGAGATGGGCGTTAGCCAATTGCCGAGCATGGATGTGGTTCAAACGGTGGATGATTATCTGATGGTTGCTGTCGTAGACATGGAAGAAGACCCTCTGCGAGTAGTGAGGCCAGGTGCAGGCGCCATTTTGATCCCCCGTACTTGGTTCCTTATCCAGGTCATGTCTTTGGTTGGCGGCTTCGGTGTGCCGACTAAGCATGAGGCGTTGTACACCGGAATCAGGAGAAGCACGGACATATGGCTACAACCAAGAAAGTCACTAGTCGATTTTGCGCTGGTTAAGCGTGTGGAATAGGCTTTATCTTCCATCGAGGACATGCGTGAGGTGACTGGTCACACCGTTTCTGAAGACGTTATTGCCGACTGGGAGCACCATCGCGACGTGTGCGTAGAAAAGGAGTTCAACACTTCGTGGTTTGTCAAAGGCCTTACCGAGATCCAAAAGTTGAAAGATGCAGCAATCGAAAGCCTTTCCGCCAAGGAGATTGCACGATAGGAGATGGAACTCGAAAAGCTTTCCAAGATGTTGACTATGAAGAGAGCGGCTCTTGAAGATGCGAAGTTGACTTTCTCCAAGAAGAGCAGACTTCTGTTGGATGATTTTCCTTGAACGTTTCTCCGTTAAACTTTCATTTAGGTTTTTTTTTTTTTTTTGGAAGACATATTGGATGTCTGGTTCAATACTTGACCTTTGATAGACAGCTGGTAGCTTTTTAGGGTATTGGATTATTTAAGGATGAATGGTTTTGATAATATGACTCGATTATGTTTTGGGAAAGGAATATTGCTTTTATGAAAGTGTGTGCTAGCAATAGGCACAAGACTCGGTAGTATGACGGTTTTACTAAGAACCTAAAAATAGATTGTATATCTTGCCCGGTCTGAATTTACTCACTTCATAGGTTTTGCGAACACGCCCCTCTCCATGTAAAGGCGGTTTTTCTGGTGGCTTTCTTTGGTAGCATCGCTTGACAAGTCCCCAATCGTTGGTAGCATCTTGGCGAGTCCCGAGTTGAGTAATAGCATCTTGACAAGTCCCCAGTTTTCTTGTGTAGTTTTTACAACTATTAACCGGTCGTCTGGTAGTTGAGTCGGATTGAGTCGCCTTCCCTACCATCTTGACATCCTGGGTCGAAGAACGAGATCGACAGATCGATATTGTAGCCGATAGATCGATCCTCCATTTGTGGTCGCCAATTGTTTATGGGTAAAAATCGTTTACGCGATTTCGGTAATTTCGGTAAGTGAGTGAGAAACTGGTTCAAACCCTAAACAAATGTGCTGCACGTGAGCACTTTATAGATTCGAGAGATCAATCTGTACAAGTCCGGCCTAAACCAAGAAATGGCTGTTCCAGACTTGCTTCAGTCACAAAGTGGAGGAGAATGGTTGATTTGGGGAGGGAAGAAAAAAGGTGTTGAGACCAGAATAATTCTGGGAGAGTAGTATCTCGACTTGTATCAGAAAGTGAAAGCTTAGGAAGCTTGCAAGAGGTGGAAGCTTTTTTTGGGAGAGCTTGCAAAATTGCCTTTCTGAGAGTGTAGTATTTTTCTCCTGACCGAGACTTGTTGACTGGTGGAAATAGGTAATACCTATTTATACAAGTCGAGATTGAAACGTACCCTGGCCTCATGAAGGAAGAGAGTAAAGGGTGAAATAATGGGAGGAGGTGGTAACCGCATGGCGTTAATGGGTGAAAACGTTTTCACCATTATTTCCTCTTTTATTTGACCGCTTTATTCCTTTTCACGCTTTCTTAATGTGAGCGTAGTGTACGCTGCATGCTGTGACCGCCAAACCAAAACCCTAAAAAGCATCCCCCAGTTTGTGTTGACGTCTCGAGTGTTGGTTGCATCTTGAGTGCAAGTGGTGCTGCTAGGGCCGCATGTGGCATGTGCCAATGGCATGTGCGGAATGCCTTTGTTGCGAGTTGCACCTCGAGCGCAAGTGGCAATGCCAGAGCTGCTAGTGGCGTGTGTGGCATGTGCCAATGGCGTGTGTGGAACGCCTTGGTGGTGGTTTGCAAGTTAGGCTACCAGCGTGTGTGTTTGGCATGTGCCAATGGCATGCGTGGCCGTTAGGGCCGTGGCCTTGGTGGTAGGTTGCACGGTTTGCAAGTTAGGCTACCAGCGTGTGTGTTTGGCATGTGCCAATGGCACGTACGGCCATGTTGACCTAGTTGCAAGTCTTGCAAACCTAGGGCGCTATATTTGGCGCATGCTAATGGCATAGCGACTTGGAAATATGGCTTGCGGTACGTGTTGGCATGTGCCAATGGCACGTACGGCCATGTTGACCTAGTTGCAAGTCTTGCAAGCCTAGGGCGCTATATTTGGCGTGTGCCAATGGCATAGCGGCTTGGAAATATGGCTTGCGGTACGTGTTGGCATGTGCCAATGGCACGTCGGCCATGTTGACCTAGTTGCAAGTCTTGCAAGCCTAGGGCGCTATATTTGGCGTGTGCCAATGGCATAGCGGCTTGGAAATATGGCTTGCGGTACGTGTTGGCATGTGCCAATGGCACGTACAGCCATGTTGACCTAGTTGCAAGTCTTGCAAGCCTAGGGCGCTATATTTGGCATATGCCAATGGCATAAGCAGCTTGGAAATATGGCTTGCGGTACGTGTTGGCATGTGCCAATGGCACGTACGGCCATGTTGACCTAGTTGCAAGTCTTGCAAGCCTAGGGCGCTATATTTGGCGTGTGCCAATGGCATAGCGGCTTGGAAATATGGCTTGCGGTACGTGTTGGCATGTGCCAATGGCATGTACGGCCATGTTGACCTAGTTGCAAGTCTTGCAAGCCTAAGGCGCTATATTTGGCGTGTGCCAATGGCATAGCGGCTTGGAAATATGGCTTGCGGTACGTGTTGGCATGTGCCAATGGCACGTACGGCCATGTTGACCTAGTTGCAAGTCTTGCAAGCCTAGGGCGCTATATTTGGCATGTGCCAATGGCATAGCGGCTTGGAAATATGGCTTGCGGTACGTGTTGGCATGTGCCAATGGCACGTACGGCCATGTTGACCTAGTTGCAAGTCTTGCAAGCCTAGGGCGCTATATTTGGCATGTGCCAATGGCATAGCGGCTTGGAAATATGGCTTGCGGTACGTGTTGGCATGTGCCAATGGCACGTACGACCATGTTGACCTAGTTGCAAGTCTTGCAAGCCTAGGGCGCTATATTTGGCGTGTGCCAATGGCATAGCGGCTTGGAAATATGGCTTGCGGTACGTGTTGGCATGTGCCAATGGCACGTACGGCCATGTTGACCTAGTTGCAAGTCTTGCAAGCCTAGGGCGCTATATTTGGCGTGTGCCAATGGCATAGCGGCTTGGAAATATGGCTTGCGGTACGTGTTGGCATGTGCCAATGGCACGTACGGCCATGTTGACCTAGTTGCAAGACTTGCAAGCCTAGGGCGCTATATTTGGCATGTGCCAATGGCATAGCGGCTTGGAAATATGGCTTGCGGCACGTGATGGCATGTGCCAATGGCACGTACGGCCATGTTGACCTAGTTGCAAGTCTTGCAAGCCTAGGGCGCTATATTTGGCGTGTGCCAATGGCATAGCGGCTTGGAAATATGGCTTGCGGTACGTGTTGGCATGTGCCAATGGCACGTACGGCCATGTTGACCTAGTTGCAAGTCTTGCAAGCCTAGGGCGCTATATTTGGCGTGTGCCAATGGCATAGCGGCTTGGAAATATGGCTTGCGGTACGTGTTGGCATGTGCCAATGGCACGTACGGCCATGTTGACCTAGTTGCAAGTCCTGCAAGCCTAGGGCGCTATATTTGGCGTGTGTCAATGGCATAGCGGCTTGGAAATATGGCTTGCGGTACTGTTGGCATGTGCCAATGGCACGTGCACGGCCATGTTGACCTAGTTGCAAGTCTTGCAAGCCTAGGGCGCTATATTTGGCATGTGCCAATGGCATAGAGGCTTGGAAATATAGCTTGCGGTACGTGTTGGCATGTGCCAATGGCACGTACGGCCATGTTGACCTAGTTGCAAGTCTTGCAAGCCTAGGGCGCTATATTTGGCATGTGCCAATGGCATAGCGGCTTGGAAATATGGCTTGCGGTACGTGTTGGCATGTGCCAATGGCACGTACGGCCATGTTGACCTAGTTGCAAGTCTTGCAAGCCTAGGGCGCTATATTTGGCGTGTGCCCAATGGCATACCGGCTTGGTTTTGGCGTTGTTGCCATGGTGCGCGATGTGCGGCTTGGTTTGGCATTGTTGCCATGGTGCGCGATATGCGGCTTGGTTTGGCATTGTTGCCATGGTGCGCGACATGCGGCTTGATTTGGCATTGTTGCCATGGTGCAATGATATGCGGCTTGGTTTGGCATTGTTGCCATGGTGCGCGAGGATGCGGCTTGATTTGGCATTGTTGCCATGGTGCATTGCATGCGGCTTGATTTGGCATTGTTGCCATGGTGCGCGATATGCGGCTTGGTTTGGCATTGTTGCCATGGTGCGCGAAGATGCGGCTTGATTTGGCATTGTTGCCATGGTGCGCGACATGCGGCTTGATTTGGCATTGTTGCCATGGTGCGCAGTATGCGGCTTGGTTTGGCATTGTTGCCATGGTGCGCAGTATGCGGCTTGGTTTTTGAATTAGGGTTCTGTGTTGAAAACCTTAATCTGCTATTTTGAAAAAATACCCCTATTAATTATTTACACCTGAGTTAAATGCTCTTAGTTATTGTGTTGCGGGTAACACTAGGTCAGGGGTTTTACGATTTTACCCCTTGTTTAAAAACCACCATCAACAATGTGTCAAGTTTATAGCGGGATAGCTCCCTGTCATCTAGCTATTGATTAGGTATTAAGCTTTCCTTTGCGTAGCGGCACATCAAGGAATAAAGTGCAGAAGTTGTCAACCTGCAAATGTTGAAATAATTATACATTTGAAATGGATATACTGCAAAATTAATCACGACATTGACAGTAGTCAACAATTGACTACTATGCTTTTGGAATCTCGTCAAAAGGATACATGCATCTTTTGATTTTAGGATTTTAACTAACTAAGTCACAAATTTTATAGACTGCATTAAACATTGCACACAATCACAATCTCAAAACAATATTGATTACAATCAAAATTAAAACGTGAAGACACATAATAAGTTTTCAGACAGCTATATCAAGCTCAACCTTATTCTAATTGTTCTACTTCACCTATCCTCACATAATACTAAGCTACAGAAGTGCCTTTGAACCGATATAAATACGTGATTTAGTGGTATAATTTGACTGACAATCGTAAACTGCAAGACAACAAATGATAAGAAAACAAATCAGATAGTAACGAACCATGGACCAAAAAAACAAAAGGAGGTGAGATAGGCCTTAAAGAAAGCAATCCGGGATTCGGGCATAGGATAGAGCTACCACAGAGCATAACCATCCCTATTAAAAAGATACCAATACCCGCATCAAATGAGGAAAGAGAAATTCCCAAGGCTATAAGGCTACCATATGTCAGTTTTGGAAACTTAAAGTGATGGCACCCAAACTCAACCTTTATTTCAAGTTCAGTTATATGAGCCCCCCTAAACCCCATCTACGTTCAGCTAAAGAAAAATCAGTAATATCTATCCTTGAAAACCAGTAATCACAAAAATTGATCGTACCTACTAAAAAAACAAAGTGACTTCAGGGATAAAATAAGAACATTTTGTTGATTAATTAAAGGGGTTTTAAATTGATAACTATGTGCCGAGGTGGAACTGAAAAAAAGATCATATGATGAGAAACCTCATCAGATGAAACCAAAGTTGCCTCATCCCTTCATAGATGTGAACAAATTAAAACAACATTGTGCTCATTTCTAAACTGTACTCTTTTAACTCACAATGGATATAGGGAATATGATCCCATGAATGGAAGACTAAAAGGGATAATTAGAAATTTACAATCGCATTTAGAAATCCAAAAATTAAAAGATAATTTATATCAAGCTAAAATAATACACTAAACATACAAAAATGAAAAAAGATTTTTGCTCAGGTCAGGGGATAACCGTGGAAGCTGCAAGCAAAACACTAAAAAATTAACTAAAGTCTGCAATCTACAGTAAATTGGTATTAGTAAAATCAAAAATCTATAATAACCCTTAGAACACGGAAGTGAATAGATTTGTGGAAAGATCGAGGATGGAAGATAAAGAGGCCTGAATAGATTTGTGGAAAGATCGAGCATGGCAACAGATAAGCCTTCCTGCAATTCTATGTTGTTGTAAAAAACAAAGAAGATGAGGAAGAATAGGGAGAAGAAAAGAGGCAGCAGATGTTTCTATGTCGAAGGAGAAAAGGCGGAGGGAAATCGGCAGCAGAATGGGAGATTACACTTTTACTTCCGAGCTCATAGTTGTTGCCCGTTGCAATACCACGTTATAACAGAAAACTGAAGAGAATTTATCTTGTTTACCTGTTAGATGATCTCGATCTTGGTTGCTCACTGTTCAGAATAGAAAAGAGATGAAAATAGAAAACCGAAGATAATAAAGTTAGGGTATCCGTCTGGTTTTGCGATTAGGTTTGATATCTGGATATTGACCACCTACTCCATTTTGTGTGCGACAATAAACACCAAAAATTTCTCAAAATCCTGAATTTCTATTGGTCAGGGGTCGGGAGCTCTATAATTCAAGCTTTTGGCCTAACTTTCAATGTGAGACCAGCAATTTGTACACAAATTATATATATAATTCTTTAGTTTTAATGAAAATTTTGATCGAGCAAAACATAAAGAACGGCGGAAGTTCTATTTAAGGACTTGCAATTTTAAAAGTTCGAACATAACTGTCCATTAATGATTTTCTCATGTCGTCAACAATCGAGCTAGGTTGAGATTCTCTCATTTCAAATGTTGAGAAAATTGGCACCCTGAGCGCAACGGAAAGCAGGATCACAAAGGGCAATTGGTGATTTGGACCAAACATGAGAGAAATAGTAAGAGTGACAGAAGATAAAGACGCACACACAATCACAACACAAGATATACATGGTTCACCTTTACAGGCTACATCCACGTCCAACACTACCAGAAAACTTGTATTAAATCAAAGACCATTAAATGCTCTTTCCGCAACCCAAGACAAGACCGAACAGTTAACAAGACATACCCGAGAACACCATCGAAGAAGCCATAGGAATCAACTCTCTAACCATTCCTCAAACCAGCCTCATGTCTTCTCTTCTACACCTTCTTCATAGCTGCTAGTAACATATGAGAAACATAGAAACACTAGAAACCTGGTTTAGGGAAAAGCCCCAAACCCTAAACACTAGAACACCAAAATCCTCTCTCTACAAGTTTTTCTGAACATCGATATTGACCTTCACGGTAGCACACGACCCTCCCTAACTAAGAGACCAAAATCCTAAGCACAAGGATTTACCACTCTTCTAGGTTGGGTTGCCTACAAACGTACAATTCTAGTCCTTTAGGATACAATAAAATCCTTCTAATGCAAAGGTGAAGGTCATAAAAAAGGATGACATACATGACTAAGGGGTAAAGGAGAAAATCTAGATTAGACTTTCTCTATGACCTTGGGTCTTAATTTCACATCATTATCTATCATCTGTTTCTACGACCTAGTAGATTGGAGATGAACTTTAGTTGGACAATTTTATTATTAAATATTTTTTGTCTTCGTAGTTATCCACTAAAAGAAAATGTTAATTAATAAGACTTATACATAGGATGACCTTAACCTCAAACATTATTTCTGATAATCTACTGTAATTAAGAAATGGTATCTCATAGATATAATCAAGTGGTCATCCTTTAGAGATGATCTCGAATTCCAACAGAAGTTTTCTAAAGAAGTCTAGGACTGGGCCTTCTTAGGGTGTACTTGCTGATACCTGGAGTTATAATTGCAAGGAGTTATAATGAGCTCATATAATACGGTCGAATTTTGTTACTCCCATTGTTTCTATAAAATATGTTTGTTTCTGCATTTAAATATGTCAAAAAACTAAACTTGTTTTCATAAATGGAAAGTCAAATGTTATAATTTTATTAATCTGTTCATGGAGGAACCGCTTCTTTTTTTCTCTTAACACAAAAACGAGACAAATTATCCTACATGTTTTCATACTATTCAAATAAATAGGACCAAAGATAAACTAGAAAAAAAAATACAGTATATAAAAATAACTTTCTTTAATATGTGTTTAATATCTTCATAGTCTCCACTTATTTTAACCCCAAACTAGGCGAGTCATTCACCTAGTTTTCACAACAGTTCTCGAATCTCAAAATGTCCAAAAGCCGTTCAAGAATGAAGATCTGCAAAACAGATAAAATTTGAAATTTTTATCATTTGTCCTCTAGAGGTGTGCAAGCTCAGTTCCGTACTCCCACCGTCCCTATTATATAGGCGGAATTTTGGTTTTTGTTTGTCCCACTAAATAGGCGGACTTTGCTTTCCAAGATGAATTTTTCCATATATACCCATATTTATTGTACATAGGTAATTGTGTTGGAGATAAGACGAAGGGTAAAACAAGAACAAACATATAAAATTATGAATCTCATGTAATTTTCTTAATCTAAGAGAATTGTCTCTCTCCGCTTATATATGTGGTACGGATGGAGTAAAAATATTGTTTCTTTTTTTTTGGTTAATCTTTATTGGAAGCATTTTTATTTTTATTTTGTTAAATAATTTTTCCTGCTACTTTATTGTCAGAATATTATTACTTCAAATTATTTGTGAACAGTCCAATATCCAATATCCAAGCCCATTTTCCAGTAGCACGTACCAGGTTGGGCAGAGATAAACCGTATAACGATCTTATCTCCAAGATATGGTTAAGTTTCTACACCGGCTCACTGCTCGGGAAATCATCGGGGACGATAGTAAGTCATTGGCACCTTCCGTGCCGCGGGTGGAACAGGGAGCGGTCACACCATTTTAGTAGGGTTTACGCATTCGCGACCGTTAAAATAGAATGCCCACTTTATCCCTGCCCAGAGCAAGCAGGGCTACAGGGAGGAGCCCCCCTTCACGATCTTGCTGCTTTGCGTAGCCACAGGAGAGAGTCCCTCCTTTCACATATGCTAAGATGGTTACACATGTTCAGTGTTATAAGGAACAATAGTCGATAATTTTTCGACAGCTAAGCACATGGGACCAAACTATTTTTCTCCCTCGGATGACCGAGGAAAAAGCTGAAGAGGTAGTCGGGCATGTTGTCGCCGCGTTAAAGGGGGCCAACCAGCACCAAAGACCAAACACCACTCATACGCCAACACGTATTGTCCTTAAAGGAACGACTGTCACAGGAAGAACTAGTAACTCATGTCGGTAGTGACAAGAGGAATCCGAGCTCCCGGGCAAGTCCATCCCAAAGGACACGCTGTGCGTGAAATGCAAGAACCCGTCCAACAGAATTAAATGTAAAAAAACGTCGGCAAATACGTTAGATACATTTGTTGTTCGGTTGATTAGCCAAAGAGGTTGCATTGAATAAAGTCAGGTAGGAGTTTATCCACTAGTCCAAAAAGCTGGTTGTCCACGTGCTCACACTCAACAACTTTTCTCGCAGAGAACCCCCATGATGAGATCAGAGAGTTGTTGGATACAAAAACTTTGAGACAAACCCATGTTGAGGCTGAGAGCATCCACGGTCAAAGAGTATAACTAAAAATTTGGTCGAAAAATCAAGCGCTACGGAAAGGAATAAATATCATATACCAGATTAAAACCAAAAACCAAACTATATTTGGTCTTTGGTCGAGCGAAGTTTAAAGGTTGCGTAGAGAAAAAAAAATTGGGGCGCAACTTTAAATTGCGCCTGATGATCGGGCGTAACTCAAAATTACGCCCGAATTTATAAAAAAAAAAATGGGGCGCCTGGAAAAAAAAAAAAAAAAAAGTGGGGCGCAACCACCAAATTTGGTTTTCCCACCGTAGCGTCGCACCACGGAGTAACCCATTTTTTCAATTTTTTTAGTTTTTAGTCTTTGGTTATAGGGTCCCCGCTCCGGTCCTCAATCATTTAAATTGAAAGAACCAAAAAAAATAAAAAAAAAAACTTTCTGGAAATTCGTGTGTTTTTAGTTTTTAACTTTTTATTATCTTCTGGCGTTGTGCACTGCATCTGATTGAGATAAACTTAGAATTTAGGCAAATCTTTGCTAAAAAAAAACAAACGGAAAATCAATAAGAAACTAAGAATTTAGAAGATAAATAAACAAAATTACTGATGAAAAGTACAAGCATGCATATCGAAACATTTGGCACACAGTAAAAAGATGGTTCGGTGAACACAGTTTCCTAACCATATACATGCTTGATGGGTACAAGCTCAAGGAGGTATTTCTTATGAATACTAATACCAAATGTTTCCTCCATGTTTAGATCTTCCTTCTTCATTCCTTTTGGCAATTCCCAATCGAAAGCGTACAATACATTGGCAAGGACGAGCTCTATCATCACAAGTCCCATGTTCATTCCAGGGCAACCCCTTCGACCTCCCCCGAAAGGTATGTATTCAAAATTCTGACTTCCGACAAAACTTATGGAGCTATCTTTGAACCTCTCTGGCCAGAATTCTTGTGGGTTTTGCCAATACTTGGGATTTCTCGCGATTGCCCACGCATTTACTATGACCCTTGTATTCGGGTATACGTCGTATCCATCGATCTTACTGTGGTTCATGCTTCCTTTTGGAATCAAGGGAACTGGTACGTGCAGCCGTAGAGTCTCTTTAACAACCATTTTCAAGTAGTGGAAATTTTCTAGGTCCGATTCTTCTACCTTTCCTTTTGATCCCACATAGTTTCGTATCTCATCTTGAACTTTCTTCATTGCTTCTGGATGTTTGGCCAGTTCTGCCATTGCCCAATTCATTGTTGCAGCTGATGTGTCTACCCCGGCAAAAAGTACATTCTGGTAATTTCGATTTAGAAATAAAATCTCATTAGTTTATGCTCAAGTAGACTACTAAATCATACACTAGATGATAAAATAATTAAGGGCGAAAAGAAAAACAAGTTAGTTACCGTAAGAATTCCCTTGATATTGTCATTTGCGAGACTTATCGTACTAGTTTGATCATCTTTTAGTTTTAGTAAAACATCTATGAGATCCTCATGCTCCTCCATTTGAGGTCTCACCGGACTGAGATGTTCCTCTATCATTTGTTCAAATAATACATCCAAGTCATGAAAAATTTCTTCAGTTCTTCGATGGAGTCCAGTGATCCTATCAATAATCCAACCTACCTTAGGAAAGAAGTCGGTGGCAGAGAAACCACTCAATACTGATACGACGTCATCAAGGACTTTTGTAAGTCTTCCATTAAACCGATCTCTACTTTGACCGGTTGCGCTACCAAAAGCAACTCTATAAATTATTTTATGCGTAACACTTGCGAGCGTATCAAAAACATCAATAGGACTATTAGAAGAAGATGAAATGAAATCAATCAAAACATCAATTTCCTCTGCCCTGACTACCTTAAACGATTGCACCCTTGTCGCGCTCAAAAGTTCATGCACGCATATTTTACGAGCCTCTCTCCAGTATTCTCCGTAAGGCCCAAACGCCACATCTTTGTAGTTATACGAAAGACGTTTTGGTCCGGCAAGTGGAGGTCTAGTACAGAATTCATGATCGAGTGTTTTCAAGACTTGTTCGGCAGCTTCAGCGGAGGAGATTACGAGTGTTGGTACACTACCAAGTTGTAGAAGCATGACTGGACCATATATATTAGATAGTTGTGACACTGCTTGATGAGTTGGTTTTGCAAGTTGATGTAAATTACCAATGATCGGAAGCTTAGGAGGACCAGGTGGAATATTGGGTTTGTTTTGATCATCAAATTTTCTGGGTTTGAATTTAATGATGAGAAAATATAGAGGTAGGAGAAGAAGAGAAAGAAGTAGAAAAAGATTACAAGAAAGAACCTCCATGCTCAAATTTTGTTGTGAATTAATGATGGTGTTTATGTTGTTTGTTTTATAAGTTTCTTTTTTTTCTGCTGATAAGATCTACGTAGTATGACATATGTGACTGGCACAGATGCACTTATCCTATGAATAAAAAATAATTTAATAAGAAAATATCTTAACGACAATTTTGAACATCCCAAAAAAATCGTCCGTATTTTTTCCTTATTTCCTCGTGATTATATAATTTGCAAAAAGTCTTAATGAACCGAGAGAAAAACAATCATAAGAAAAAAGTTGACAAAACCCTAAGTTAGAATAAGTTATATAATCTAATGCATTTGAATGATATCGTCGTATAAAAAATAATCATTTTCGTACAAAATAAGTTTTTCCAAGAATATCACTTTGGTCTTCTCTTTCTCATGATCCTATAAATTAGTATGGTTTTACGATCGCATAAATTTTATTTGCGTCTATAAAAACGTAATTTGCAACTCATACGAAACCCAACTTGGTTTTTCGCGTATTATGCACACCACCTTTTTATGGCATTCCGGAGGTTATTAACGTGAACGAATCGTTATAACACTCATCTTTGAATTTAGCCTACTTTTAGCGTATCCCGATCTGGCTAAGATAAAAAGATACGCTTAACATTCGTAGTCTTTTGTTTAATTCGCCATAAAAATTTTTTAGCTAAGTGTTTTAAAAACGTTTTTAAAGGCCCCACTTTTGGGGGTTTATTTCTTTTATCTTTTTCTTTTCAGGTTTTATGCATAACAATTTGCTGATCACCTACACTAGACAATATTAATTGTTAGGTGATTAGCCACATATGGATGATTTTAATTGCAAAAATATTTACAATACATACACATTGCACAATACACATATAATAAGACATCAAAATAAAAAATTAGTGTTTGAAAATAAATCAACTTTTGTCGTGTTTTCAAGCCTCCCGGCATATTTTTTAATAGATTTTTAGCGTCGAGAAGAACCAGAATGAATTAGAATTGTTTCCACGAGCCGGACAAGACAAGCTGGCCATAACCCTATGTCCAAATCTTTTGCCCTTTTGTTGATCAAAAATCCAAATAGTTAATGGATGATGGACCAACAAACTCAATTCCTAATATTAGACGTTGTTGTAATTTTTATGAAATAAAAATGACATAATATATATTTATTTATGAAAAAAATAAAGGGATTGAAGGTGAAAGACAATCCTATTTTTTTGTATTGTATAACTAAAGCAAAAAAAACATGGTTCTTGAGAGAGATCTCAAACTCACAATATCTTACATCTCATGACCAAGCATCTAAACCACTATACCAAACGTCCTCTTGGATAACTAATGTTGTATATATTATTAATATCATCATATTAATTTTATTTTTCTTTAAATAACTCACACATATGCATAAAAATTGGTCTATGACCTTATAAATATAAATTATTTAGTATATATAGATACTCAGAATAACACTTCGTAAGGGAAATTTTGAACAAGCGGATAAATGTGCTTGAATCCCATCGAACTCACATTTATAAATGCCAAGGGGAGTCGATATGTCTTTGCCAAAAAATTGTGATTATACGGCTAGGATCGTTTGTTGTGCATATTTTATGAGTAGTATCACATATGGAAGTACGCCGTATGGTTTACAAAACATTTAAAATTACAAAAACTTCATTAAAAACTACAACGCATAAATAAATTGAGGATCGAAGAAAAATCACGTAAAAACTCATTTCCCGAGAAATGACCTTCATTGGAATCTTGGCTTTTTTGCATCATGCAACAACCAATTTAAATTATGGATCGTAGCAATCATACAAAATCAAATTTTCTCCTATCTTTTTAAAAAGAACAAATACGGAAAAAAAAGGGTTTGTCCATTAACGTATAATACAAAGATTCGAGTCTGAGGAGATCGGTGAATTACGTTTGCAGTTTTTGTGAGAGATATTTTAATCTTTATATGGTATCCATATTGCATCGTTTTCAAACCGTAACTACGGTTGGTTCTTGTTAACGTAAATTGACAAACAAAACTAACTAGGGACAAAACCGCTATCATACAATTTTGAACATGGCCCTATATAATTTACAAAAAGTCTTAATAAACCTATGCTAAACTCACACCTAAAACTCCTTAGGGAGGGGTCCACTGGGGGCCACGAAACTCAAAAAAATTTTGAGGGGCGGTTTTCTGTTGTTGTTTTTCTCTCGGTTCATTAAGAATGAATGTATAATTTGAGTATGATTTAGCAATCGTTCTGCACAAACCATGAGAAAAACAAGGGAAAACCCGCCCCTCTCACACAACTACGGACCCCACGCCCCTGGGAGTTAGCAGGGGCCCCTTTTGGGCCCATCATGTCAAGATATGTGAGAGGGGCGGTTTTGCCCTTGTTTTTCTCATGTTAGGAATATCTATTGTGGTTAAAAATTGAGTCAAAAGTTTGAATTCTATATCTGGAAGTCCAAACCAATAGGAATTGAGGGTCTCAAACGATTTACCTTTTGAACAACAATGTTTATTATGTTTTTTGTCCTTTTATTTCAATTGCAATATAATTTACATAATGGCTCGATACGTCTGGTTTTGTTGCACGGAGTAGATGAAACTCAATTCAGTAATTGAGAAGCTCGGTCCTTGGAATAATAAGCTGAGGCCATTCTAAAGGAGGGATTAGATTGTCTTAAACTCTTTATTCGCAAATATGCAAAGGTATTCATCTTTCCTTTTAAATATGTTGGGTCGAAGAAAACTTGAATTGTTCTTTGGTGTAGCTACTATGTTCGGTGATATGTGCATTTCTAAACGTCGTGTGACTTGCTCTGTCTTTTTACAGTTTTGTGATTTATTTTACACCATTGTTATCAGGTGGTAAAATAAGATTTTTTTTTTTGATCCCAGTACAAATAAAGTTTAAAAAAACTAATTTTCTATCAGTGATGATGGTTTCTCAACTTAGTACATCATTAAGCAAACGGGAATGAAAGATATGTATCTTGTGAAAAGTCGTAAGTTAATTAGTTCCCTGTCTCCCTTACATAATGCATAGTCCCACCATCTCTCCATGTAATTGGACACAAAATCCTCAATATCTTGACAGTTAGTTGTTGGCCAATTCACTTATTGTGGAGTATACGTAATTTATGTATTTCTTCTTCCTTCTGAGCTATGATTGTGAGTATAAAATACCCGATCGCCACGTATAAACATCACATGAGGTGGTTGCATAATAAAAAGGTGGGACAAATACACAGATAAAGGTCCAAAAGATGATTACACAAAGAACCGAGATATCTATTGCCTCATCTCACGAAAGACGCGTATAAAGTATGGTCAAGTCCAAAAGGATAACATGGCATTCATTGAAGATTCATAAGAGATGTGATACAGTTGTTGACGAAGGTACATCATGTTAGAAACTCGGATGAAGGGAGATTGAAGATGCTACCCGAATAAGGAACAATACGATATATCTCGAGGAAACAATCCACTTCGAAGGGTAATCCGATGAAAACCCACGACATAGACGCATTGAAAAACGAGAAGGCGACCGAAATTGGAGTCCCAGGACCAGTACGAAAGAACATTTGGAGGAGGTCATAGGAGAACACATCGAGAATGGAGTTTAACCGAGCTAGGCGCATATCGTCAATGAGCAATCTAATGGAGATTCGGGACAATTACAACATCGTCACTAGGAGAATTTTATCCTATTCGGGCGAGATTCCCGCGAGAAAAAGAAGGCTCAAACAAGAGAAATTGGAGACACACTACAGGTGAGGCTAAGTCAACTCGAAGCGATGTACAAATAAGCAACTGGAAATAAGGGAGGACAGAAGCCCTCGGAGGTCATTCTAGAAGTAGCGCAATCCCCTTTTGCAACAAGCTTGCTAGCCACACTATTTCCGAGGAAATGTTCTTTACCAAACTTTACCACCATCTTTAGTGGGATTGGCGATACGATTGAATATCTAAGATCTTGTCGATTGACACTAACATAGTAGAGCCACCACGATATATATCGTAATGTGCAAGTTTTTTTCAACAATCCTAAAGGAAGAGGCCCTAATGTGGTTCAATAACCTGCCTAAGGAGTCAATACTATCCTTGTCTCATCTCTCCGAATTATTCTTGGAGGCGTATATGCATAATAGTCAAGTAAAACCTGGAATTGATATGTTGTTTTAACATAGCAGAGGGCCAAACGAGCCTTTAATTATTAACTAGATGGAGAAAACTTTATGCCAATATCGATAGAGTCCCAGAAGCCTATGCAATCTTATGTTTCAAAAATAGTCTGCGAAAGACAGACCCCATATTCGTGAGAATGTTCGAGACGATGCTACCCACCTTAGGAAAGTTAAGGGAAATACAAGAAAATTAGGGAAAACAAAGTCCCTCCTAACTGGCCCCATGTAACCACGATCTCGTTCGGGCAACATGGGGTTGCTCAGTGATTTCATGGGCCAGAATCCCGAACTGTTTATCCGGATGAGCATAAGAAACCTAGAACCTTTGAAGGCGACTTTAAGATTTTTCAGATACACTTGCGGGGGTATAACAACCTCACTCAATATTTCGTTTGGCAATGTGTATGGACTAACTCCAATATAATTACAAGAGAATCAACTAGACAGTCAAACTCATTTAAGGAAACATATCCAAGAGTTATATCTCAATTTCTCAATACAATTTACAATCGAGCAAATAGAGATTTGTAAGCCTTATTGATATGAGAACTAACTTGAACGGTACCAAAGACCAATGTTCAAGTGTCAATCAATTTCAACCAACAACCAAAGGTTGGATTTACCAATTGATTGAACTACGCACAACCTGTGATATTTCAATTACATAAATAAATATAATACGGAAAATAAATAACACAGACACCAGAAGTTTTGTTAACGAGGAAACCGCAAATGTAGAATAACCCCGGGACCTAGTCCAGATTTGAACACCACATTGTATTAAGCCGCTACAGACACTAGCCTACGACAAGTTAAATTCAGACTGGAATGCAGTTGAGCCCTAACCAAGTCTCACACCGATTAACGTACAGTCACATTCCTTATGCCTCTGAATCCCATCATGACTCTATGCACATTTGATTCCCTTAGTTGATCTCACCCACAACTAAGATTTGCTACGAACCAAATTTGAAGACTTTATAAACAAATCTGTCTCCCACAGAAAAGTCTATTCTGATAGATTATTTTGTCTCCCACATAAACACCTATGAAGTTTTTGTTCCTTCTTTTGATAAATCAAGGTGAACATGAACCAATTGATAATCCGGTCTTATATTCCCGAAGAACAGCCTAGAAATATCAATCACCTCACAATAACTTAACTAGAAGAAGTTATTGTGAAATCACAAAGAATGAGACGAAGAGCTTTGTGATTACTTTTTATATCTTACCTATCGGAGATAAATCTCGAGCCAATCTTAGAGAAAATAGTACTCAATACGATAGAACAAGTAAGATCAAAACAAACAATTATAGAGAAAATAGTTGGGTTTGGCTTCATAATCCCAATGAATTATCTAAGTCGTTAACCTATTATTGTTTTAGGAAAAACCTAGGCTAAAGGAGAATTTAATCTAGTACGCAACTAGTATCACACAAAAGTGTGGGGATTAGGTTTTCCAGTTGCTAGATTTCTCCCTTACATAGTATTTTAAATCAAGGTTTGCATTCTAAGTTAGCTTAGTAACAAAGCAATCAATATTCAACATTAGATGAAAACCTGATTTAAGATTCAAGCTAAGTTTGCTTAAAACCAAAGCAATATGTCTCTACCGTTAGATGGTCTTAGCTTATTACACACAAATGAAATATACCTTCATTTAGATATGGGTAACCGTACCTAAACGTGTATATTGAGTTGGCTCAACAATAGTTAACCAAAGTTAGCCATATGGACACTTTGTATTAACCACATTTATCTAACACTTTTAGATCAAATAACAATCAAATGAATCTAATTGTGTTACTCGTAGAGTTTCTCAATTATTTATATTCTCATAGAAGTATAAAAGACACAATTGAAGCAAAATTGGATTGATTCAAGAGAATCAATTCATGAACATTTAGCCACGGTTTGCAAAGATTGTATTCCTTAATTTATAAATGTATTTGTCCATGAGTATGGAATCATACTTAACAGATTTTAGAACTTAAACCAACTTAGTTTGCAAACGGGTATGCAAACTTAAGTTTCGGACTTTAGTCTTGACCGAAAGTTCTCAAACGGGTTTGCATCTTGTCGTTCGGACCTAACTCGAGTAAAACGGTTCGCATACTGGTATGCAAACTTGGTTTCCGGACATTAACAGTTAAAACCATTTGCATACTGGTATGCAAACTTGGTTCCCGGACCTGAATCATACCACAACAATTTGCATATTGGTATGCATACTGTGTTATATCTAGACAATGGTTAATTGCTCTAAACTCCCATTTCAACTGTTGAAACATTCTTAGAAGACCACAATGGTTGTCTCACATACCATTAGCTTATAAGTATTTTTCAAGTGATCGAATGATCAATATGAAACATTGTGAGTCGACATAAAATGAATGTCTCACGCAAATCATGTAAGATGTTTCAAGGAAATTTTCACATGATCATCTTTTGGCTTATTATTTAGTTTCCAACAAATAAAATATTTTACAACTAAACTCGTCAAGAATAATGATGAACGTAGTTTAAGCAAAAATCTTTCCAACACATATTTCGAGAAAGATATGAGCGAGTTTAAATCATCTCGAAACATCAAATGTGTATAATGTAAGAGTCTATATAGATATACGACTTAGTCTCAATAGGAGATAGAATAGAATAGACTTATGAGTGATAGATAAGTTTTAGTCTCCACATACATTTTGTTGATGAAGTTCCTCCAAGCCCTCCTCAGTAGATTTCATCTTCAATCGATGAACGTCGTGAAGTCTAAAGCTCAACTAAACATTCTATCCTAATCCGAGACATATCTATAAGTAGACTAGAAATCAAGACTTATAGTTTTGATCACCTAAACTTGACAAACAAGCTTGAGATAGCAACGCTTGCGAGTTCGACCGAGAAGTGCTCTAACAATCTCCCTATTTGTGAATTTTAGTGACCAAACTATCAATACATATGAATTAAAAAATAAATAAACTTTGTAGCTTATCATCCAACATGCTTGATTTCCTTGGTTCTTCAACATTTCCTGAATTCTTCATCACTCCAAGTACTCCAGTGATTCTGAACCCGTTCAAATCAGCATCATTGTTGTTGAAGATCCGTAGCCATAACAATAAGAAAATAGATGTTCTCACATTATTGTTATACAATGTCATAGTATTATTACACAGCATCAAAGTTCAATTGTATCACAACTTGACAATAATATACGGTAATAAGTATCACTCCCCCTTAGTCAATACTTCATCTAACAATGAAAACCACTCCACCTTACATAATGATTCGTAAACCATATGTATGTAGTGTGAACTAAAAAATAATTCTCCCTTTTTTTTTCAATATATAAATTGGAAAAGGTACGAAAACTAACATGATCATAATGAAATTCTCAAAGAGATTATTCACGACTAAAAGAGAACATATCAACTTGGTTTCGATGATTTCACATAGTCGAAACTTAGTGTATTCATCAAGGAGTTTATAAAGATACAAGATAACTCTTACAATATTCCACAACCGCACTCCCCACAAAGATTTGGCAATTAAGCATAGGTTCAATTAAGAACTCTCCCCAATGAAATGTTATTCCCGAAAGAACAACAAGAGCGACCTTACTTTTACAATAAAAGAAGGATTTCTTTGGACATTAACAAATCACATGAAACATGATTTGTATCTAGAAAACTCGAATAAATTAACCACAAGAGAACCTTAATGATTAATTTAATCGGAAGTGCTGAACATAAGAAAACTTACGGAGCCATACAATACTTTCACATAGAAGTGGATCAGAGCAATCAATACTGCGGAATATTCAAAATATTCATTCTATCTTTTATCAATATTTACACAAATACATAATAGACTTTTGACATATGAGATAATCATAGTTCACGGACGTAAACACACATATCCCATAAAAATTTTACAATATATAAAACC